>MEHQ01003160.1:67446-150396 GCA_008828725.1 Saccharina japonica
GGGTCAGCTGACCCGACCCGACCCGACCTGACCCGTGAGGTTTGACCTGACCCGCGAACAGCCCTGGAAATTTTGAAGTCAGCATATAGGCTGGCTAGATGGCTGCCAGAACTGTGTCGGGACTGCGCCACGGCCACGGCTCGGCGCGGCGTGGGACTCGGTGTTGTACGGGTTGTAGCACCCAGCCTCCCTACCCATGGGGCAAGGTGGGGCTGAACCGCTCTGGATAGCGCTGCTCAATTACAGACAGACAGACAGACAGACAGAATAGCAGCATTTAATAATACTAGCGGTACGGCCACGGCTCCGCCCGTGGCGCCAGCTTTGCGTTGCCCATAGTACTCGCATTAACAGTGTGCTGTGATGTACCACTCTGAACCGGAAAAAATAGCCAGGGGCGGTATCGACCCAGGGGGTGTCTGCTTTCGTCCCCGGGTTATTGGAGTTGTAGTTTTCCACAAGGATTTCTGATCCGGGGATGCGACGTCATCACCCCCGGGTGCGGTGGGACCTCGCCGTTGCCCCGAGGGGCAACTCGCGCCGCCGCTGGCTCCATGAGAGCCAACCGTATATCAGCCCGTGGGGTTGGGGCTTCCACACCTTGTGGGGCGGTATCGTCCCCGGGGATGTCTGTTTTCGTCCCCGGGTTGTTGGAGTTGTAGATGTATGGAATGATTTCTGACCCGGGGATGGGACGTTATCATCCCCGGGTGCGGTGGGGCTTCGACGTTGCCCCGGGGGGCAACTTTCGCCGCACGTTGGCTCTATGAGGGCCAGGCAACCGAAAATTACCCCGTGGGGTTGGGTTTTCCACACCTTGTGGGGCGGTATCGACCCGGGGGGTGTTTGCTGCGTCCACGGGTCGTTGGAGTTGTAAATTTATGGAAGGACTTCTGACCCGGGGGTGGGATCATATCATCCCCTGGAGTGGCGGGACCTCGCCGTTGCCCCGAGGGGTAACCCTCGCTGCTTGCTGGATCTCTCGGCTCCAGCGCCTCAGCCAAATCAGCGATCAGCCAATGGTGGTAGGGATTGCGGGGCGGTATCGAGCCCGGGGATTTTATTTTCGTCCCCGGGTTGTTGGATTTGTATATGTATGGAAGGATGTACGACCCGGGGATGAGACATTATCATACCCGGGTGCGGTGGAACTTCGACGTTGCCCCGGGGCAACTCCCGCCGCACGCTGGCTCTATGGCCAGGCAACCGCAAAAAAACCCGTGGGGTTGGGGTTTCAACACCTTGCGAGGCGGTGTCGACCCGGGCGGTGTCAGTTTGTGTCCCGGGGTCTTTGGAGTTGTATATGTATGGAAGGAATCCTGACCCGGGGAGGGAATCATATCATCCCCGCGTGCGGCGGGACCTCGCTGTTGCCCCGAGGGGCAACCCTCGCGGCGTGCTGGCTCCAAGAACTCCAGCGCCCCAGTCAAATCAGCAATCAGCCAGTGGTGGTGGGGTTTCCACACCTTGCGGGGCGGTATCGACCCGGGAGATGTACGTTTTCATCCCCGGGTTGTTGGAGTTGTAGATGTATGGAATTATGTACGACCCGGGGATGGGAAGTTATCATCCCCGGGTGCGGCGGGACTTCGACGTTGCCCCGAGGGGCAACTCTCGCCGCGCGCTGGCTCTATGAGGGTCAGGCAACCGTGATAAAACATAAAACCCGTGGTATTGGTTTTTCCACACCTTGTGAGGCGGTATCGACCCGGGGGATGTCCGTTTGCGTCCCTGGGTCGTTGGAGTTGTAAATGTGTGGAAGTATTGCTGGCCCGGGGATGTGATCATATCATCCCCGTGTGCGGCGGGACCTCGCTGTTGCCCGGAGGGGCAACCCTCGCTGCGCGCTGGCTCTATGAACATCAGCGCCCCAGCCAAATCAGCAATCAGCCAGTGGTGCTGGGGTTTCCACACCTTGCGGGGCGGTATCGACCCGGGGGATGTCTGTTTTCGTCCCCGGGTTTTTGGAGTTGTAAATGTATGGAAGCATGTATGACCCGGGGATAGGAATGTATCACCCCCGGGTGCGGCGGGACTTCGACGTTGCCCCGAGGGGCAATTCTTGCCGCACGCTGGCTCTATGAGGGCCAGGCAACCGAAACTGTTCCCGTGGTATTGGGGTTTACACACCTTGTGAGGCGGTATCGAACCGGGGGATGTCCGTTTGCGTCCCCGGGTCGTTGGAGTCGTAGGTGTATGGAAGGATTTATGACCCGGGGATGTGATCATATCATCCCCGGGTGCGGCGGGACCTCGCTGTTGCCCCGAGGGGCAACCCTCGCTGCGTGCTGGCTCTATGAACTCCAGCGCCCCAGCCAAATCAGCAATCAGCCAGTGGTGGTGGGGTTTCCACACCTTGCGGGGCGGTATCGACCCGGGGGATGTCTGTTTTCGTCCCCGGGTTGTTGGAGTTGTAGATGTATGGAAGGATTTATGAACCGGGGATAGGAAGTTATCATCCCCGGGTGCGGTGGGACTTCGACGTTGCCCCGAGGGGCAACTCTCGCCGCACGCTGGCTCTGTGAGGGCCAGGCAACCGAAAATGTTCCGTGGTATTGGGGTTTGCACACCTTGTGACGCGGTATCGAACCGGGGGATGTCCGTTTGCGTCCCCGTGTCGTTGGAGTTGTAGATGTATGGAAGGATTTCTGACCCGGGGATGTGATCATATCATCCCCGTGTGCGGCGGGACCACACTGTTGCCCCGAGGGGCAACCCTCGCTGCGTGCTGGCTCTATGAACTCCAGCGCCCCAGCCAAATCAGCAATCAGCCAGTGGTGGTGGGGTTTCCACACCTTGCGGGGCGGTATCGACCCGGGGGATGTCTGTTTTCGTCCTCGGGTTGTTGGAGTTGTAGATGTATGGAAGGATTCATGAACCGGGGATGGGAAGTTATCATCCCCGGGTGCGGCGGGACTTCGACGTTGCCCCGAGGGGCAACTCTCGCCGCGCGCTGGCTCTATGAGGGCGAAAATGTTCCGTTGTATTGGGGTTTCCACACCTTGCGAGGCGGTATCGACACGGGGGTTGTCCGTTTGCGTCCCCGTGTCGTTGGAGTTGTAGATGTATGAAAGGATATCTGATCCGGGGATGGGACTTCATCGTCCCCGGGTGCCTCGGGCTCCCTGAGCCTCAGCCAATCAGTGACCAACTGATGGGGGTGGGGTTTCCATACCGTGCGGGGCAGTGTTGACCCGGGAAATCGCCGTTTTTGTCCCCGGTTGGTCGGAGTTGTAGAGATATGGAGGGATTTCTGATACGGGGATGGGAGCCTATCCTCCCCGGGTTCGGCGGAACCTCGGTGGCTCTTGTCAGCACCGATGTTCTAGAAAGAGCCAGCAGCCACTGGCATGGATTTGGGCAACCAATCAGCTGCCAGAATAGTAATTAAAAAATTTGTAAGTCAGCAGGTAGGCTGGCTAGATGGCTGCCAGAACTGCATCGGGATTGCACCACGGCCACGGCTCGGCGCGACATGGGACCCGGTGTTCTGCGGGATGTGGCACCCAGCCTCCCTACCCATGGGGGCAGGTGAGGCTGAATCGCTCTGGATAGCGCTGCTCTATTACAGACAGACAGACAGACAGACAGACAGAATAGTAGCATTTCATAATATAGATAGATACAGAGGGGCCCCGCTGTTTTAAATTTCAGTTGTACACCCGAGTAAGAATATGAGACTCGTTGTTTCACGATAATATGCTGTTTCACCCGAGTATAGGCAGTGCCCGCATTAGTACAAACATCAAAATTGCTTGCAGTACTCAGAGTACACAGATTACTGTTAATAAGGAATAGGTGGCCCCCCCGCCCCCATGGCGGCGGGGCCATTAAGCAGCTAGTTTTTTAACACGCGTGTGTATGGGTGGGTCCTTGTAATGCAAGCGCCATTTCATTGTTTTGATCATTTTTCTTATACTATTCAACACCAATAGGCATTCGCTTCTACTTCTCTCCCAGAAGAAACTGGTACTTGGAGTAATACACTTGGTTGCGGGTCGTGATTTCGGTGAGGATTGGAAGCTGAAGGTTGAAATCTGAAAGGTTTTTCAGAAAGTTATATTATACTTCCATGTGTGTACAGTGTGTATAACATGGAACGCGTGCGTCTCGTGTACCGTGGGCATATCGAGTATCACGTGCAGCAGTCCTAAAATACAAATACGAGCAGACTTATTTTTCCAACCGGCAGTTACTCACTTGAGAAGCTCAACAGGTTTGAAGGTAGGGAGCCAGAAAGTGCAATCCCTACCGTGGGATGAGTCCTGCAGTGAATCCCAATGCACATGTATTACGTCGATGCCCAGTGATCACGAGTGGTTGGGTGTTGAGCACCCTGTCTGTGTGTAATCATGCGCGGACAACGAAGTCCTTGGCTTCGCTATTTTTTCTATTCAGTACTAGCGTACCTACTCACTTTTTAAACGATAGTGTACGTCAGAACTACTTTACCTGTACGTGGTATGCAATGCTGGTACACAGAGGCATTATCATCTTGCTTCCCCCTGAGACTCACCGAGTGTTGCCCACGAATATTCTGTGTTGAAAAATATCGATTCCGCCGAGAAGAACCTCGTTCCGTAAAATACGCCATGGTTGTATTTGGTAGGATTTGTACTCTGGGGTATCCAGGCACTAAAGCTGTTTTATAGCAGTCTTGCCCGGATACGTAGGTACCCGGGTACTCCCAAAGTGTATATACCCTACTATATGAATATATATAGCCAGGGGGGAGGAGGGGGACCCCTGGCTGCATCCTAAGTGTGGTGGTTTTTCTGTCGAACGACAAGAAGACAGTTATTGCACTACTGCATCCAGTGTGCGCGCTGGCCGAGCCGTGGATTTATCCGCCGATGCCGCTGCTGCACCAGCTCTGTGTGAAAGGCGGACCATACATACGAATTCATACAGCAACTCAGATAAAGTGTTTTTTTGTCGGCTGCGGTTAGACCCTCGACTAACGATTTGTTTCAAAATAAAAACCAATTGGTTCGGGCTTGATTACATAATTGATTTTTTGAGTCACGATTTCCATGTCAAAACGTTAGGCTTGATTGAATAATAATTGTTTATTCAGTCATTATTTCCAAGCCAAACGTATATTTCAGCCGCATGACTATTTCCGAGTCAGCCGTATATTTCAGCCGCGGTATGGAATGCCAAATATACTTGTACTCGTATTTCTCGAAGCGCATGCGAGGTGCAAAAATATACCCTACTTGAGTGTACTTGGTATCTGGTATCTTGTGGATGCTATCGTGTGTACGACTGGAATTTGCCTACTTCAGATTGCAAATCCCAAAACGGCACAACCTCTAAATCGCCGAACCGAAACGCTGATTCGTCAAAGCGTAAACTACGTCTACACGAGTACGCACTCGTCGCACATACCCGACAACACAACTTGTATGACGGGGGACTCGTGTCATCAGCTCTATGATAAGAGCTCGACGGTGTGTGAGTACCAGGGCGTGCTGGAAGGTATCACTAACCCACCACCGCGCCCACTCCCTCTATTCATATACTCTAGTCCCAACTACCAGACGTGTCAGGTACCGGTACTCGTCGTATATACCAGACAAGACAACTACGACGGGGGACTCGTCTCACCAGTTCTATGGTAGATCTCGACGGTGTGCAAGCACGGGCGCGTGCTGGGAGGTATAGTCACACACCCATGGTCCCAACTACCAGAGTGCCAGGGACCGGTGTCGAAGGCCATGCCCTCTCTCGTGCATGCTATCTCGTGGGGGGGTACGAGTGTTGTGTCGCTGCGGGCGATGGGCTGATTGATACCGGCGGTGGGTAGTGTAGTGGTCACCACGTATCACGGTATCACGGTGCGGGCGCGTTCTCATGGTCCCAACTACCAGACAAGCCAGGTACCGGTATCGATGGCCATGAACTCGGAGATTCTGTCGTGTGGGGGGTTGTGTTGCTGCGGGCAGGTACGTTCTCATCGTATACTCGTACCTGCACTTACCTGGCAGTACGAGTACGGTCTCGTCGTACATAGCAGACAGCACAAACACGCACTACGATGGGGGACTCGTCTCATCAGCTCTATAAAGTGAGAGCGAGGCCTTGATCACGAAAGGGACGTAGAAAATAACTGGAAAACAAACTGAAAAAGTGGGCATCAAAACCTAATTATATGGTTAGGTGGGCATGAAAGCAAGCTATACATACGTGATGAATTGATCCCGGAAATACTTCAGCATTCGATTAAATACTCCGAGTAATATTCTTACCCCCAGTACCTCGCAGTATGAAACCCTGAAATACTGCGGGTACTACTACACCTCGCAGTGTCAATCCTGACCACTGCGAGTACTGAAAGTATAACCAGTACTAACAGCCGAAATGCCGCGAGCACCCGAAGTGTGGGCAGTATAGGATCTAAATACTTCATTACAGACAGTATTCCAGAGTGTCAAACCCCATAATACTTCCAAGTACAGCAGTGTTCCACAGTATAGAACCCAAACATATTGTGAGCATGGCAGCATCCGCAGTACAGAATCCCGAATACTGCGAATACTCGTATTATCCCACAGTTCATAGAGCCTGAATACTGCGAGTACACGAAGTACCTGTTGTATTTTCATTTTCTCTCGAAAATACTTAACTGTACCTGGTGGGAGTAAAGTTGTGGAAGCATGATACCGCGCACGATAAGGGTGACTGTAGGGTACTAGACCTGCCTAAGGGTTGTATACGGCGTCTACTGCCGCGGTGCGTGCAATAAGTTTGCCGGTCATCGATCCTCGCCCGATACACAAGGCGCGTTTTCTGTTCTAAAAAACCACATCTCAAGAGCATAATTTGGAGTCACATTAGGCCAAAGTGCCGCCAATAATGTAAAATATGAAGCGCGCTACCACCCGCAATGATTGCGACCGTAAGGTACTAGACCTGTCTAAGGGTTGCCTACGACATCTACTGCCTGGGTGGGTGCAGTAGTGTAGCCGGTGATCGCCCCTTGCCCGATATACAGACATGGTCCTGGTGTATCAAGAGCTTTTTTGGAGGCACGTATGCCTGAATGGTCTCCGATAATAGAGCATACGACCTGTAAGTACACTGCCTACGGCTTGAGGAACGCCCGTGCGTCATGCCTGCGGAAACCGGTGCATATTTGCATTCCATTGAGGAACAACTTGACCGTCGCGCAAACACGGCGAATGGATACGGCGTAGTTCCGCAGCCCAGGTACCGGTGTGTTATATGTCAGCAGGGAAACACGGTTGCATAATGTAACATCAAGTTATCATTCAAGCACCGATGCGAGTACACATGAACGTATACGAGTGTATATGTTTAACTACTACGACTGTTGTTCTATATTCTGCAGTGATATATGCCCAGGTACCGGGTTATGTTTAGACGGAGACGTTCTCCTTCATCGTTTATGGGGAGGTTAGGTCCCGTATTAACGAAGAAAGGGTTCAAATCGAACTGATCAAAATCGACTTTTTTGTATTAATCGACTTGAAGTTTCTTCTGATTGGTCAAAACATGAATCACCAAGAAGGCATTTGTAATTTGGGGCAAGGGAAAGTCGATCCGATCGAATTGAAAAATAAGTCCCAAAACGCTTTTTTCCAATTTAATCAGATATAATCGATTTGAAGTGGAGGGGTTTATCCAACTTGTGCATGGCATGTTTCCACTGGGCCAACGTCCCCGAGGCAATCCATCGTTGTTTGGGATTTTTCGACGACCACCAACCCGGCGATAAATCGTGAACCTCAACTGGTGGTGACCGGGGCAACAGCCGCGCCCACAGCTGCGGACCATAGCACAGGGTACCCCGGCTATGGCTCCTCAAAACAATCATGGCGATCGTAATCCCAGTTTTTTTCACCAGCTCGATCGACCAAGCGCGACAAGAACCAAGCGATCGACGCAAAACACGGAGGAAAAACTAAAGAATTCGATAGCTGCATCGCCATCACTGTCCCGTGCATCGCGGTTAAGGGCTTCCTGCTCCCACTCAAGAGAAGCTGAGAGTGATATCTTCCTAGCCTGCGCCGCCAAAAAGAAGCAGAAGCTGTCGGCGGCGCGCACGCGACGATGCACGCTGTTGCTTCCATCTGCTCTCCTCGGTACTTGTCAGCCGGTATTGTGTGAGATGCTACGTTATTCCGATCTCATAAATAAATCGAGAACAATACGTGATGTCCCGATAGAAGCCAACGTCGTATTTTTTACACCAAATACAATTGAATTAAATTTGATTCATAAAGTATGAATTGATTAGTTACAAAAGTGTTCTTCCTTAAGATGGGCCCACAACGCGAAGAGCCAAGTACGAAATACTGTAGTATAAATATGACCTTAATTGTACACTGGTAAAAACTTCCCCTTCGGAATATCGTTGACTTGAAATCCCTGGGGTGTCGCAAGTTGAAAAGGCAATGCATCATCATCAGGCGGTATCACAGGATGAGGTTCGACTACGTACGTTTTATGTTACAATATTAATAGTACATGCCGGTCGCCCCGGTGGTCTAGCAGATAATCACGAAGCTTGCTAGCGTTGATGTCGAGGGTTCGAGTCCCCGTATGGTGATTTTTATTCTCAAATCAAATGACACCAACTGTCGAGAGCGCCTATTATAGCGTGGATAGGCACAATTCGACAAGAGTCGACGAGGGAAGGAAGTGCTGAAATTTTCTCGCGATAAATATGCAAGGCAACTACCGTAGTGGGGAGGGAGGAGAAGAGCCTACTCAGTGACCCCGGATCTGAGTTACGACTAAAGAGGGAGAGATAATAGAAGGGTGAAGATAATGAATGGGAGAGAAAAAATGTTTATTATTTTGCATGTATCTGGTGACAGACGAACACAAAAGCACCGTGGCTGTCGCAAAGCCACATTTTGAAGCGCTGATGCTGCTGTACTGCCGCCGTACCGCTGTTGTTGATAGCCTGTATCGTCCTGCCCCGTGCGCAGCATCCTATTAATTGCACCTCTCTTGAGACTCTGTGTTCGTTTCTATATCCTAGATCGACAGGAAAACATAGCACACATGCACATGCACAGATGCACCGTCGGTGGCCGCGACAAATGGAAGAGCTTGATATAGGACTAATGTACGTGGCTGCCACAAAGTACCGTAGAGATTGAGAGCTTGAGGGACGGTGTAATAGATACATGCTACGGCAGCAGCAGCAGCAGAGCAAACATCTTGAATGGTGGACTTTCCATCGTCCTGCTTGGCTCTAGTAGCTCGGTGCAACACCTCCTCGCGATTCCTTCCCCAATTTCGCGTCTTTGAACGCCCAGGCCATGCGCCACGGAGCCCGTCCGCGAATCACGCTTGCAGCGTGGCGAACGCGCGACCCCCCTGCGTGCCCTGTGGCCGAGAGCACGATACCAGACCCGCGGCCGTGGCCGATGTGCAAAACAAGCCATTTCGGTACACATACCTGGTACATTGTATACAATACAAGGGCTCCGCTGCGCGCTCGCGGAAGGAAGAATAGAACCAATTAATGTGGAAAGAGTCAAAGAGGAACATAAACTAGCTGCAATTGGCGACTTGATAATATCAAGAGCTCCATCTGTATGTTGGCAAATACAGGACATACGGTGAATCTCTATCTTCCCACACGAAAAAAGATCGCAAAGAAAGCAAAGCTCCACTCCGAGGGCGGCTGACACCGTTCGCTACGCTCATGCAAAGAAAGGGACAGAATAGGTCCACGATGTGGTGCAAGGACCGACTTGAAAATGCCAAGAGATTCATGGTGCAATGCAGCGAAATACGTATTGCTGTACGTACGTACAACTGAACGTGTAGTACCCGCCTACCGCTCTGTATCGTGCTGCAGGAGTACTAGTATGTGGTATGTGGCAAAGCACCTATTAATACCGCACGACAGCAGCAGTCGTACACCACAAAGAGTAAAAAAAAGTACAGACGACTTGCAAATGCATAGTAGATAGATAGAGCTCCATGCTCCAGGACAACAAAAAACTCTATTCGAAAGGAAGAGAAAGCACAGCAACACGGCTCACAGCACGGCGCTGCCCTGCTTGCTGTGGGTGTGATTTGTGCATTTGTGCAGTTTCCGTGACTATGTTTGCTAGTACAACAACAGTAGTAGTATGGTATTGTGTCAAACAACAGATTATATCGACTACTAACTACAGCAACAGCAACGACAACTAGCTGCAATTGGCGACTTGATAATATCAAGAGCTCCATCTGTATGTTGGCAAATACAGGACATACAGTGAATATCTATCTTCCAACACGAAAAAAGATCGCAAAGAAAGCAAAGCTCCACTCCGAGGGCGGCTGACGCCGTCCGCTACGCTCGTGCAAGGAAAGGGGCAGAAGAGGTCCACGATGTGGTGCAAGGACCGACTTGGAAATGCCAAGAGATTCATGGTGCAATGTAGCGAAATGCGTACTGCTGTACGTACGTACACCTGAACGTGCAGTACCCGCCTACCGCTCTGCATCGTACTGCAGGAGTACTGGTATGTGGCATGTGGCAAAGCACCTACGACACGACGGCAGCAGTCGTACACCACAAAGAGTATAAAAAAAAGTACAGGCGACTTGCAAATGCATAGTAGATATATAGAGCTCCATGCTCCAGGACAACAAAACTCTATATTCAAAAGGAAGAGAGAGCACAGCAACACGGCTCACAGCACGGCGCTGCGCTGCCTGCTGTGGGTGCGATTTATGCCTTTCCCGTGACTAGCTATCCGTGACTGTGTGTGGTAGTACAACAACAGTAGTAGTATGGTGTGACAAACAACAGATCGACAACTAACTATCATACAGCAACAACGAAAAACATCCACACACCCACCCACCCATTCACCCACCCACACACCCAACATGTGCTACAGCAGCACAGCAGTAGTACGCCGAACGATATGCCAGAGCGGGGCCGGTATAGCGCATCGATGCGGAGCCCTGGTAGCACTATGCCGGCACCTATGCGGAGCCCTTGTATCGGACCAAAAAGAAACTCAAGTTTTTCCCGATTTTTGTTTTTCGGAGCTTTTATCTTGAACTTAGCGTAAGAACGGCTAACTTGCCGAGTTTAAGGGATTTTTCGATTCTGACCCAAATTCTGGAGATCCATTATTTTTCACTTTTTTTTTACTCTTTGAAAACAATATCTTGATTTTCGTGTGGAAGGGCATATCTTGAAATTAGTGTGGATAGAAGAAATCAAAGAAAGCCAAGAACTTCGGGAAAGCAAGGATCGTAGAAGCATGAATTATTTGTCGTAGACTCCCTGAGAGTGCAGCAGGTGCTTACGATCCAGTTAAAAAAAAACGAGGACAAATGTAAGAAAGTCTATACCAGTAGTCTTTCTAGGCACTATAATTTAACCATCGTGTAGAAGCCTGAATGTTCTGCGAGCTCATGGCCACCGATAGGCGTGCGTGGCCGATCTGGCAACCAGTGCACGCACTGGGCTTATCGCCCACATCATGAACGTCGCGCAACCCAGGCCAGTGGTTGTAGTACCTTGCGGCCCTGTAGACTTTCTATCGTACATGAAGGATCTGAATGTCGAATCGCTCGCAACCTTCAGCTTATAAGTTCGGAAGATATAATGATTACTGAGAACACGAGCACGTCTGTATATCGGGCGAGAGACGATAACCGGCGAAACCGCTGCACCCACCGTGACAGTTATGATGGCGTAGACAGCCCTCAGCATGGCCCTTAAGAACTGGTCCCACGATTTGGGGACAGAACTACTTGGAATTAGTGGGGGGTAAGTTTTTCAGTTCTGAATGGGTTAATAGCACCCTGCTGTCTTCATCGTCGCCCCTGGTAGCGTGCTTAATGTTTTTTCTTTTGGGGGGGGCTTGAGCTTAATGCACCTCCCAGGAAAGCTCCCAATTATCACGATTAATAAGAACCCGAACACGTCTGCATATCGGACGAGGGGCGATGACTGGCGGGACTGCTTCATCCACCGCCGTAAATGTTGTAGCTTAAGTGCCCTCGGGGGCGTCAGTAGCGGGGTTTTTTTTTCTCCTTTATTTTCGACTATAGAGGCCACCGCACTCGGCAGATGATGCTTCACGCGTGCGTGAGTTAACTGTGATCCATGAATATTGCTCACGATTCCAAGATATGTGATGTGGAGCACGCTTGATCAACCACCGCGAGGTCGGTATGGGCTCGAAAAGGCATGCTGACCATTCTGTTCCTGGAGTGGTGATCGATTCCGGCTCGATTTTGTTTCTCCGGACTTAGGGCCCATCTTAACGAAGACAGCAAAATTTCAATTTGGAAAATAAAATCCTATTTGAATGTGATTTCGCAAAAAAAAACTGGTTTGCGTCCTATGGGGAATAGTGAATTGCTCGTTCAAATATTTATGAAATCGAAAAAACGCAGCATGCGTCACAGCGCCCAGGTGAAAAAAATCGACGAGAGGAGACGAGAGGGAAAGCATGCGTCGACGCGTGCGCGCCGCCGCCAGCATACTTTTGCTTTTGACCGCCCAGGCTAGAAAGCTATCGCTTTCAGGGTCTCCTGGGTGGGCGTAGGGATCCCTGGAACGCCACGGGCGAGACAGGGGCGGCGATGTTGTTATCGAAGTCTTGAGCGTATCATGCTGTTTTTGGGTCGATCGCTCGGTTTTTGATCGGGTTGGAGCATCGAGCTGGTTGAAAAGTTGGGATTGCGACCGCCATGATTGGTTTTGAGGCGCCACCGCCGGGGTACGCTGTGCTATGGTCTATAGGCGTGGGCGCGGCTGTTGTCCCGGTGGCCTCGGGTTGTGGTTCACGTGTTGTCGCCTCGGTCGTGGTCATCGATGCCACCAAGAAATGACCAGATTGTACCGGGGGCGTTTGCCCACCGTGGACATGCCGGTCCAAGTCGGGCCAACTCCTCAGTTTGATTTGAATTCTTTGGAAAAGAAGGTCCTGGGACCTTCTTGGTTTTTTCGTCCTATTCAAATTGATTAGACCCCAAGATCCTAATCTTTGATGCTGGTGCGTTTGTTGACCAATGAAAAGCGTATTTGAATTTCATTTTTTCCAAATTGAATTTTTGCTGTCTTCGTTAATACGGGCCCTTAGCACAACTATTATGGAGGGAAAAAATAGCCCTTATTTCTGGCAATCATTTTTTAGTTCTGAGGCTCCAGAAGTATGTACATTAGAAATAAGGGATGTCTATTATGGCTTCTGTATTTTTTAGCTGATTACACTGTAATGATTGGTTTTGTTCGCGCCAAGTGAAGCAAAGCCAACGTCCGCGCCGCCGAGAGAGAACGTGGTTTCGGCATCCAAGTACGGGGGGATTGTCGCCAGCGACCTAGAATCGCTATCGCTGCTGCTGCTGCTGCTGCTGCCGCTGCTACTACTGATGTTGCTGTTGCTGCTGCTGTCACTTCCATGTGAGGGAGAAGCCATCTCTTACATGAGGGCCGTAGGTACAGCTCAATGTAGGCCGTAGATAGTTGCAGCTGGCCGTGGGTGTGACGCTTTGGTGTGGATGACTGATATAGGATACTGGGCGGAGCGACTGCACTCAAAATTCAAGTAACTCACAGTTCCGAGAGGTTTCGCTGATTTCTGGCCTCTCTAGGAACCGAGATAAAAAATGACGATGGTCTCCTGGCCCACAGTAGATGGTTCTGATCTCTGGGCTTCGGAGATCGCCGAAAACTACAGAAGTACAAATAAGGAGTCCATTTTTCTCCATGATAGTCGGTCTTAATCCATGTTTTCCTTCCTAATATTCCCAAGTCAGTCAGTCACGTTTGGAGATATTGTATTGCTGTCACGGGCCATATATACGTAGTTATCCTTCGGGGGGGCGAGAGGCTTGGTTTAGGTATTTGTTCGGACAAAGGACAAATGAAATAATATTTTTTACAAACCAGCTCGTTTAGTTTTTGCGAAATACTGAGATTTGTTTTTGAAGAAAACACGAAAAATACGAAAATACCGAGGGCGACCGGAACAGTCTTTTTTTCGACACCTCACATTCATAATGGCCAGAATGGAAAACAAACCGCTGTGATCACAGGACGATTTAGATGGAAACAAGTTTTTGTTATTATTTTTCCAGTGTTATATGTTTGATTTTAGAAACCCCCCCTGTACTCATGCATGACAATGAAGTACACCCCCCCCGCGCTACAATCACCTAACGTATTCACAGTATATATGAATGGCATTATAGTAGCAGTAGAAGCAGCATCGCAGGGAGTCACGGTGGGGGAAGATACGGTGTCGGGATTGATGTCTGCGGACAATTTCGTGAATATATCAGAAACACATGAAGGAATGCAGAAACAAATACAGGAGGCACCAGCGTACACCAGGCGTTGGAGAGTAACGGCGAACGTACAAAGTGCGCAGTAGTTGTATGTATCGAAGATATAGAGTCCGGTAACTTTTAAGTGGAAGTGGGGAGAAGATGAATTACCGATCGTAGACCAGTATACGCACATTGGCGTAAATATCTCAAAATGTGGCTCTTGGGATGCACACATAACAAACGTATTAGGCAAGGGTAATAAAGCACACGAAGGCAAGATGGAAGCGACCCTAACAGACTCGCACCTTGACACTAGAATTCAAGATTTATCCTGATGAATATGATTGTACCAAAGCTAGAATATGCAGGAGATATGTTGAAGGGAACGCGAAGTTCGTAAAACAGCTGCAAACAGTACAGATGACAGCAGCTAAAAAAGTACTAGGATGTCAAGTACGACGAGTAGTACAGTATTGATAGCAGAACTGGAAATGTGCCCACTCAAGACAAATAGAGACGTGCGCAAGTTGAAATGGCAATATAAAGTAAAGAACATGCCAAATAAGAGGTTGCCAGCCATAGTTGATGAAGCTGCATGGGAGAAAGTAACCAAAGGGCGAGCTGGAATAAGGTTGGATAGCGTAGTCGAAAAAGTAGATGGAAGGATATAGGAAACCAGAAAGAGATGCTGGCCATCGATAAGTTTGGGGGTACAAGACAGAACTAAAATAAACGATAGAAAAAAGGGAAAGGCTACCGTACCGTTAAGAAATAATGTGGAAGGGGGGCAACACTTACTAATACAAATATACGGGGTGTTAAGAGGAGGGGTGGGAATGAAAACGTATTTGCAGTACCCAATGGATTTCGCGAAAACGGACACTGCGATTTCGTGTAGGGGACCTGGACCTGCCAGAAAGAAGGAGGTACCAGTAGCCGGGAGGAAGAAGTAGATGCACAGATGTGTCCATGTGGCAAATCGAAAGAGAGTAGAATTCACATAGTGGGAGAATGTGAAATGTACAAGGCGGAACGGGATGTGTTAGAAGAGGACATGAGGAAAATAAACGAAGGTACGAGCTGGGCCAGCCAAAATAATGTTTTTAAAGCAGATTGGCCATGCCCCGACCAATTTAACGAATTTCGACCTGGAATTTGGACACAGTGTAGATCATGTGCTAACGAACACACTTGCCGCCTGCCCCTTTTTTTTTTTCCTCGAGAGAGATACGACGATCCAAAAATCGAAAAAAATGCAAAAGCGATCAAAACTACTTGAAAAAAAAAAAATCAAGGAGGGCAGGCGGCAGGTATTTTTGCACGTACGATTCAAAGACGTGGTTAAAACGTCAGAGTAAAACTCTCAAAATTGGTCGGGGCCCGTAATTACTTGACTTATGTATGGAATCGAGTTTTGGTAATATCTCTTGATGGCTGGAGAATTGGGCAACGAGACTTACATCGATCTTCTCCTTGGGTCTTCAGCTTTGTCTCCACCAAATTTCATATTGATCGAAAATGACATTTTTTATACGAAATTAGAATGAAAAAAATGTTGTTTTCCAGTTTTCGCGGATATGTCGGCGAGATCGAGTCGAGAAAAAAATATGTACGAGTATATAATTTTTCAGATACCGTTTTTTTTTGCACACGCACTGGTATGTCAGGGTTGTCGCTTCAAATTTGTGTAGCCTAATTCGCAGTGGTTCACGAGATTCGACTTTAGGAAGCTTTGTACGTTTCTTGGCTGGCCCAGCTCGTACCATGGAGAAGTTTGGTACACTAGATACGAGCGAAAAAACGATCGCTATTTTAAGAGATAGATGGTGGCCACAGGCGGCGAAACAGGAAGGGGATAGGATTAGCAAACATTTTATTTGTAAAATATGGAAAAGACGTACGTAATGAGCGCCCAAATGTTGGAGGTGTCTCTATTGGGAGTAGGAACGGTGCTCCGTCTCGGAAGGGATGCGTGGTCAATGGTCAAACGACTAAGGCAAGCAACAAATGAGTAACCCCCCCCCCCAAAATATATATATATATATATACGTATATCAATACATAACTTTATCTTCTTTGGTTCGGAAGCTTTCCTCGGCATATCTTGGTACCTCACAGCCACTCTCAGCCTCTAATTGCCGAAGCAGAAGTTACTTGCTTCCCGGAGGTTCTTGGGTTTCCTATGTTTCTGTGTTTTTAGTTCTAAAATTGCAATTTCAACTTTTTTACAAAACATTTTTTGATACGACGTACTTGATTTTTTATAAACATTTCCGGTTTTGGGTTCGTGCGTGTACCCAGTGAGCACGACAGCCCGTGCGAGCCCGGCACCACCGCGGGTATATGGGAGGGCGCTGGCCAGTAGAGGGGGGGGTCAGAAGGAGCGCGGTCGTTTTTTTTGGTGGCTAGGCGTGGCGTGTCCATCGAGACACGAGGGGAGCATGAAGGTCCTCGCTGTTGCTGCTGCTGCAATGGACCCAGTATGTATGTCCGAAATTATAAGGATTTTCGTCTGTAATAAAAGAACATTCAAGCCAAGTTCAAGCGGTGCGTTATTTGTCGAAAAACTATTATTTACAGAGGCATGCTCATCCTCGAGCGGGTGTGAACGAGGGCCACGGGTGAGCACCGGGCTTCACGCGAGGTGGGCCCCGCGGGGCTCACTGGGGCAGAGAGGCAGTAGGGCTCGACCCGGACCGAATCGATGGCGAGGTGATCGCGGGTGGGCGGGGAGTGTTTCGTTCGAGTACGAGTACGAGTATAGCATACGTATGTACGTCTTTCTCAGTTTTGTTGGATCTTTTGTACCATTCGATCGACGACCGTACTACTACTACTGCTGTGCTGTGCTTTCTCTTTCATACTCGTTCTATACATACAAAGATCGAAGGTACTACAATAGTACTGCTGCTGCTGCTGTTGTTGTACTACCACACTTAGTAGTCACGAAAAAGGCACACATCACACCCCCAGCAGGCCGTGCAGCGCCGTGCTGCGAGCCAGGTTGCTGTGCTTTTTCTTTCTTCCGAACATACAGCTCTGTTGTCCTGGAGCATGGAGCTCTGTATCTATCTATCTACTACGAGTACTGCTGTATGCATTTGCAAGTCGCCTGTACGTTTGTGTGTTCTTTGGTGTGTGTGTGATTTTTTTGTGTCGTACTGCTGTCGTCGTACACAGGTATGATAGTTGATTTGCCACAGAATATATGCCGCATACCAGTACTCCTGTATCACAATACAGCGGTAGACGGGTACTGTACGTTCAGTTGGGTAGGGCAGTAAGTATTTCGCTGCATTGCACCATGAATCTATTTGGCCTTTTCAGGTCGGTCTTTACACATCGTGGACCTCTTCTGTCCCTTTTCTTGAGTTGCGCGAGCGTAGAGGCGGCTGTCCTTCGGAGCGAAGCTTTGCTTTCTTCGCGATGTTTTTTCGTGTCGGAAGATAAAAAAATCACCAGTATTGTTTCTGTCCTGTATTTGCCGTCTTACATATATATGGAGCTCTTGGCATTATCAAGTCGCCAGTTGCAAAAACATTACATGTTCCTCTTTTACGCTTTTCACATTTGGTTCTATTCTTCCTTCCGCGAGCGTAGCGGGCGGCGTCAGCCGCCCGCGCAGCGGAGCCCTTGTATATGATATATTTATAGGTTGGGTTGGCGTCGGTTGGCAACGACGCTGTAAAACACGCCACTCGCTGCGTGAGCTAGACAACCAGGGTGCCGTCTTTTTTTGTTATTTTTTTGGCGGTCACCAAAGCTGGCTGTCGAGTAGATCATTTGTGCGGGGTGGAGAACCTTTGCTCCGCACAAGGGGAATGGTCGTACCACGTAGTGTTAATATGGTAAGGCGTCCGCGAGGCAGTTACATAGTAAAACCCATTGCTGTCTCCGGAAGTGGCCACACCAGAAATTAAATTAACTCATTGAAGCTGTCGTCCATATGCAAGTCCGCCTCAGAGGCGGTTCTTAGCAGGATGCAGCTCACCCTCCATGCGACTCGCCCAATACCTCACGGCGCTTCGCGCTTGGTGCAAGCAATGTCTGCCTGGTTGATGAAAACCCAACGTGCTCCGTCCCGGCATTGTAGGGATGCGAGGGTCTATGGTCATATGACTACGGCCGTACACGACATGAGTACACCCCCCCTATCAACATATTATACATGTATATAGGTTGGGATGGCGTCGGTTGGCGACGACGCTGTAAAATACGCCTCTCCCTGCGTGAGCTAGACAACCAGGGTACCGTTGTTGTTTTGTTCTGTTTTTTGGCGGTCACCAATGCTGGCAGTCTTGCAGTCTTGTAAAATCATTTGTGTGGGATTGAGAATCTCAACTCCGCACAAGGGGAATTATCGTGTCACGTAGTGTGCATATATGGTAAGGCACCCACGAGTCAAATTCATAGTATTAGTAAAACCCATTGCTGTCTCCGGAAGTGGCCACACCAGAAATTAAATGAACTCATTGAAGCTGTCGTCCATATGCAAGTCCGCCCACAGGCGGTTCTTAGCAGGATGCAGCTCACGCTGCATGCGACTCGCCCAATACATCACGGCGCTTCGCGCTTGGTGCAAGCAATGTCTGTCTGGTTGGTGAAAACCCAACGTGCTCCTTCCCGGCATTGTAGGGATGCGAGGGCCTAAGGTAGTACGACTACGGCCGTGAACGACATAAGTACGCCCCCCTCCCCGCTGTAAATGTATGGGTATGATATAATTATATAGTAAGGATTATATTTTAATCCAGCGTTTTCCAGCCCGCCCTTGGCCAAGGAGGGGCCGTGACGCGCGCGGCAGGAGTTTCCCCTCGGGGCAACCCCCCAGTCCCGCCGCACCCGGGGACGATAGGGCCCCATCCCCGGTTCGGAAATCCCTCCGTATCTCGAGATCTCCAACCTCCCGGGGATGAAAAAAAACGGCTAAAAACCGCCCCGCACGGTGTGGAAACCCCAGCACGACCAGCCTACGGCTGATTTTCTGGGGCTCGAAATTCAATCCAGCGCCGTCCGGGGAGAATACGGCCCCATCCCCGGTTCGGAAATCCCTCCGTATCTCGAGATCTCCAACCTCCCGGGGATGAAAAAAAACGGCTAAAAACCGCCCCGCACGGTGTGGAAACCCCAGCCCAACCGGCCGCGCTGATTGGATGGGGCTCGAATTATAATCCAGCGCCACCAGGGGACAATAGGGGCCCATCCCCAGATCGAAAATCCCTCCGTATATCTAAAACTCGAACAACCCGGGGACGAAAACCGAGATCACCCGAGTCGACACCGCCCCCCGCGGTATGGAGACCCCAGCCCAACTGGCCGATCACTGATTGGCTGGGGCTCGAAATTACAGCCAGAGCCACCCGGGGACGATAGGCCCTCATCCCCGGTTCTGAAATCCCTCCGTATATCTAGAACTCCAACCTCCCGGGGGCGAAAGATAGGATCCCCCGGCTCAAAACCGCCCCTCACGATGTGGAAACCCCACCCCCACCGATCGGTCGCTGATTGGCAGGGGCTCGAAATAAAGCCAGCGCCAACCGGGGACGATAGGGCCCCATCCAAAGATCGGAAACCCCTTCGCACGTCTACAACTCCAACAGCCCTGGGACAAAAGTCGAGATCTCCCGAGTCGACACCGCCCCCCGCGGTATGGAAACCCCAGCCCCACCGGCGGATCGCTGATTGGCTGGGGCTCGAAAATAGAGCCATCGTCACCCGCGGACGATAGGTCCTCATCCCCTGACCGGAAATCTCTCCATACATCTATGTACAACTACAACAACCCGGGGACGAAAACCGAGGTCCCCCGTGTCGACATCTCCTCGCACGGTGTGGAATCCCCAACCCCACTGGCTCTATCACTGATGGCTGGGGTAGCTTTGGCGGTTGGCCGCGCGCGGCGGAATTTTCCCCCCGGGGGAACCCCCCAGGGCCGCCGCACCCGGGGACGATAGGGCCCCACCCCGGGTTCGGAGGTATCTCCTTATCTCTACAACTCCAACCACCCGGAGACGGGAAAAAAATATCCCCCGGCTCTAAACCGCCCGGCAGGGAACCCCAGAACCGGCCGATCGCTGATTGGCTGGGGCTGAAAATTCAGCCAGCCACCCGGGGGCGATAAGGCCTCATCCTCGGATCGGAAATATCTCCAACATCTACAACTCCAACAGCCCGGGGACGAAAACCGAAATCACCCGGGTCCACACCGCCCCGCACGGTGTGGAAACCCCAGCCCCACCGGCCGATCGTTGATTGGTTGGGGCTCGAAAGTAAAGCCAGCGTCACCCGGGGACGATAGGGCCCCATCCCCGGTTCGGAAATACCTCCATATATCTACAGCTCCAACAACGCGGGGACGAAAATCGAGGTCCCCCGCGTCGACTTCGCCGCACACGGTGTGGAAACCCTAGCCACACCGGCCGCTCGCTTATTGGCTGGGGCTCGACAGTAAAGCCAGTGCCATCCGGGGACGATAGGGTATCATCTCGGGATCGAAAATTCCGCCATGCATCCACGAAATATACAGCCCGGAGACGACAGGGCCCCATCCTCGGTTCGGAAATGTCTCAGTGTCTCAACAACTCAGACCACCCTGGCACGAAAACAATGATCCCTCGGGTCCAAACCGCCCTGCATGGTGTGGAAACGGCAGCCCCACCGGCCGATCGCTGATTGGCTGGGGCTCGAAAATGAAGCCAGCGCCATCCAGGGTCCAGGGACGATAAGGCCCCATTCCCGGATCGGAAATCCCTCCATACATTTACAACTCCAACAACCCCGGAACGAAAACCGGGTTCCCCCGGGTCGATACCGCCCCGCACGGTTTGGAAACCTCAGCCCTACCGGTCGATCGCTGATTGGCTGGGCCTCGGAAATAAAGTTAGCCCAACCCAGGGACGATAGAGCCCCATCCCCGGATCGGAAATCCCTCCATTCATCTACAACTCCAACAATGCGGGAACGAAACACGGGTTCCCCCGGGTCGACGCCGCCCCGCCCCCACGGTGTGGAAACCCAACTCCACTGGCCCTATCAATGATTGGCTGGGGTAGTTCTGAGGTTCCGCCGCATGCGGGGAGAATAAGGTCCCATCCCCAGATAATTAAAACTCTGTACATCTACAACTCCGACAATTCGGGGACAAAAGCAAGGTTACCCCGGGTGGAAACCGCCCCGCATGGTGTGGAAGCCCCAACCCCACCGACTCTTATCACTGATTATCTGAGGTTCGGGGAGCCAGCGCCACCCGGGGTGGATAAATTGTCATCCCCGCATCATGAACACTTCCATACCTATCCCCCGGATCGATACCGCCCCGCACGGTGTGGAACCCCCCCCCACTACGGCCGTGCACAACATGAGTACACCCCCCCCCCTCCCCCATAAATATATGATATATTTATAGGTTGGGTTGGCGTCGGTTGGCAACGACGCTGTAAAACACGCCATTCGCTGCGTGAGCTAGACAACCAGGTCGTCCCGCTTTTTTTTTTTTTTTGGCGGTCACCAAAGCTTGCGCCGGTCGAGTAGATCATTTGTGCTCGGGGTGGAGGAACCTTTGCTCGCCACAGCGGAATAGTCGCTATCACGTAGTGTTAATATGGTAAGGCATCGCGAGCAGTTACATAGTAAACCCATTGCCTGTCTCCTGGAAGTGGGACCCACACCAGAAACTAAATTACCATTTGGAAGCCTGTCGCTCCATATGCAAGTCGCCCTCAAGAGGCGGTCTTAAGCCAGTATGCAGCTTCACCCTCCATGCGACTCGCCAATTACCTCACGCGCCGCTTTTGCGCTTGGCTGCGGGGGGGTAAGCATATCGTCTGCCCCTGGGGTTGATGCCAAAACCCAACGTGCTCCTCCGTCCCCGGCATTGTACCGGCATGCCCGAGGGTCCTAATTCGGTCCATATAGACTACCCGGCGCTGCCACGACATGAGTACCCACCCCCCCCCAACCCCACTGGCTCTATCACTGTTTGGCTGAGGTTCGGGGAGCCAGCTCCACCCGGGGAGGATATTTTTCATCCCCGCATCATAAACGCTTCCATACTACAACGCACGGGGGACGAAAAAAGTGACCCCCTGGATCGACACCACGTCGTACCGTGGGGAAACCCCAGCCGATAGGGCACTATCCCCAGAAAACAAATCCGTCCATACATTTATAACTCTAACAACCCGGGGACCGAAACCGAGGCCCTCCAGGTCGATACCGCCACTCACGGTGTGGAAAACCCAGAGCCACTAGCTCTGTGGCTGATTGGCTGTGGCTAGTAGGAAATAAAGCCAGCACCACGCGGGGACAATAGGGCCACATCCCCGGACCGTAAATTCCTCTATACACCTACAACTCCAACAACGCGGGGACAAAAACCGATCTCCCCCGAGTCGACACCGCCTCGCCCGGTGTGGAAACCCCATCCCCACTGGCTCTATGACTGATTGGCTGGAGTATCTTTGAGGGTCCGCCGCACGAGTGCACGATACAGTCCCACGCCCAGTTAATATAATATTCCATATATCTACAACTCCGACAAACCGGGGACAAATAAAATGACCCCCCGGGTCGATACCGCCCCGCACGGTGTGGAAACCCCGACCCCACTGGCTCTATGACTGATTGGCTGAGGGTTGTGGAGCCAGCGCTTCCCAGGAATGATGAAGTGTCATCCCCGCATTGTCAAAAAATGTATACCTATCACCCGGATCGATACTGCCCCGCACAATGTGGCCCCCCCAACCCCACTGGCTCTATCACTGTTTGGCTGAGGTTCGGGGAGCCAGCTCCACCCGGGGAGGATATTTTTCATCCCCGCATCATAAACGCTTCCATACTACAACGCACGGGGGACGAAAAAAGTGACCCCCTGGATCGACACCACGTCGTACCGTGGGGAAACCCCAGCCCCGCCGGCCGATCGCTGATTGCCTCGGGCTAGAAAATAAAGCCAGCGGACGATAAGATCTCATCAACTGATCGGAAATCCCTCCGGATATATATCTCCATCAAAACGAGGACGGAAATCAAGTTCCCCCCGGTCGACACTGCCCCGCACGGTGTGGAAGTCCCAACCCCACCGGCCGACCGCGGATTGCCTGGGGCTTGAAAATAAAGCCAGCGCCACCCGGGGACGATAGGGTCCCATTCCGGGATCGGAAATCACTCTGAACATGTACAACTCCAACAACCCGGCGACGAAAACCGAGTTCCCCCGGGTCTACATCGCCCCGCATGGTGTGGAAACCCCAACCCCACTGAATATACCACTGACTGGCTGGGGTGGCTTTGAGGGTATGCCGCACGCGAGGAGGATAATCATTCCATACATTACCACTCCGACAAACCGGATATGAAATGTGTGATTCCTAGGGTCGATACCGCCCCGTACGGTATGGAAACCCGAACGCCACTGGTTCCATTACTGGATGGCTGAGGTTCGTCGAGCCAGCGCCACCTGGGGAGGGTAAAGTACCATCCCCGGACCACGAATCCGTCCGTACATCTACAACTCCGACAATACGGCGATCAAAATGATCCCCCGAGTCGATACCGCCTTGCACGGTGTGTAAACTTAAACCCCACTGGCTCATAGCTGATTGACTTCGTGGGCTGAAGTTCGTGAAGCCGGCGTTCCTCACCAACGGGAGCAAGAAGGTTCAGCAAGTTCGTAAAACCCGATCTAATACTCGTAGACCTATTTTTTTTGTAGAGTGGTTGTACATTCCACATGAATCACCTTTTACAGCCTTCGCTTGGCGCAGCCAATAAGAAAAATATGTCGCGCGAAGCGCACCGACGCTTGTATACGAAGTGTATGTATATTGGTTGGTTTGCGTCGGTTGGCGACGACGCTGTAAAACATGCCTCTTACTGCGTGAGCTAGATAACCAGGGTACCGTTTTTTTTTTTGTCTTTTTGGCGGTCACCAAGGCTGGCGGTTTTCTTAGATCATTTCTGCGGGGTTGAGAACCTCAACTCCGCACAAGGAGAATTAATTGGCCACACCAAAAACCTAATCAATTCAATGGAGGCTGTCATCCATATGCAAGTCCACCTCACAGGCGGTTCTTAGTAGGGTGCAGCTCATTCTTCGTGCGACTCGCCCAACACCTCACGGCGCTTCGCGCTTGGTGCAAACAGTGTATGCCTGGTTGGTGAAAACCCAACGTGCTCCGTCTCGGCATTGTAGGGATGCGAGGGTCTATGGTAATACGACTGCGGCCATGCATGATATGGGTACACCCCCCCTGTCCCGCCTTACCCCTTTTTATGTGAGGTGTCGAAGAAGCACTGTTCCGGCCACCCTCGAAAATACCAATACGTTTTGTACGTATTGCTGTAGTATCTGTTTTTGACCTCTGTCCGAACCAAACCTACGAAATGCTTATCGTATAAAATGCGCGTCGAAAAAGGCGAGCTAAACGGCTATGCTACGCGCCGTTGGGTTGGGCTGTCGCTCCGCTCGCTCGCGTCGGCCGTCTCTGCTTTCGCCCCCAATGCCCCCCCCGTTCACTCTCCCGACGTCGCCCTACCCCCCCCCCCCCACACACACACACACACACACACGGCATCGCTTGGTTCGCTCGAGCCTTCGACCTCGTCGCTCTACTCACCTGTGTTTCAGACTACTGTGTACTCCGTACATACCTGGTGTATTACATAATACGTACGTAAAAACATACACAAAGCAGGGGGAAAGCGTCAGACACAAGCACCACCTGCCTTCCAGTAGGCAGGCATACAGCTCTTGGGGCATGTCGCGGGAGCGAGCTTTATCACGGATGTAGATAGAGGATCCAAGGTTTAGGAGCATCAGGTTTCGTTAATTTGAAGAGGAGCTTGGCGATAGGATGCAGCAGCGTCGTTTCGCTCCCTGCTTTACTACAACGCAGAATACCACGCCCGCAGCCCTGCACCGAACCACCGAACACCCTCACGCAAAGCGCCTGTTAAGCGCCGCCCCGGCCCGCATTGCTATGCGCAAGGAGGGCTATTCGCGAGCTGAGGCATTGATTTGGCCGACTGAGGATGGGTGTCGTCGTGAGGGGTAGGGGTGGGGGAGGAGCTGTGGCATGTTCAACAGTGGTAGCGTGTGCCGTGCCCGAAACTCCCGTTGGAGTTTTGCGCTGTTTCCTCCGCCGTACGTCATGGCATAAATTTTAACATAAATAAATTATTCAAGGATCAATTTGGCGACTGTGATTCACTCATAGCAACGCCGACAACGGACTTGAGGACCTCGGGGATGAAGGCATTACACCTATGACATGAAGCACAGCCGTTGTGGCGCATCTTCAATCGTTACGAAACGCAACAAAGACCTGAGGGTCCTATGCATCTATTTGGCAAACTAAGCGCAACTATCATCTTCCCTCATATTCGGCCTCGTTTTGTTGGGATGCATTTTAAGGATTTCGTTTGTTTTCGTTGGGATGCCACTTATCTAGACGAAGTTCAAGTACGTCGAGCAACGAATGGCGGATCTTCGCGTACAAAACTTTGTGAACGGGCGAACACGGTGTTCACTTTTCTTGCCTTTGACTCAGTTGTAGAAAGTAGCACATATTTTGGAGCCAGAGCGAACGCATTTGTCGATCTAAAACTGCAATGGCTAGGGCTGTGAGTCGGTTTAATTTCACGACTAATAACTACCTGGTAGTCGCTATTAATAGTCGGCTTCGCCGACTTGCCGACTAACCAGGCGAGCGAAGCAAGCCAACCCCCCCCCCCCCCCCGGCCGAGGGGGCCCCGCTGGAGGCGCCCCCTATTGGGCTCCATTTACGCAAGAAAAGCGCAAACAAGATGACCTAGATTCACATAAGTTTCAAACGAAAAGCACTAAAAAGCTTCAGTTTACACAAGCATGTACCAGGTAGATCGACCCCGAACTAGAGGAACGTGACAGCAATTGTTTGAGTCGCAAAACTACCTGGCGGGGATACGAGCGAAATAGCGAACTCATCACCAAGATAGCGGTGCAAAAAATATCCCCAGACGAAAAGGTCTCGGATCCCTCCGTGATGTTATTCGTTTATTAACGTCTCTCCCAACCTTGCGCGAAACGCGCGCGTCGATGACGACGGCATGTCCTAAACACAGCGGGTTGTTGGATCTGAGCGGCTTGCTGCGCCTCTGCTCATGCTTCACGCGGTAGAGCACCGTTTCGGGGTCGCGTGCACTCGCCAAGGTGGTCCGCGGGCCGATAATGGCCACAACTTCGCCGGCGGGATCTCCGCCCTCGGCGTTGGCATTGGGTGCGCCAGGGCTGACGCCGTCGGCACCGTCGAGAGAGATGGGCTGTTCCGCCATGTGTGTGTGTGTGGATTTCCCGCTGTGCGCTGCAGTGTCACAGGGCATGTGAGGGTATCCGCAGCCCGCAGCAATTCTCGTTCAAAGCTGTACCCCGCATTAAAAAAGCCTTCCTACAGTTAATAACACCCAATAAGTCGGAAAGTCGGCACCTCCGTTTCGCGACTGACTATTAGTCCGACTAATAACTAGTCGGCGACTTAAGTCGTGCCGACTCACAGCCCTAGCAATGGCAAAATGTCAGCCTCAGCCAACTGTAACCTGAGCTAGAACTGCGTCCCACGTTTTCAGGGGATGTGCACTTGGAATTTGTGTCGGAGGCTTTTTGCAGTATATAGTAAATGTCGTAGGCGGAGATAGGCAGGGTGAGTACTGCCTGCTACAGCAAAATATATAGACACGCTTTGAACCAATTGTCCTCGCCAAAGCACGTCTTGACCCTGCCTTAAGGTATGTCTCGCCCAAACTTGTATATTGAGGTATGCATATGAAATGGGAAACGCATGTTACTTTTTTTTAATACAAATACCGAGGTAAAACAGTCTGTTGTGCTAGCTACGCGCCCCAAAGGAACGAAGAATATGCGTATAAATACATGAATCCAATTACAGGCTGCTGCTCGCAGAGAGCTCGACAGCTCTTCTTAGGCGTAATTTTCAGCCTTTTTAGCGATATCTCGCGATGAGATCCACCTGGCGGCCCGCAACTCCCCCATCGTGCTCGCCGACCCCTGCTCTGCCTACTTTGCCAAGGGCGGCCTCCGCCGTGCCCAACACTTGGCTCACGGGGGTACGTTTGTTTGAGGAGTTCATGCCTCTTTATCACGGGCTCGCCATACGTACGAACGTACATACGTCGTATTTTCTGACAGTCCCGTGCGGGACGATTCCATGTTTTGGACCTTGAAAGATACACAAAAATATCTACCACATGCGCCTCTCAGGAGCGTGTCGGGACTTTTTCTGGCGAGGCGGTGAACGTTTTCGGGCGATTTATCGGTTATCGTGCCCGCCGGCCTATACTTTGTACCAGGCAGGGCCTCGCGTGCGCTCGTGGGGCGTGAACACGCGGGCGGTGGACGCTGCAACGTTCACCAATAATATGATGATGGAGAGCACATACCATACGCACGTACATTTTTTCTTGTTTCTACACGCAACACGATTATCCAAGATTCCGTTTTTTTAGGTCGGCGACGAGCCCGGATTTTTATATAGACCACTTAGGGTCCATCTTAACGAACATCGCCTTTTATTGAAATGGGAAAACAATTTTTGTTTTTCGTGTGTTTTGAATACGATTTCCCTGGAAAAACGTGTTTGGGTCTTATCGAGGAATGGTGTATTGCGTCAAAAAATGAGAATAACGCTGCGTCAAAAAATGAGAATAACGCACAAGGGTCAACGAACACCCGTGAGTAACCAACGAGGCGACCTACGGCCTGTGTCCTCCCCGGGGCGCCGCTGGCAGCGGAAAATTATGTCTGCCAGCACCGGCTAGGCGGCTATCACTCTAGGGATGTCTTGGGACAAAACGGTGTGTGCGTGCTTGGCATGGGCTTCGGGCATCTCGCCAGGGCTTCAGAATGGCGTTTGAGGCCTGTTTGGGCCCGCGGGAGCGCGTTCCGCGGGCGCATTTTGACCCTACCCCCAAATGGCCGTAAAAACAGGGGGTATACCCCCAAATGACCATTTCCCTTAAAAAAATGCTACCGGGGTAAAATACTCGCATATGCTACGAACAGCAACAACAAACGTCAGTATTTACTATGCGGCGTACGTACATACCACAGATTATATTATACTGGTACGTACTGCTGTGTATGTACTGCTCGGTGCTGGTACGTATACGTACTGGGCTGGCGCAGCCCCGAAGCCCAACGCGGGCAGCAGCGACGGGGATACAGCGATCGAACTTCTACGCCAAGTCGCGACCTGGTCGGTGCTCGTGTGGTTTGGGAGGCAAAGAGGGGTGAAAAATTGGATTTGCGACGGCCTATGTTACTTTTTAGGCACCGCAAGCGGTCTACCCTATGCTAGGGCCCGTCGGACCTCGCGCTGCGGCTGATCCGGTGGCCGTGCCTCTCGGGAATGGTGGATCTCGCCTCTGAATCAGGCGACGAGATGGCTCAAGTTTGCGTGGCTTCCTTCGGTTTCATGGAACACGCCACGCCGAGTTGGATCAACTCCCAATTCAACAGAAGAAAAAGAGCAAAAGAAGTCCCAAAAGACTTCTTGTGGAATTCCGTTTTATTGAACTACTCAGTTTTGAAATCGAAATATCTTGCTGGTTATTCACGTTTCGACCAATCAGGTCAAATCAAAACAAACGAACGAAAAAAAAAACTCAAACAAACGAAAAAAAATGTTCGTTAATACGGGCCCTTACTACTGCTGGTATACACGTACGTACGTACCAGTACCAGTATACCCCAGCACCAGTTCGTAACAGATTATCATATATACGTACGTATACGTACCAGCACCGAGCAGTACATACACAGCAGTACGTACCAGTATAATATAATCTGTGGTATGTACGTACGCCGCATAGTAAATACTGACGTTTGTTGTTGCTGTTCGTAGCATATGCGAGTATTTTACCCCGGTAGCATTTTTTTAAGGGAAATGGTCATTTGGGGGTATACCCCCTGTTTTTACGGCCATTTGGGGGTAGGGTCAAAATGCGCCCGCGGAACGCGCTCCCGCGGGCCCAAACAGGCCTCAAACGCCATTCTGAAGCCCTGGCGAGATGCCCGAAGCCCATGCCAAGCACGCACACACCGTTTTGTCTTTTTTTTCAGGCACGTCCTTGGGTCTAACGGGACGGCGGCGCACGAGAGAGCAAACGAAGTCCCCCCTTTGACCACATCTTGGGGGGGGATAACCCCACGTACCTACTAAATTTATCTACTCCCCCCGATTGACCACTTTTTTCACCCCGTTTGACCGAAACCATACCCCTTTTTGACCATCTGCGACAGCCTCAAAAACGACTACAACAGTACGTATCCACGTCACCGCCCAACAGCGCGAATAGACCACGGGGCGGAACATCCAGAACTTGCAAGTAGTCGGGATCGTTTGCCTCCCAAGAAATATTTTTCGGCGCGACCATACAAATCAAATATTTTTCGGCGCCAGGGCTTCGGAATGGCGTTTGAGGCCTGTTTGGGCCCGCGGGAGAGCGTTCCGCGGGCGCATTTTGACCCTACTCCCAAATGGCCGTAAAACCAGGGGGTATACCACCAAATGAAAATTTATATTATTTTGAATACAAATATACGCTTATTTCCTATTTCGCTACTGTAAATACGAATATACCAAGTACGCATGTGTGCTCTGTCTGTATGTGTGTGTATGTATGTTTCTGTTGTTTGCTGCTGCTACTTCAACGTGTACACCGACCACCCTAGGTGTTCTTCAATACAGCAGTACTTACCGTCAATATTTTTTAGCACTACATATATAGTAATTGGGGGTAATGAGGCGCGACCTCAGTACCTGCAGTAGTCAAATATGCGGATCACGCTGGGCGAATCCTGATGGTGCTAAGCCAACACGAACGAACATCTACGAGTGTATACATGCCGTCAAGAAAACATATTGTCAGCAGACAGCACCACCACAGCAGCAGCAGCCGTGGCGGTGGCATCAACAACAGCAGCAGAACAGTAGTAACAGCAGAAGCAGTAGGACACACGAGGCCATTTACAAGGAAATAATAAATCCGGGAGCCGTTGTATTGAAGTTAGGGTAGAAGGCACCCTCTCCTCTCATATATTAGAAACCTAGTCTGGGTCAGAACGAGTGATTATCATCAGACGTCTTGCACTGTGCATCCCTTGGCAGTACAGTCGCTTTTGTGCGCCCTAAGCTTGTTACCTATTATTCAACCTCTACTTTTCGCCGTTACGGGCATTGCGCGAAGCCGCAGGCGGGCGTCAGCCCGCCGCGGCGAAGTCCCCCTTGTACAGACATATTGGTTACTACCACTGATATATACGTATGTTCTGATTTTGCATGCATCGGCGTGTCATCGTGTGGTGGTAAAGCTTGCACAGCTGCTCCGAGTACCTTGGAGTAAAGCCCCGAGTATTGGAAATACATTACTTCAGGTACTTCGTGTACTCGGAGTATTTTAGGGTTTGATACTCCGGGATACTGCTCGTACTCGAGTATTTCGGGTCTCGATACTGCTTTACTCGGAGTATTTCGGGGTCCGATACTGCGGGTACTCCTTGTACTCCAAGTATTTGGGGCTTCAGTACTGCTCATACTCCAAGTACTCCGAGTATTCAGGCCGCTAGTACTCTAATACTCTTAGTACTCGGAGTACGAAATGTACTCGATACTCGGAGTATACTCGGAGTGTGAAGTACGTTAGGAGCATCGTTGCATCATTTTAAAGACTCGGCCGTCAATCCTCCCAGGTTCTGGGATTATGTGACTGGTGTTTATAGCAGTTCAAAATTCGCAGATGCTCCCATTACCTCGGAGTATAATTCGAGTAGTCTCGAGAAAAAATTACTTCAGGTACTTCGTGTACTCGCAGTATTTCGGTGTCCAATACTCTCGATACTCGGAGTACTCCGAGTAATTTAGATGTTTTTACTTCGAGTACTGCTTGTACTCGAGTATAAGTGTATAAGTACTTCTCATACTCCCAGTACTCGGAGTATTTGGGCCTTCAGTACTGCTCATACTCCAAGTGTTCCGAGTATTCAGGCGACCAGTACTCTAATACTCGCAGTACTTGGAGTACGAAGAATACTCGATATACTCGGAGTATCGAGTATACTCGGAGCATCTGTGAAAGCTTGTTAGAGTGGGGTATGTGAATGCGGCATCGAGATGATACAGACTTTCTTATATAACAAAGTAGGATTGTGATGTTTTTGCCCGGCGGCGCGTTTTCGCGCCTCGCCCTCCCGGCCGAGCTCGCCGGCGCCGGGCTCGACCCGCGGGGGGCCGGCCGGGGAGCGCGCCCCCCGGGCCTCGCCCTCGACCGCGGCCCGTGGCCCGCGCGGGGCGCTCGCGAAGCCGAAAAAATAGAGTCGGTTTCCCGGGGTACCCCGTCCCACTCGGTCGAGCCGAGCAGGGCAACGTGAAACCCGCTTCTTCTGTTAAAAACGCCCCGCCTTCACACCCTGTAGGCTGTAGCCCTATACATAACGGACAATCACGACCCCTTCAGCCTTGATGGGTTTCGAAGAGGGCACATGCAGCAAGAGCACACGCGCACGCCACAACAAGAAGGGCATCGATCGGACGACACGTCGACCATACTTCGAACATGCGCTATATACAACAGCAGCACAGCGTGACACCGTTGGGGTATATCGGTCACTGTGCAGCAGTGTGGCCTGATGTATGTGTGTTTCATGGCATACTGCTACATCGCCAGGTCTGCGTGGAGACATACCTGGTACGTGTTTATCTCCCCGCGCAACACTGGTTTCCGTTCGCACACACTACTGTGGTGCTGTAATCGTAGACTATACACCTTTCGAAATACAACAAGCACGTACGTGTTGAAGTATACAAGGTACGTATCATGCATATACTCTTCGTACGTACCAGGTCGTGATATAGCAGCAAAAACAGCAGCAGTACTAGTGATCCTACGCTGCTGCTGCTTGCTGCTGTGTAGTATCATACGTCTACACAAAGTACGTGGGGCTCGTGTGCTAGTGCATAACATGTCTGTGGATGCTCGAAACGGTCGCACTCTTTCGTATCATATGATACGATGCTCGGATTTTTTTCACTACCACCACTCTGTTCGGAAATGTAAGAACCTGTTATATATTTACATTAATATCCAAACGTTCTTTACATTTCCGGCCGGAATTAAAAGGCCAGATACACACAACACTCTGATACGTACCTGCATGGCTGTTACATATCTACGAGTCAAATTATGATACACCAACAATGGCAGCGGCTGTACAGCACCAATATGACAGCAGTGTTGCTGCTTGCCGATCTTTTTGTGAGTTTGCAGCGGACAGCGACTCGCGTGTGCTCGTGAGCCAGGCGCTAGGGGCTCGCGTACCCTCTTGCTTCATTCCCTCGTTTTTTGCGATTTTCGAGTCTCTCTTCTGACACGATCGGATATCGGGTATTTCTCGTGGTGATCTGGTTTCTGTTATTATTATTATTATTATTATTATTATAATTATTATTATGCTTGCCATCCGACAATGTGTAGTGTTGTTCCAAAAAAGACTCAGGGAACAGAAAGTGAAGAACTCTCCAGATCAAAAGCGTAGCAGTATCATGCGACAAATCAAAACCGACAAGACGCAAATAGAAGGCTACCACATCCAACGTCCTTCTATCTCATCCACCACAAAACGACCAACCCCCCCCCCCATGCACTCCCGAACAAGTATTTACCAAAGACCCGCTGTCCATAAATGGCTGGTTTATAACTGCTACGCGCATGTTTCGACGCGCAGAAGGCCGTGCGGTGTTGCTGGTCTACACTGTAATCGGTAGTACCTAGGAGAGAGTATCTGCCGTCTTGCTCTCTCTGTAACTCTTCTACCTTCTCCAACCCTTCCCTCCAAATACTACTGCAACTACTTCTACTACTGCTACTACTCCCCGTACCCCTGACCCTGCCACCCCCAACCTCAATGGCCCAGTCCTCCCCCCCAAGTACTCCCGAGGAAGCATCTACCAAAAACCTGCTGTCCATAAAAATGGTTGGTTTGTAACTGCTACGCGCATGTTTCAACGCGCAGAAGGTCGTGCGGTGTTGCTGGTCTACACTGTAATCGATAGTACCTAGGAAAGAGTCACTGCCGTCTCGCTCTCTCTGTGGCTCTTCCACCTTCTTCTCCAACCCCTTTCCCCACATACTACCCTTCTGCTGCTTCCCCTGCCACCTCCAACCGCAAGGGCCCAGTCCTCCTTCCCAAGTACTTCCGAAGAAGCGTCTACCAAAAACCCGCTGTCCATAAAAATGGTTGGTTTATAACTGCTGCGCGCATGTTTCAACGCGCAGAAGGCCGATCTTTTTGTGAGTTTGCAGCGGACAGCGACTCGCGTGTGCTCGTGAGCCAGGCGCTAGGGGCTCGCGTACCCTCTTGCTTCATTCCCTCGTTTTTTGCGATTTTCGAGTCTCTCTTCTGACACGATCGGATATCGGGTATTTCTCGTGGTGATCTGGTTTCTGTTATTTGGTTGGTTTATAACTGCTGCGCGCATGTTTCAACGCGCAGAAGGCCGTGCGGTGTTGCTTGTCTACACTGTAATCGGTAGTATCTAGGAGACAGTCCCGGCCATCTCGCTCTCTCTGTAGCTCTTCTACCTCCTCCAACCCTTCCTCCCACATGCTACCACTGCCACTACTTTGTGTACCCCTGACTCTGCCACCTCCAACCGCAAGGGCCCAGCCCTCCTTCCCAAGCACTCCCAAAGAAGCATCTACCAAAAACCCGCTGTCCATAAAAATGGTTGGTTTGTAACTGCTGCGCGCATGTTTCAACGCGCAGAAGGCCGTGCGGTGTTGCTGGTCTACACTGTAATCAGTAGTACCTAGGAGACAGTCCCTGCCGTCTCGCTCTCTCTGTAGCTCTTCTACCTCCTCCAACCCTTCCCCCCACATGCTACCACTGCCGCTACTTTCCGTACCCCTGACCCTGCCACCTCCAACCGCAAGGGCCCAGTCCTCCTTCCCAAGCACTCCCGAAGAGGCATCTACCAAAAACCCGCTGTCCATAAAAATGGTTGGTTTATAACTGCTACGCGCATGTTTCAACGCGCAGAAGGTCGTGCGGTGTTGCTGGTCTACACTGTAATCGGTAGTACCTAGGAAACAGTCCCTGCCGTCTCGCTCTCTCTGTAGCTCTTCTACCTCCTCCAACCCTTCCCCCCACATACCACAACTTCTGCCACTTCCTGTACCCCTGGCCCTGCCATCTCCAACCGCAAGGGCACAGTCCTCCTTCCCAAGCACTCCCGAAGAAGCATCTACCAAAAACCCGCTGTCCATAAGAATGGCTGGTTTATAACTGCTACGCGCATGTTTCAACGCGCAGAAGGTCGTGCGGTGTTGCTGGTCTACACTGTAATCGGTAGTACCTAGGAAAGAGTCCCTGCCGTCTCGCTCTCTCTGTAGCTCTTCTACCTTCTCCAACCCTTCCCCCCACATGCTACCACTGCCACTACTTCCCGTACCCCTGACCCTGCCACCTCCAACCGCAAGGGCCCAGTCCTCCTTCCCAAGTACTCCCGAAGAAGCATCTACCAAAAACCCGCTGTCCATAAAAATGGTTGGTTTATAACTGCTGCGCGCATGTTTCAACGCGCAGAAGGTCGTGCGGTGTTGCTGGTCTACACTGTAATCGGTAGTACCTAGGAGACAGTCCCTGCCGTCTCGCTCTCTCTGTAGCTCTTCTACCTCCTCCAACCCTTCCCTCCACATACCACAAACTTCGGCCACTTCCTGCACCCCTGGCCCTGCCATCTCCAACCGCAAGGGCACAGTCCTCCTTCCCAAGCACTCCCGAAGAAGCATCTACCAAAAACCCGCTGTCCATACAAATGGCTGGTTTATAACTGCTACGCGCATGTTTCAACGCGCAGAAGGTCGTGCGGTGTTGCTGGTTTACACTGTAATCGGTAGTACCTAGGAAAGAGTCCCCGCCGTCTCGCTCTCTCTGTAGCTCTCCTACCTTCTCCGACCCCTCTCCCCACATGCTACCACTACTGCTACTTCCCGTACCCCTGATCCTGCCATCTCCAACCAAAAGGGCCCAGTCCTCCTCCCCAAGCACTCCCGAAGAAGCATGCACCAAAAACCCGCTGTCCAAAACAATGGCTGGTTCATAACTGCTACGCGCATGTTTCAACGCGCAGAAGGTCGTGCGGTGTTGCTGGTCTACACTGTAATCGGTAGTACCTAGAAAAGAGTCCCTTCCGTCTCGCTCTCTCTGTAGCTCTTCTACCTGTTCCAACCTTTCCCCCCACATGCTACCACTGCCACTACTTCCCGTACCCCTGACCCAGCCACCTCCAACCGCACGGGCGCAGTCCTCCTTCCCAAGTACTCCCGAAGAGGCATCCGACGAGCCACTATTACGGAGGCCCATATTATCCAGGCCCGGCGGATTTGCTTTTTTTATTCATTTTCTCGGAATTATTGTGTTTGTAGCCATTTTTTTCGGCTCTTTTTTCAAGGAAGCTATCTGCGTTTGGACTAACTTGCACCGCACACAGGGGCGCTACAAAGCAGTACTTACAACCGACGGAAAGCCGAGGACTTTAGCTTTCCAACGATGCTACTTGTAGCCGGAACGATAAAGTTGCACATGAGGCAGAGGTGGGAAGGTGGGTACGGCTGCATATCTTTAGACTCACGTATCTCAAGAACGACCAAGAGTTGCGGAAAACGCTTACAGGATTCTGCGGCCGACATCCCTAGCTTTCCATAAATGCATAATACGCCAACTTCCGAGGAGATCTGGTCTTGAAACATCTCCCCCCGTGAAATATAGTACGATTTGAGTACCACTATTTTACCACCTCTGCTCTCACCTCCAACAACATACTTTTGGCTACAAGTTGCATCATGGGAAAGCTGAAATCCTCGGCTTTCCGCGGGTCTTAAATATGGGTGTACAGTGTGCCCTCTGTGGGTCTGCGTGGCTGCTGATTACTCCACATGCAAATATGTTCCGTAGAAAATCAGGGAAAAATTGGCCACACAAACAAAAATTCCGAAATGAAAAAGTACATCCGCTGGGCCTGGATACTATGGGCCTCCGTAATACCAAAAACCCGCTGTCCATAAAAATGGTTGGTTTATAACTGCTGCGCGCATGTTTCAACGCGCAGAAGGTCGTGCGGTGTTGCTGGTCTACACTGTAATCGGTAGTACCTAGGAGAGAGTCACTGCCGCCTCGTTCTTTCTGTAGCCTTACCTCCTCCTCGATTCCTTCCCCTCTCAACATCGCTACTTGTCTATAAGCCACGACACCCCTCGTTTCTGCTTGGGTCGCTCTTACTGTTACCCATGCCGTGATAGCATGAAGTAAGAGTATGAGGTGCATGCTTCCTGCAAAATACTTGGTACTACTCTTGTAATATGCACCTGCCGGTGTTACGTACTGCTGCTGTGAACGAAAACAACAACAACAACAACGAATTCTCCTAAATATCCCGAACACAGACAGCAGTATATTATCAGTGGTCAAAAGAAAGTTCGTCGAAAGATGTCGCGCACAGAAAATTTGAACGACGGTTGTCTGCCCCAGCACTCAGCACACCCTTTCCCTTGGCCGTTGTGCCAACACTGGTAACAGAAAGAACAGTCAGTGTTGCAGAGCCACGTCCGTCCTAAATTTCAAGGCAAGGGCCTATTAATATGATACCAGGTACCCGGTACCTACTGCTGTACGAACACTATTGTTTTCAACTGTTTTCGCCCTTTTTTGCTTGTTTATTGATTTTTTGTTCCTTAGTTCGACTTCCGCCTCGGGTACCGTGTTACAGCAGTACGACGACAGCTACAGCAGCAGCAGCAGCAGCAGTCCGTCTGCACAGACAGGGGGAATTGTGTGATCACAGCCAGTTATTGCTTTTGGTCAACTTTGGGGAACGGCGGTCTTTTTCATATCAAATCACGCAAAACATGACGGCACGTATCATATTGAGATAATATGTTCTACAAGTGATTTTTAGATTTTGTATACACACGTATCATGGGTTTGCTGGTATAACATTTTACTGTAAGTAGGTAGTCTGCGTACAATCTTCGACAAAACTATAACTTTAGCAGCTATTATTGCTGCTGTATGTATAGAGTGCGTACACAAGAAGAATAGTGACTGCTGCAGCTATACATTGTTCTTACCGCTGCTGCTGCTGCTGGATACGGGTGTATATTTACTGCTGCTGCACATATTGTTATGATCTGCATAAAGTGACATTTTGCATACAGCAACCAACTGCAGCAGCAGTAACAGTGGAGCTGCTTGCTGTGTTGGCAATGCTTGATGTATGCCAAATACAGCAGATTTAGTATGGGGGAGTGTCTTGCTGCTGCTTGCTGTAGGTACAAGAAGTGCCGCCTGCTGCACTACTTGCTTTTACTACTGCTGTTAAACAAAACTGTTTGGTGTGCTTTCCGCTCCTATTGTACTATAACTGTGCTTGCTGTAGGTACATGTATACGTACTGTTTGCTTGCTGTGGTACTTTAAAATATGGTCAATTCTACGAGTATTGCGAAAACATACAAACACGAACCGTGACAAAAAAAAACTGGCACTTTCGCGAATCCTAACATTGGTCACAAATTGCTACAGTACTCGTACATACAAGGTTTTCTCTACTTCTTACTGCTACTGTACACAGGGCATGCTGTACCTATACGTATACGCTGTTTGCTGTGGCACCTAAGTACTGTCATTCCTCACGAACAAAAACAAAATATTAAATCGCGACGAAAAAAGCCGACACTTTCGCGAATCTTGACATTTGTTTTTTTACAAACTTCAGCAACATCGACGTCACCATTCGCGACAAAACGGGTTTTGTCTGGTGATATATAACCCCAATTTATGGAATCATGTTGCGTTTGTAACGAAGAGTTCCTCAATTACGACTACGAGTACCGCTATTATTGGCGAGTGACCGCTATTAATGACGAGTGATAGTTTTTTCCCTGTCGCATGCCAGCTTGCGTCACCCCACGTGGACCATCCCACTCCCCGAAGGGGAGCCTTGTATGTATAGTTATGTTTGTGAAATTTTCGCACTTTTCGCAACTTTTCTCTTCGCGCGAGCACTTTTCGGCAAACCGCTAAGTACCCCGACACGGGAAGCGCGGCCGGACACATTGGTCGAGGTTTGAGCTCGATCCGAGCACTGTAGCTTGCGTGGCGGGCGCTCAAAGTTTTTTTCCCGCGGGAGTGGATAAGACGATTTCCCGGGTTCTCTGCATGAGGCCTTATTTTGTACGTACGTGCCAGTAAATAATGATGTTCTGTTTTTAGATGTTGTCTGTTTTTCGCTCTCTCACATGCACACAGGCCAGAAACATGTACCATGTACGACAACAGACAACATGCACAGAGTACGGCGTTACAGCGTTGCCGCCCACACCAGTAGGGAACATCGTGCGTGAGTGGCACATCCATCTGGGCTGTACTGCTGCTGTGGGTAGTTGTTTTATCGAAGGCTGCTGTCCGTAGTCCGCCACCTATCTTCCACTCCTTACTGTTGTGCTGTGTGTTTATGACATATCCAGGGTCACTTTGGACCGAAATGTAAGGACCGTTTTTATTACGTGTGAGTACGGCAACTGTTCTTATATTGATGATGTTGCGGGTTTATGCCCCAAGCACACCACCAAAATTTGTAGACATCAGATAGCATGCAGAGAGAACACAAACAACACGATACAACCCCGCCCAGCAGCACAAGCAGCAGCAGGCAACATCACGCGCATGTGGCAGGTCCGCGGTGTACTGCTGTGGCTCCAGCAGTACAGTAGTTGCTTTATCGGAGGCTATGATCCGTCATCGGTCATCTCTACCTCTCTTCTTCTTCTGCGCTCTTGCTGTACATGTGTATGTGCGGTGTGTCACGCACTGCTGTGCACACGCACGCCAGTAAACAAAAATAATTTGGCTCTTTGGTAATATGGGCAAATGATTGCGATTCCCGGTTTTTTGTTTGAGTCGTGAGTTCGAGACTCTCGTTAATACATTTTCCCTTTTTTTTTCACTTGAGTTTGTTTTATGTTTGTATTATGTACGTGCGTAACCCAGACGCCACAGACAGCACACACGAGCAGTGCAGAGCAACAGCATTCAAGCGCGTGCGGTAGCTTTGTCCGCCCTGTATTGTGGCGTCCTACTATACTGTACTGTTAGGTGGCCGCGTCTCCTTGCTTTTATAGCCGGTGCCAGCAATATAAGTGTCCATTGACCGTTGTGCGCAGAGATGAATTTCGTTTTTTTCGACCAACCACAGCGAAGCAAATTGACAGCAGCTGTCGTCATTTTTTTCAGTAGAGACCAAAACTCGAAAATAGGAAATATATCATATGTACGGGCTTCAGCATCATTTTTTTTTTCTTTTTTTTTTCCATCCCATTTATTATCTTCGCACTTCCGTCTCTCCCTCCCTAGTCGTGACTCAGATCCGGGGTCACAAAGTAGGCTCCTCTCCCTCCTCCCCCTCTACGGTTCTTGCCTTGATTTTTATCGCGCAGAGGGTTTAGCCTTCCCAACGCTCGTCGACTTTCGTCGAATTTTGCTAACTCACGCTCTCGCGCTTTCTGCTAGTCAAGATACTTTTTGCGAGAAAAAGGGCCTAAGAGCATGCACTCGGCGGGGCTCGAACTCGCTTTCTTGACGCTTACAGGCTTCGTGGTTACCTGCTAGCCCACCGGGGCGACCGGCTATCATTGTTCGTATATATCGGACACAGCATCGCAGCAGCAGCAAGAGGAGGTGGAGATGGAAGGTGCTGGCGATGCAGCGCGGGCGCCTATACTGCTGGTACCGGCTATAAAAAGGACCCTCACGCGCACGGCTAAAGCTACTTAAGCTTCTGCTGCTGCGGAGATGGCCTCGACCCTTTTTCGTTGGCATCTGTTCTGTGCTCGTCAAAACCAGGACGCGTCGAGGCATAACAAACGGGCATCGGCAACAGACAGCAGCAGCAGACAAAAAAAAGTACTCGGTATCAACATCTTATTTATGCAATACAAAAATACATATATACGAATTCTGCGAACGTATATATGACAATGATATAGATGTACAAAACGTATCACTCTCACAATAGCAAGTAATAATATATGTATAGGTACCAAATGAACATTTTCCCGGAATACTTTCACTTTTCTCCTCCGGCCGTGGTTCTTTTCTCGCGCTATCGGCTGCGGGGCACGCAGGGGGGCTGCGTGTACACCACGGCACAAGTGCGGGTCCCGGCCGAGGCCCGTGGGGCGTGTGCCTTCAAAGTCGCGAATTGTGGCAAATAACTCAGGGGAGACGTTCCGACTTGACACCGCCTCGCAACCATCATGCAAAACCTGCCGTACGACTGGTTTTTGGTTCGTTTTTGACCCACCGCATGAACAGAACACACACAGCACACGCACCACGCACGAGACAAGAATAAGGACCAGACCGACTTGACATTGAACGAGGCACACATAAAGCGTCGTGCAGCAGTAGTTGATACCACGTTGCATGCGTCTGCTCTCTCTGGGCTGTGCACATATGCATTTTATACAAATCTGCAAATTTGGTCCCAACATTTTTTTTATTCTACGTGGAGTACATAACATAAATACACAGATCTACAATGAGTACGTATGCATGCATATCATAATAAGTCTATCTACGTAAAACGATGGGCCGATCAACATGCGGACGAATATTTTGGTACAGTAGTACTGGCTGTACTAATACGTACGAGTACTGCTGAATGTTATGGGTGCATGTCTAGACTTCAAACTACAAAGCAACCAAGGCGCCACTTATCGAACAGCACAGCAGTACAGCAGAAGAAGCTGTGTAACACGCAGTAGTAGCCGCTGCTCAGATTGTTGCCATTGTGACGGCTGTGGTGTCCAGTATGCGTGCGCAGGATCCGTACCACAGCTAGCAGGGGGGGTCCAGCAGGTGTAGTTGTGACAGCTATATACGAACTACAGTATACCGCTGTGTTCTGTCTTTCTTTGTATGGGCGTGTCGGTGTGTGTATGTTTGATGTATCCTATTCCAGCTAAAACTCCCCATCTGATCGCGCAGTACAACAGCGGTTGAAAACGGCAAAACAGCTAATACCCGTCACGAGTACGAGTATGGATAACACTTTATACTCGCGAGATTTTGGGCTCCGGGCACCTGGGTACCCAGCTGTTCGACGGGTACCCTTACACGAGTACTCGGCTGCTAAACGCGCACCAGGGTACCCTGCTCTCCACAGCACAACAGCTAGATCTAACTGCTGTGTGTGCTCTGTGTACTCACTCGTTGTGTATTGTGTATTGTATGTGCTCTGTGCTATGCTGTCGGTACTGTTCTGTGTGCAGGCACTTTTTCTGTTGTATGTGTGTACTCTGGGTGTGCTCTGTGTGTTTAGTCTTCGTACTGAACTATTTTGCCCTCTATGTACTCTGTGTGATATGTGATATGATGTGCTGCTGTAAGCAGTATCCTACGAGGGCATGCTCAGTCAGCGTCATCCATAACGAACAAAAATCGAAACTCACGAGTGGTGACATTTAATCCAAGAATATTTGCGAGTGGTCCGCAAGTGGGCCGGGCCGGGCCCGTGATACTTTTTGAAGTCACCGACCGATTGACGACATAGTAAGCTGTGATATTCGAATCTCCCGCGCCGCCGGTTTGACTCTGCTGGCAAGATGCCCAATCTCACAGGTCCTGTTCCCGGCCTACGCCCGGATTATCAGGATACTTTGCTTCGTTTTGTTTGACACGTGCCGCCTCCTCCTCGAGGTTTCGAGGCCGCAATGTTCTCGTTCGCCAGTGCCCAGCGGTTGCTTTGGGGAGCCGCTTGCTGTCCGCAATCGGTGTAGGCGACAGAGTCAGCTGTATGCCCTCATATCTGGTCTTTGGATATCCCGTTGGGTTGCGTGGATTAGACACGAAGTACACTTATCAAGCGCATTTACTGCAAAAATGTATCATAATGCAGTACGAGTAAAGTCACGACAAAAACAATGATGCAGATCGTGATTTATTTTGATTTTTTAAGGTTAAAACGCTGCATGGCGTCAAGATTCACGAGTTGTTCTTCGTGAATCTACTCGATATAACAAATCACCATTTAACACAAGTACAGTATTAGTAGTAGTATAAGTGCCTGCAGTTAAGAAATAACGTGTTGAAAAAAATGAGCCCAGATTGGCACGAACGATAGAAAAATTCGGTCAAAAAACACAGCTCACCACTGTGGGATCGGCTGTAAACCCTACACAAAATAGTTAGATCGACGTCAGAAACAAAATAAGTCGTTGAGCTCGGACATCATACTCAAGCTTTTTAAAACCGGGAGCCCACTGTACCTCAGATATGATATCATCTATCTAGTGATATGTATTTGTTTTTGTATAAGGGATTGTACTCGCTACTACTTTTCCCTTTACACTATACAGCAGTCTATTCAACACAAGTTTGCTCCAAAAAGGGTCCAAAAAAGAAAGTACGAAGCATGTGCGATCTACTCTCAACTTACGACACCCCCGGGATTTCAAGTGACCAACATCCCGGAGGGGAACCTTGTACGTACATACGTATTTTCGCAGCATATGAATGTCGAAGAAAAAATATCACAACCCGCGTTTGCCTCGAGCCGAGCATGTCATGAACAACAAAACGACTGCTTGTTCTGCTGCTCACCCTTTCCCTAAATATTTGCATTCCTTACTAGCTGCTGCCTCCCCCAAGCTTTAGCGCTCATAACCTCCCTCTCCATCTGCTTGAGCCTGAGCTCCTCGAAACCGAGCCGCTCTCTCAAGTGAACCCCCGGCTGAGCTTCCTGCGTAACCAAGCGTTGCCCCCCAAAGCTGTACAAAATCATCGACGCGACATGATTCCTCTCTTCAATTAGACCACCTGTTACCAACTACAGGCGATCCACCTCCTCCGACAGCCTCACCACCCTCGCCGCCTCCGCCCACCCCCGCCCCTCCTCGGCTGCCAGCGCCGCTAGTGCTGCACACGTTTCTGCCTCCGCGCGCAGCCGCTGTTGAAGCTCCGCGGACAATTTTTCTTGTGTGTTGAGTCGCCGTTGCTGCTCGGCTTCTGTTGACAATTTCGTTCCTCTGCGAGTCTCGGCTGATTGTCGAGCTTTGGCCTCAGCAGCACATTGGGCAACAACGTCGTCGCGCCCGCGGGCAGCATTGGCATGACGTCGCTCCAACGCATGATAGTCGCTGCGCTCCGCGATGTTCTCAGCGCGCTTGTCCCGACGAGCTTCTCCAATCGTTTTCCCCGTGCGAGCGAAAAAAGCTTAGTTGCTCTTTTTAAAAGCTTCCTGCCGATCCCTTTTTCTTTTTCTTTTTTCTCCTCGAATTTCCCATACCACGATGTGGTATACTATTATATCAGAACAGGGCTTTTTTTATAAGCTCGTACTCTTTACTGGAGTGTGCGATGGAGCTGATTATTTCTGCTCCGTCTTCGCGATAACCCAAGCTTGTGTTCTAGTGCCTCGTTTTCATATCACGGTTGAAGAGGTCGACGGGGGGATAGTGTAGCCTGAAAAACGCCTAAAATCGCATATTTCGTTTTCTTCGTCCGTATAACACGGGAAAACATTCCGATGGCTCTGAAACATTAGAATATACCATTTCACGTAGCTTCGCACACTTTGAATGCCCAATTCGTGACGTATCAAGAGTTGTAGTCGATGCCATGCAGATTTACTGGTGTACTATATTCAAGTTATTTCGGGGCGAAATGGCTTTTTGGTTTTGCTGACATTTGTGCAGTCTGTTGTATGTTATGCTTGGTAAAAATATCATCCATTGTATCGTGCCACTTTTTTTTGGTCGGTAAAGGGCAAAGGCGGCCACCTAACCGTATTTTCATTTTATTTTTTGATCAGACCCTGCGATCTGTTGTTATGAGGGGTAGTCCGTGGTCACACGACACAGGCTCCAAAAAGCTCTGGAGTGGAAGACTACCCCAGGGAAAAATAATACACTAAATACAAAGTACAACGCAGTACGTAGTGCTGGGGTCTCTGCTGTTGCGTAGTACAATAACACACTGCTTGCTGGTGCTGCTGCTGCCAACTGTGCAGCAGATCCACAGTCGATATAGAGTAAGGCGCTGCATACACTTACTACACACTACGAATCTCGTCATTTCGGGCGTCGTTCGAACAGTGGGTTAGGGGATAACAATGCCGGGGCACCTTTTCACCCCGCATACCAAGGTCAAGTCATTTTCGGCCCGCAGACAAAGAGCAAGTAAACTTCTATACCCCACTAAAACCAGTCATTTTCGTCCCTGACACAAAAAATACGTTAATTTCGACCTCCGCACCAAAACCAGGCCAATTTCGAACCCAACACAAAAACCAAGTCATGTTTGATCCCCCACATAAAACCAAGATAATTTCGACCCTAACACTGAAATCGAGTCAATTTCGATCCCATTCTAGAACCAAGTCAACTGTGGTGCCCCTACACACAACAAAGACATATGATACATAAACACACTGACAGACATGGTATAATGTTTGGCGGAATCGCTAGGAAAATCTATTCAAAATATGCAGTCAATAGTGTAAGGGTTTCCCAATATTTCCAAGTATTTTTATCCCCAAAAGTGCGCAGGTCATCTGATACAGTTCTAAAAATAGTATGCATGTACCCTGCATGTACGGTATTATGAAGATAATTCATAACGTCGTACTATAATATCATATGCATGCGTAGGATACAGTATCGAATTCTGTATGGTTTTCAATTCGTTCTTGCGCCACTCCCCTAGGCACGTCCCGGAGGGGCCGGAGGGGAACCTCGTACATATTATAGAATATTAGTATAATTAGATGAGCTCAGCAAACCGTCAGTTCTCCACGCTCGGGCCATTTGCATATCTCAGGAAAACCTGACTTCTCGACGCTCGTGCCTCGCGCTCCGTATCTTACCCCCCGCCGTGATGAATTTAGATTTTTTTTCCGCCGCCGTGATGAATTCTTGAAATTTTCAAGTTCTATTAATTTAATGTGTCAGTATGAAACCCTGATGAATGCTCCGCTCCGTATCCGGACTCTTACAGTGATGAGATTTTTTTCCCCCCGCCCTCATGAATTTTCGATTTTTTTTATCCAAGTTCGATTTTTTTTCCCCCCGTCCTGACGAATTTTCGAAATTTTCTATCCAAGTTCTATTAATATGTTTATCCACTTTTATGATGGAGTTTGTGTGAGGATGAAAATTTAGCACCCCTCTACGTATATAGACTTGCTTGCCTGTGACTGCCTGCCCTGACTTCCCTGACTTGACTTGCTTGCTTGACTTGCTCGCTGCGCTCGATGGTGGCCTGCGAGGTCCGACGATAATATATATATACTTTAACTACTGGTTTATGTCTCCATAGCAGCGCTCCAGCTCCCCCTGACCCTGCCCGCCTGTGCTAGCCCCGGCATGAGCCCGAGTCGTACTCAATAGGAGGGCTAGTTCAAAATTGTCATATACTATGGATACAAGGGGCTTCGCCCGGCGCTGAGCCGCCTGCGGCTACGCGCAATGCTGCCACCCGTAACGGCGAGGAGTAGCCTACTGAGGTAGATTGGGAGCTAAGCTTAGGGCGAACAAAGCGACTCTGTACTGCCAAGGGTGTACAGCAGTAGTACATGACACCTAATAATGAAAAACACTCACAAACGGAGGCTAGGTTTCTTATTTACATTAGAGGAGAGATGCGTTTTATACTAGCTTCAATATAACGGCTTCCGAATTTCTTATTTCTTGTAAATATCACCCTATGGTACTGAGGTGTTAGTAGTAGTACGTACGTACGTACGTACGTACGGGTATATGCATGTACAGCAGTAGCTGCGTGTAAAAAAAAAAGAGCGTGTGTGTTTTGTATGTGCGTCTTTCCATATTCTTGGTAAACGTTGCTGCAGCGCCCACGCCCCATGTCCACGCCCGCGAGCGCACGCGAGGCCCTGCCCGGTACTATATCCAGGCACACACCGACCACTATCTACTGCTGAATACCACGCACGCATGAATACTGTACAGATATCATCGCATATTAAAAATTACCTGTATATGATTGACTGCCCTGCCCTGACTTCCCTGACTTGACTTGCTTGCTTGCTTGCTCGCTGCGCCTCGATGGTGGCCTGCGAGGTCCGACGATAATATATATATCACTTTACTACGTGGTTTATGTCTCCATGAGCGAGCGCTCCAGCTCCCTGACCCTGCCCGCCTGTGCTAGGCCCCGGCATGAGCCCGAGGTCGTATCAATAGGGTAGTTCAATATTATACTATATACAAGGGGGGCTTCGCCGCGGCGGGCTGACGCCCGCCTGCGGCTACGCGCAATGCCCGTAACGGCGAGGAGTAGCCTACTGAGGTAGATTGGTAGCTAAGCTTAGGGCGAACAAAGCGACTCTGTACTGCCAAGGGGTGTACAGCAGTAGTACATGACACCTAATAATGAAAAACACTCACAAACGGAGGCTAGGTTTCTTATTTACATTAGAGGAGAGATGCGTTTTATACTAGCTTCAATATAACGGCTTCCGAATTTCTTATTTCTTTTAAATATCACCCTATGGTATCTGAGGTGTTATGATACGTACGTACGTACGTACGTACGGGTATATGCATGTACAGTAGTAGCTGCGTGTAAAAAAAAAGAGCGTGTGTGTTTTGTATGTGCGCTCTCCATCACCATATTCTTGGTAAACGTTGCTGCAGCGCCCACCGCCCATGTCCACGCCCGCGAGCGCACGCGAGGCCCTGCCGGTACTATATCCAGGCACACACCGACCACTTCTACTGCTGAATACCACGCACGATGAATACGTACAGATATCATCGCATATAAAAACTTACCTGGTATATGATACCTGTTACTGCTTGCAGCGGTACTGGTACTCGTACATATAGTACGTACGTACGTGTATATCCGCAGTAAAAGGAGCCGGTACGATAAAATTCCGGGTCGGTCGTCTATATAAAAAAACGGAATCTTGATAATGCCGTTTGCGTGTAGAACAAAAAATCATGTACTGGTTGGTATGGCATGTGCACGTGACTAAAAGGGCATGGAATCCTGGGAAAATCGCAGCCCCGTGAGACATGAGTTGGGCACGGCCGAGACCGCCCTTGGCAGAGTAGGCAGAGCAGGGGTCGGCGAGCACGATAGGGATCTTTGATTATGCATGTACAGCAGTAGCGTGTCAAAAAAAAAGGTGTGTGTTTTGTATGTGCGCTCTCCATATTCTTGATAAACGTTGCTGCAGCGCCCACCGCCCGCATGTCCACGCTCGCGAGCGCACGCGAGGCCCTGCCCGGTACTATATCCAGGCACACACCGACCACTGCCATACTGCTGAATACCACGCACGTGTATGAATACTGTACAGATATCACTGCATATTAAAAATTACCTGGTATATGATATCTCTGTTACTGCTTGCAGCGGTACTGTATGAAAAATACTACGTGTATTTCCTCATGCATAATATTATACATCACGACCTCTAAAACTTTTCTAGATGTATTATCCGCAGTAAAAGGAGCCGGTACGATAAAAATTCCGGGTTGGTCGTCTACTCGTACATGAAAAAAACGGAATCTTGAATAATGCGGTTTGCGTGTAGGACAAAAAAAAAGCATGTACTGGTTGTTATGGTATGTGCACGTGACAAAAAGGGCATGGAATCCTGGAAAAATCGCAGCCCCGTGAGACATGAGTTGGGCACGGCCGAGACCGCCCTTGGCAGAGTAGGCAGAGCAGGGGTCGGCGAGCACGATGGGGGGGTTGCGTGTCGCCGGGTGGACGTCATCGCCAGTTATCGCGAAAAGGGCAAAAATCTACGTCTAAGAAAAGCTGTCGAGCTCTCTCCGAGCAGCAGCCGCAATTTTGTACATGTATTTATATGATATCATATCATGTACATACTGCATAATAGTGTGTAGGGGGCTACTTAAAATATTAATAATACCTGGTGCAGATAGAGCTTAAAATAGTATGTGGTATCATACCATGTACATACAACGTACGCAGGGGGGTACTTAACTTATTTGGTATCATATCATGTACATACTGCATACCTGGTAATATGTGTAGGGGGCTACTTAAAATATTACATATACTGGTAGATAGAGCTTAAAATAATATGTGGTATCATACCATGTACATACAACGTACGCAGGGGAGGTACTGGTACGGAGCGCGAGGCACGAGGGTCGAGAACTCAGGTTTTACTATAATATGAAAATGGAGCGGGGTACTTAACTGGTATCATATAATGTATCTACTATACGATACGTAGCTCATAAATTGTACTCTTACGCATATACGTAGGGGGGTGCTCAATAAACACGTGTACCTGGTCTCCTACGCATATACGTCAGGGGGGTGCTCAATTTGTACCTGCGTATAATACCATACCTGGTATCAATGAATACCTGGTATCGTAATTAATAACTTTTCATCCTCACGCATCAATAAATACCTGATATCGTATGGAGCGGGTATATCATACTCGTACTATATACATTACGCATACGTAGGGGGGTGCTCAATAATTAACATTTGTACCTGGTATAATACCATACCTGGCATCAATAAATACCTGGTTCGTATATACGATAGGGGGTGCTCTAATTAATAACTTTTCTCCTCACGCATCAATAAATACCTGGTATCTTATACGTAGGGGTGCTTAAATTAGATCTTTTCATCCTCACACATTACATTACACTTAATACATACGAATTGAAAATTTAAAATCATCACGGCGCGAAAATTAATTCTCACGGCGGGGGTCGGAGCGCGAGGCACGAGCGGTGGTTTTACTATATGAAAATGGAGCGGGGTGTCATCCTCCATCATAAGTGGATAAACATATTAATAGAACTTGGATAGAAAATTTACTTGGAGACACTTCTCTCCTCACTCAAACTCACATAATTAACATCAAATGGCGGGGGTACGTACCAACAAAGATACTGTTACTTGGAGACACCTTCCTCACTCACTCACATAACTAGACGGTCATCCTCCACAAATCCATCATATAAAAACTTAAATGGAGCGGGGTTTCATCCTCACACAAACTCCATCATATAAGTGGATAAATCATATTAATAGAACTTGGATAAAAAAATATCGAAAATTCATGCAGGGCGGGGGGAAAAAAACTCATCACTGTAAGAGTCCGGATACGGAGCGGAGCATTCATCAGGGTTTCATACCTGACACATTAAATTAATAGAACTTGGAAAATTTCAAGAATTCATCACGGCGGCGGAAAAAAAATCTAATTCATCACGGCGGGGGGTAAGATACGGAGCGCGAGGCACGAGCGTCGAGAAGTCAGGTTTTCCTGAGATATGCAAATGGCCCGAGCGTGGAGAACTGACGGTTTGCTGAGCTCATCTAATTATATGATTATTCTATAATATGTACAAGGTTCCCCTCCGGCCCTCCGGGACGTGCCTAGGGGAGTGGCGCAAGAACGATTGAAAACCATACAGAATTCGATACTATATCCTACGCATGCATATGATATCTATAGTACGACGTTATGAATCATCTGTCATATCTGACCGTACATGCAGGGTACATGCATACTATTTTTAGAGACTGTATCAGATGACCTGCGCACTTTTGGGGATAAAAATACTTGGAGATATGTGGAAACCCTTAACTATTGACCGCATATTTTGAATAGATTTTCCTAACGATTCCGCCAAACATTATATCCATGTTGTCAGTGTGTTTATGTTCATATGTCTTTGTTGTGTGTAGGGGCACCACAGTTGACTTGGTTCTAGAAGGGGATCGAAATTGACTCGATTTCAGTGTTAGGGTCGAAATTATCTTGGTTTTATGTTGGGGATCAAACATTGACTGGTTTTTTTGTTGGGTTCGAAATTGGCCTGGTTTTGGTGCGGAGGTCGAATTGAACTGTACTTTTTTTGTCAGGGCACGAAAATGACTGGTTTTAGTGGGGGATAGAAGTTTACTTGCTCTTTGTCTGCGGGCCGAAAATGACTTGACCTTTTGGTATGCGGGGTGAAAAGGTGCCCGGCATTGTTATCCACTAACCCACTGTTCGAACGACGCCCGAGATGACGAGATTCGAAAGATCAATAGTGTAGTAAGTGTATGCAGCGCCTTACCTATATCGACTGTGGATCTGCTGCACAGTTAGCAGCAGCAGCACCAGCAAGCTATGTGTGGTTGGCAGCATGCTGTACTACGCAACAGCAGAGACCCCCAGCATACGTACTGCGTTGTACTTTGTATTTAGTGTATTATTTTTCCCTGGGGTATTCTTCCACTCCAGAGCTTTTTGGAGCCTGTCCGTGTGACCACGGACTACCCCTCATAACAACAGATCGCAGGGTCGATTAAAAATAAAATGAAAATACGTTAGGTGCCGCCTTTGCCGCTTTACCGACCAAAAAAAAGGGGCACGATAAATGGATGATAATTTTACCAAACATAAATACAACAGACTGCACAAATATCAGCAAAACCAAAAAGTCATTTCGCCCCGAAATAACTTGAATATAGTACACCAGGTAAATCTGCATGGCATCGACTACAACTCTTGATACGTCACGAATTGGGCATCTCAAAGTGTGCGACAGCTACGTGAAATGGTATATTCTAATGTTTCAGCGCCACCGGAATGTTTTTTCCCGTGTTATACGGACGAAGAAAAACGAAATATGCGATTTTAGGCGTTTTTCAGGCTTACTATCCCCTCGTCGACCTCTTCAACCGTATATAGAAAACGAGGCACTAGAACACAAGCTTGGGTTATCGCGAAGACGGAGCAGAATAATCAGCTCCATCGCACACTCCAGTAAAGAGTACGAGTTCATAAAAAAAGCCGTGTTCTGATATAATAGTATACCACATCTGGTATGGGAAAATTCGAGGAGAAAAAAAAAGAAAAAAAAAGGGAAAAAAAAAAAAAAAAAAAAAACCCCGAAGAAGGGCAAAAAGGATACGAAAAGAAAGGAAAATAAAAGAAGAGTACAAGGAAAGAAAAAAAAAAAACAGGAGAGAAAAAAAGAAAAGAAAAAAGGAAAGAAAAAAGGGAAGAAAAAAAGAAGAGAAAAAAAAAAAGAAAAGAAGCAAATTAAAAAAGAAAAAAAGGAAAAAAAAGGAAAAAAAGAAAGAAAAGAAAAAGAAAAAAAGAGAGGGAAAACCAAAGAACAGAAAAAAAAAAAAGACCCCGAAGAAGGGCAAAAAGGATACGAAAAGAAAGGAAAATAAAAGAAGAGTATAAGGAAAGCCCCGAAGAAGGGCAAAAAGGACAGGAGAGAAAAGAAAGGGAAAAGAAAGATGTAGATAACAAAGTAAGGTTAAAAAGAAGAGACAGGAGAGAAAAAAACAAAAAAAGCAAGATAAGTCAAAGGAACAAATAAGAAAGAGAAATGAAAAAAAGAAAGGAAGCAAATTAGAAAAAGAAAAAAATGTAGGGAAAGACAAAAATCGGAAGAAAAGAAAGAAAAAAAAAAAAAAATAAATTTAGGCAGGAGCTTTTAAAAAAAGCAACGAAGCTGTTTTCGCTCGCACGGGGAAAACGATTGGAGAAGCCGGTCGGCACAAGCGCGGTGAGAACATCGCGGAGCGCCGCGACAGTCATGCGTTGGAGCGACGTCATGACAGTGCTGCCCCGCGCACACGACGAGGCTGTTGCCCAATGTGCTGCCGAGGCCGAAGCTTGACAATCGGCCGAGACCCAGGAGGAGGAGCGAAAACTGTCAACAGAAACCGAGCAGTACGGCGACTCAACACAGAAGAGAAATTGTCCGAGGAGCTTCAACAGAAGCTGCGCGCGGAGGCAGAAACGCGTGCAGCACTAGCGGCGCTGGCAGCCGAGGAGAGGGGCGGAGGTGGGCGGAGGCCGCGAGGATGGCGAGGCTGTCGGAGGAGGTGGATCGCCTGTCGTTGGTAACAGGTGGTCTAATTGAAGAGAGGAACCAGCTCGGTTCGGTGATTTTATACGGTTTTTGGGGGCCAACGCCAGGTTCAGCAGGAAGCTCAGCCGGGGATGCACCTGAAAGACCAGCTTGGTTTCGACAAGCTTAATTCAAGCTCAATCAGATGAAGAGGGAGGTGGAAAGCGCTAAAGCTTGGGGGAGGCAGCATCTAGTGAGCAACGCCAATCTCTAGGAAGAGGGTGAGCAACAGAACAAGTAGTCGTTTTTGTTGTTCATGATATGCTCGGCTCGGGGCGAACGCGGGTTGTGATACTTTTTCTTGCGACATGCATCTGCTGCGAAAACACGTATCCAGCAAGCACGAGACCTCACAGATGGAGAAAGCCTCATCAAGTATATGAACTCCCTAATATATGAAACCGTCATCATACCTGCTGTATCGAGTACCAAGCACAATCAATATCCTCCCTGCTTTGCAATCGATACTGTGCGACACCACACATCCGCAGTATGCATACCGAACAGGTGTACAGTCCTATCAACTAATATCCTCCCTGCATGGTAAACAGTATGGCAATAGCACAATCAATATACCCCCCTACGTATATACGATATCAGGTAATATTATTACGAAGTATCGTATGTCGTATTTAGCCTCTGTTCTCGACGCTCGTGCGTCGTGCTTGCCGTATACCGTATGCCCCCCGCCGCCATGTTTTTGGTAATTCACATGTATTCATGTACCTATTATAATTTCGTTTTGTTTCAAGACAATACGTCGTTTATATTGTAGCATATGTATATATTCTCTCTGCCCCTTGGCATCGTAAACTGCCTGTTGCATTTCGGGACTTATTCCTCCTTAGTTTGCTTCGCCCCCTTGGCATCGTTAACTGCCTGTTGCATTTCGGGCCTTCTTCCTCCTTACTTAGCTTCGCCGGCGGCCTGGGCCAACGGCGAAGTCCCTTGTATGTATAGTTATGTTTGTCATTTTTTCGCACTTTTCGCAACTTTTATCTTCGCGCGAGCGCTTTTCGGTTAAACGCTAAGTACCCCGACACGGGAGGCCCGGCCGGACACATTGGTCGAGGTTTAGGCTCGATCCGAGCTCTGTGGCTCGCGTGGCGGGCGCTCGAAGTTTTTTTCCCGCGGGAGTGGATAAGACGATTTCCCGGGTTCTGTGCATGAAGTCTTATTTTGTACGTACGTGCCAGTAAATAATAATGTTCTGTTCTTAGATTTTGTCTGGTTTTTGCTCTCTCACATGCACACAGGCCAGAAACATGTACCAGATAGACATCAGACAACATGCATGTCCTGTTGTTTACCCTGCTTTCACGAGCTGATCATGAGCACACACAGGAGAGCGCAAGCATATCGGTATACCACAGGTAGAAACGTAACATGCAGAGAGCACAACGTTACTACGCTGTACTGCTGTGGCTAGCTGTGTTTATCGGAGCAACCGGTCCGTAATCCCCCATACCTTTCTGTGGTGCTGATGTGTGTGACTGACCCACGCGCACTCTGGCCTGATATGTAATGGTCGCTTTGATCAAATAGGACTACCTCAACTGTTCATACATGTTTTTGATTTTTGTGTTTCTTTCCTGAAGCTCACTCCAGAAATCTACAAGACATCAGACAACATGCAGCGAACACAAACGAGGTCACAGCCCCGCCTAGAAGCACAAGCAGCAGACATTCCTGTGGCAGGTCCGCCGTGTACTGCTGTGGCTGTTAGTGGTTGCTTCATAGGAGGCTTGCATCCGTCATCAGCAATCACCACCAAACCTATCTCCCTCCCTCTCTCTTTTCTGCGCTGCTGCTGCTACTGTGCTCGCATGATGTATGTACGACCTGTCGTGCGTCTGACGCTCGGTATTTTGTACGTACCAGTAAAAAATACTCTCCTGTTGTTTGCCCTACGGCTTTCACGAGCACTCTCTTCTGCGCTGCTGCCTGCTGCCGTGTTTGGATGCTGTATGTGCGGCCTGTCGTGTATCTGGCGAGCGCCGCAACAAATAATTGTGTACCGGTTTTTGGGGAAATCATTTTTGGTAGTACGAGTATAGTCAAATGGTCACCATGCCCGATTGTGGATGTGAAGGCTTGAGTTCGACTCTCACAGCGATGCTTTTTTCCTTTTTTATGCAACTTTTATTTGTATTACATGTACGTTATCAGACCCTTCTTCGGTGCATCCTTTTCTACTTCTTCTGCAAATATTATCTCACCGCTACTGCACGGGCACTGTGTCCCATGTGTCACGTGTGCGTGCGTGTGCGGTGTTTGCCGTGTGTCACGCGTGTGTATGTAGCGTGTCACACTTGGAGTATTTTCAAACTATTTTTGTCGGGAGTCCTCGGTTTTGTGCGGGATAGACCTTCCTTACCTTGAGCGCCACAACAATTAAATATTGACGAACATGATAACATGTTTGGCGGGATCTTTAAGAACGATCGAGTCGATAGTAACGCGGTTCCACCATATTTCCGAGTATGTTTTATCTCCAAAAATGCAGGTGCAGTTCTAAAAAGGTCTATACGTTCCTTGACGCTCGCTGTGGTGATCTTGGACCTCTTGGGCTCTCACTTGGCTTCAGACCAGAGTAACACTCGGGACCCCTTTCGACGGCCTCGCGTTGGCTTTTTCGCCCGCTCTTCTCGAGGGTCGCCCCCCTCAGCCTCCGCCCGTGACTTTCCGCCCGCGCGCACTCTCGAGTCAAGCGCCGCCGCCGAGCGCGGCGACCTTCAATCCGTGGGCTCTTACGAGACGGTGGGACATCGAGACTTTTTCTTCGAGGCAGAAAGGTTCCGTGCGGGACGCCGAGGCTGTTTCTCTGAGGCAGCAAGCTTATTTCGTGGTTGTTTCTTGGAGATCCGAGATATAGCGAGGTTCTACGTACGTTCTTCTTCTGTGGATCTGTTCGGTGTTTGGTTCCGTTTTTTACGTACTTGCTGGGAGCTCCGATATACATACATCGTACGTCGTAGCTGTTTTCTTTGATAGCTCGGACTCCCGAAAGTGACCGCTTACTCTCGACTACCTCCCTGGGCAGGTCGTCTTTAGCCCCTTCCATCTCCTCCGCCTCACCTCGTGGGAATACGAGTGAGGACACAAGTACAATACGATAACAATCATTTCGGCTGAATACTAACTGTACTCTCTGTACTACTCGTACAACAGCAGCACAGCAGTAGTATTAATAGTACCATCAAGATTATTTCGTGGTTGTTTCTTGGAGATCCGAGATATAGCGAAGTTCTACGTACGTTCTTCTGTGGATCTGTTTGGAGTTTGGTTCCCAGCAGCATATCGTTTTTTTAGGTTCGATATACATACATCGTACGTCGTAGCTCTTTCCTTTGATAGCTCGGACTCCCGAAAGTGACCGCGTACTCTCGACTACCTCCCTGGGCAGGTCGTCTTTAGCCCCTTCCATCTCCTCCGCCTTACCTCGTGGGAATACGAGTGAGGACACAAGTACAATAAATACGATAACAATAATTTCGGCTGAATACTGCTGTACTCTGTGTACTACTACTATCAATAGTACAACAACAGCACAGCAGTAGTATTAATACGAGTACCAGTAGTACCTGGTCGTATATAGTACTGTAGGATTACTGTACATTAGTATTCATATTATAGCAGACCGTGCCCGGCGACGGCGTTGCTACGTCGGTACCAGCAGAACAAAGCAGCAGAATAAAGCAGCAAATTACTGGGGATGAGCGCCAACCTAGCCTCCAGCTGCTTATTCTTCATCGTCTCCAACTCGAGACCGTTTTTTGTAGCGAGTGTGGGCTCTGCCCAGGCGGAAGAGACGGACTGTGCAGTTTAAGCCCACACACGCGAGATATGTGTCTGTTCAATTTCCGCAGCTCCTTGCCCTCTCTCCGCGCATAACATCCAACTTCTCCGCCATAGCTGCCTCTTGAGCTTGCGCATGACGCCGTGCTTCTTGCGACGCACGCAACGCGCTTGCCGCCGCGCGCAGTGCCGCTTCCGACTTGTGCTTGTCGGCTTGCGCGGCCGGTGCCTTCGCGTCGGACTCACTCCTGAGGTGCTCGGAGAGGTCGAGTCGGGTCAACGCGTTGTTACAAGCGATCGTCGCCTTCGCAGCGTCAGCGTTGCCTTTGTCACTCTGCTTCATAGCTGCGTTCCGCATAGCTTCTGCTGCAACGATGCCACGGCTATCGATAGCTTTCTGCTGGCGCACGCGCAGAGCTGCTTGATTGGTCGTCTCGGCTTGCTTGTGCAAACACTCGTGTTGGGACACAGCAGCATTTTTTTATATTTTTGCTATCGAGACAGAGCCAAGTATTTTCCCGCGTTCACGTCCCATCATTACAGCATAATTACTACTTAAAATAATGGCAGACCACGAGGAGCCTGCACGACGGTGATTTTCAGCTCAAAAATTGCATTTTTTTCGCGTGGTTTTCTCCTCGGCAACAATGCGGATTTGAATGCAGTTTGCTTTGGTCGATTGCCTATAACCTAAAGCATGTACGAGTATTACTCTACAGTAACAGTGTGTTGAACTCAAGGAGACAACTATTACTGCGGAAGAAAAGGTGAATAATGTAGGCTTTTTAGGTCATTTCTCTTTCAAATCTGAACATGTTTGAATCTTGATTAGCGAATACAACCTCGGCAACCCTGCGGCCATGGCCACGAAGTACGAAGAGCAAACTCTACCCTCATCCAGAGAAATCGTCGATCAAAATTCAGCCTGTATGTATTGTTTATTCGAGATATTCAAGAAAATACGAGTTCTGGCTTTATTTTTATGTTTTGGTTACGATTGTCCTGATCGTTACGAAAAGACAAGACATGGTATTGCGGCAGAATATGCGTCAATGACACCTATGAATAGCAGTGCCCGTGAAAAGTGCCGAAACTGGCGGCGCGATTGCTGAGCTTACGTAGCAGCTCCTTAAAGGATATATTTGCGTGGCCGCCGTTGCATCGAATTTATCTACGTCTAGCACGACAAAGGCCAAGTCAACTACATATCAGACTATATCGTAACTTGGTTGGGCTCCTCCGGGCGTGGAGGCTTCAGTGGGGAGCACGGCGCCAGTGAAAGAGCGCAGAGTGCTGATTGGCCGAAAGGGGTGTGAGGGGCTGAATTTGACCAAATCCGGATTTCGATAATATTTGACGTTTTAGGTTAGAACCTCATGTTTGGTTTTGTGGGCAGAGCAACACAGGTATTATCGATGCTCATCGTGCACGTGTATAGTTGAGCCCCCTTCGGACAAAAAACATGTTGGAGCAAATAAGAAATAAATCCGTTTTTTTTTCACAGTTGTTATACTATTTCTGGTATAATTTCTACTTTTCATCGGTCGCCCCGATGGTCTAGAGGTAACCTCGAACGCTTCTGAACGTTGATGCCTGGAGTTCGAATCTCACGTGGGTCGGACTTTTGAGTTTATTTGCAAAAATAAATAAAAAACGGAATCAACTGCTGAGAGCGCCAATTAATAGTAGCGTGGGTAGGCACAATTCGATGCGAGTCGACGAGGGAAGGAAAGGCTGAAGTCTTCTCGCGATAAAAATGCAAGGCAAGAACCGTAGTGGGGGAGGAGGGAGAGGAGCCTACTTTGTGACCCCGGATCTGAGTTACGACTATTTAGGGAGGAGAGAGAAAGGAAGGAAGAGCGAAGATAATAAATGGGATGGAAAAAAAAAAAAAAAAAAAAAAAATGACTCCCTACGGAAAACGACATTTGTCTAGTTCTGATGCTCAGACTTCCGACCGATGATTCGTTTCAGAGAGCCTAGGTCATGGTCGACATTTGTGCCCCAGGAGGCGTATCGATCATATGCCTTTTTCATCACGAAAAGTGCCTCTTACTCAAAAACGACTCGCCATCCCCCTGGTACCCGAAGACGAATTTGAAAAATGCAGTTTCTCCGGCTGCTGATACTGTTTTAACTCAGATTTTCGACGAGGACGCCGAGCACTGGTAGGTGAACCTACCTGGGCCTCTAGTTCGGCCGTCCGTAGCGCCCTACGTGGCCACAGCAGAGTGTAGATACCTAACAGGAGCCGAAACGATCAAAAGTCTTGCTGCGGAGCACTTTCGTTTCGTGATACAAACACAGCAATGCCTACGCTCCCTTGCAGATCCAAGAGCCCCAGCACCTCGTAGAGACTATAACGAACAAGCTATACGTTGGTCGATCGCAGGTCTGAGCATTAGAACTGGAACTATGCCGTGTTCCGTAAGAAGTACTGATATGGTGTTTTATACCAGAAATAATATTTATGCTGTAAAAAAGACAAACATAAATATAAATATATGTATAAAATTGCAGGCTGAAGCTCCCAGAACGCTCGACAGCTTTTCTTAGACGTAGATTTGAGCCTATTTCGCGATATCTCGCGATGAGGTCCACCCGGCGGCACGCAACTCCCTCATCGTGCTCGACAATCCCTGCTCTGCTTACTCTGCGAAGGGCGGCCTCGGCCTTGCCCTACACGAGGCTCACGGGGGTACGTTTGTTTGAGGATTTATTGCCTCTTTGTCACAGGCTCGCCATACGAACGCACGTCTTGTTTTTTTTATGACACTCCCGTGCGGGATGATTATCTGTTTTGGACAGTTCGAGACCCCGAAAATCTACCGCATGCGCTCCTCAGGAGCGTGTCGGGAGAATGTTTCTCGCGGGGCGGGCGATTTTTCGGCTGATGTTCCCGTCGGCCTGGTTTGTACCGGGCAGGGCCTCGCGGGTGTGAACATGCGGGCGGTGGACGCTGCAGCAACGTTCACCAATAATTTGGTGATGGAGAGCGCACATACTAAACACGCTCTCTGTTTTTACACGCAGCTACATGCATAATAAAAAAATCTTTTTTTTCAGTCGACGACGAACCCGGATTTTTGTAAGACCACGTACTGCTACTGCTGATATACACGTACGTACGTACGTACGCACGTATGATACCAGTACCAGCACCACAGCAGAAACATACCTGTGTATCATGGGTTCATACGTGCGTGGTACACCAGTGTGATCTACTGATTTTTGTTGTTTTTGTTCGTATGATACTTCGTATCACACGGTCTTTTGACCTTGCGATCCTCAAAATAAATATTCCTGCGTGTGTTCCTCAGGAGCATGTCGGAACATTTTCTCGTGAGGCGGTGAACGTTTTCGGTCGATTCGTACGCCATCGTGCCCACCAACCTGCTTTGCACCGGGCAGAGCCTCGCGTGCGCTCGTATATCGTGAACATGCGAGCGATGGACACTCCAACTTTCCCAATAATATTACGGTGAGGCCAGATCTTGTGCAGTATTATTTTGGTGATTATGTTAATCTTTACGGAGGTTTCGGGGTATCTGGTCCCAAATATGATCATATTTGATCAAAATCTCGTCTTATGGGGCCTGTTTGGTGGAAAAAATGTTCCTCCTTGATTTTATCGATGATCAAATTTGACCAAATGGTTTTTTTGGCGGCCGTTTTCAACCACTTGGTGATATTTCAGAAAGTGATTGAAAACGAACGCTCTTGCACGAGATCTCGGAGGCATTCAACAATTTTGTATGGGTTATAGACTGGGCTCACGACTGATCACGGCGCTATGTACGTGCTTGGCTACTCTTGTACACAGCTGAACACAGCACGCGTGCATCGACCACCAGGCAGAGGGAAAGCATCAGCACCTTGGCCACCATCGCATGTGTTGTGGCCGCACAGCAGCAGCTGCACCATGGCCAAAACATATGTGTTGTGCCCGCACAGCAGCAGCTGCGCCATGGCCAAAACACATGTGTTGTGCCCGCACAGCAGCAGCTGCGCCATGGCCAAAACAAACCATCAACACAATCTAATGGGTTTTTTTCTGACTACGAGCTCATGCTCCGTGAGAGCGAGAGCTCCTTGCTGGCCCACAGCGACTAGCCCTTACGCAGCTCCGCAGGAGGTTTCCAGTCCGTTCCGTCTTCGAAGACCTGGTGGTGAAGGTTGATCGCCCAACCCGGCGTATATCACTCGTTCGTTTCGTGGAGTTCAAAATCTCAGTTATGTTCTGATTTTCTTGCTTCCCCCATGAAATAAAACCAAAATCACGATAAGATGGCACACCGAATAACGATGTGGTGGGATTTGTTGCCGGTGAAAAACCCGACTTCCTTCCGTTTTCAATCACAAAAATAATATTGCATAAGATCTGGCCTGATGGTCGAGAACTTTATATTTTTTTTTCGAAAAAACTAGTTCCGAATTCATTACCGGTGTATACTCGTATACACTCGTATTGCACTTATAGTTGTACTGTGGTCTACACGCAAGATCCAAGATTATGTTTTTATGCTCGATGCTGGATTTTACGAACTACTTACAGCTGATACACGTACGGATTTTTGTAGTTTACTGCTGGTATACACGTACGTACGTACGTATCAGTATACCTCAGTAGTATCACAGGGTGATATTTACAAGGAATAAGAAATTTGGGAGCCGTTATATTGAAGTTCGTATGAAAAGCATCCTCTCCTCTCAAATAAATGAAACACCTAGCCTCCCTTTGTGAGTGTTTCTCATTGTGTGTCCTGTACTACTGTACACCCCTTGGCAGTACAGAGTCGCTTTGTTCGCCCTAAGCTTACCCATTGATCTACCTCTACTCCTCGCCGTTGCGTGCATTGCGCGTAGCCGCAGGCAGGCGTCAGCCCGCCGCGGCGAAGCGCCCCTTGTAAGTATATATTTTCCAACACCCAAGTACTTTTTTTTTTATAACCGAAGGGGCTCCTTAACAGGAGACCTCCACCACGACAGCTAGAGGATGATTTTGCAATCTGCAGTGCACCAGCTCAAGCGGGGTGATTTTTATCACTGGATCACAACGTCACCCCCGTTGTCGCCGATAGCTCGGTTTCCCGGGGCCCCCTGTTGTGCCCGCCATCTACGTTGTCAACATCCACCACCGAATCGCGACTACTATCCTGAGCGCCCTTTCTGTCACCACATCCAATGCCGCATTTTAGGCGCGACATGACGGCCAGCTCCAACAGCCATTACACGAAATACCAGGTAGTTGATACTACTTCATTTGTTCGTCTTGGGTTGCCTCTGCAGACGATCCAGGGCGGTATTGCGTGGAATCACCCCTTTCTGATGATGTTGAGTTCTCTTCTTGCGTAAACGTTGCGACGATCAGCAGCTGTGCAGGCCATAGGACGTGCTGTGGCTTCGTGTGCGGGCGTGCTGAATGCCCCATAATTTTCGTTATTATCGAGTACAAAGCGTGCCTTGAGCTGGCCTTAAGTCATCTCTCGTGCCGTGTCCTTCTGGCTTCCTTACGCCGAGATAGGCATTTGAGGTTCGACAGGACGAGATATGTAACCCTTATCATATGGCGAAAATGTCATAAGGCAAACTTTAGGGCAAAGTCCAGTCGTATGTCGGTATACTATAGACCTGTATGCTACGCGTGTGTAGCAGGCAGCAAGGACGGATCCAAGTGCTACAGTAGACCAGGCGTCTGCGTGTGTGTGGGTGATACCACAGCTGCAGATATAACAGAGGAACACCAAATGTACAATTCTTGATGTCCTTCACTTAACTTCACTCACGATAAATTACCTTGATGATGCACCTGCGGTCACTCGTCCTGTGTCAATGCAGTAGAGCCGCTAGGTAGAGCTGGTCGTTCCAACCAAGGAAAGGTAGACGAAGCACGTCGCAATCTCAGGGTAGGCGGACGAAGAACTGAGGCCGATAAGCGACCGAGAAGACGTGTACTCGTACGTACGTATCTAAAAATATACGTTACACAAGTATGCGGTGCAACTTGGTCAAAGTGCGGTGCAGCCTAAACCAATGAGCGTCAACACATGTAGAGAATCTGTTAAAACGTAATATCTGGCATCCTACTACTGTAGCCCCAAGAAGTTTGCGCATCTTTGCTTCAGTTTGGGCCACGGATTGATGCTCTGTAGGCGCCACGGCTGGTCTTTCGCTGCCTGGTGACCGGGGTAATCTGCTTGCTTGCCACGCGATGTCGCTGAACCGTACACTGCGCAAAATGGAGTAACCAACGACGGGGACGCTGAATTGGGAAACACGTTCATTGCAGTACCAGTAGCTTGGCAGTACAGCTTAGTACCGGCGTTCTTGGCCCCGATGCTACAGTAGTAGTCGCAAGCGACTACACATTGAACGGCGCTTTCTGAGTAAGAAATGTGCGGCGCAGCCAAGTATTAGGCGGTTTATGTCCAGCAACTCACCCAGCGCCAACTTGTTTCCGTACGTCTGGTTTTGTGCTGCCAATCGCATTTTTCAGGGTATCTATCAATTCAAGATCTGATTGGCGGGACGCCCTCAGTGCGACGGTGACGTCGCTTATCATGGGCTCCACGGAGAGCATTGCGGGCGGAGCGCCTTGTGGATTAAATTCGCGTTCCGAGTGGTTCTCGTCCCCAGCTTGGTCTTCAGTGGTACATATGGCGCCGAGTCGGGTGAGTGTCTTTGCTTGCCTGCTGGGTTAGGGGAGCAATCCCGAATTGGTACACAGAGTACATTCTTTTTTTCTTGATGCCTTGTGAGTTTTTTTTTGAGGCGTGAATTCAATCTAATATAATTGATGACAAATGATTCTCTTCGCCGCGAATAGGCACAAATTAGCACAAACCTCCAGTGTCTAATTGAGGATGGTGGATACTCGGGTTGCCAACCGGGAGCTACAAGCCACCACGGAGGGAAATAAAGCTACCCGAACAGGACAATTGAGGTTATTCTTGGTAGTTTGAGGGCTGCCTGTAACGTGTGGAGCGAAAAACAAAAGGTTCTTGAAACGAATCAAAATCGCATCCAGAGTTAGGTCACCAGTCCTCAGCTCTGATCGAGATGATCCAACCTTTTCTGAGCCAAGCCCTCGGACTCGTTCTGGCGTTGGTCGTCCGGCGCCAATCGCCCTGGACCCTATCAGTAGGTTACAGCCTCAAGAAAACTGCGGAGTATGCTTTGTGTGTGTCGAGATCCTTGCCCCATCGACGTTTCGGATCTGTTTAAAGTTGTCGTAGATTTTTGGTGAAAAAAATGGCAAGCTGCGCTTGAGGCCATCCAGCCTACGGAGCCCACTCACACCGCCCAGGAGTCGCAGCCTAGGGGTGTATAGTTGGGTTAGGGTCAGTGCCCGAGGCGAAGCCCGCGACAAGAATCGTGAGCGGTAACCCAGGATCGGCCGCAAATCAACTCCAAGTATGCAATTATGGAAGCTGTCCTAATCGTGTGCCCACAGTATGCCTCGCACGAAACTCCGCTTAGATTAGACGCCATCGGAGGCCGACCGGCATCAATTACACTGCTCCCAACTAACAAAAGATAGCCAACATGTGAGTGGTAGGTATCCTGAAGGGAGTACTCACCACTAGTCCGTCAGTCTCAGTAGATTCTTCCACAGTGTAGATATAGAAGGTTCTGGGAATATTCCCCATAAAAACAGGCGGGAAAACAAAACAGACCTTTGTTTGCTCCCCTGATCCCACCCAAACCTGATCCCACCCGGATATGATCCCATTTGGCACCCTGCTCCCACCCACAAGGTGCAGAGATATAATTAGCCCTCCGCAGGAACCGCCGGAGGCCGTGAGCGCGAAGCGCGAACCGTAAACGGTCAAATTTCCTCAAATTCGTAAAATCGCCGATTGCCAAAGAAAAAGAAAAACGCCGCAGCAGCGTGGAATCGAACCGGGCGCCATATATATGGAGCTGAGCACCATAGACCGCGGAGCTATATTGCATCCACCACCCGCACCTGCCGCCTCAAATTTTTGGGCTATTTATAGTCGCAGTACGTATATATATAGAGCCAAAGAATATTACCAGAAAGTTATATATCTACAATGTGGAGTACCCAGCTCAGTCTCGGTGCCTCACGCCGCGGTATCACTTTTGACCATTTTCGACTTTTTTCGGGGCTGCACAACAAGCAGGTACCACTCATAATATTCGACTACGAAGTATGTATGATTTGTGCTCGTATTCTTACGTACGATCTCAAAAGTTTTTCAACAGGTGCCGTACGTTTAGTAGGGTGTACAGCACTACTATTATATCAATACGAGATGAAATCATGTCGTTAAAAAATGTATCTTACACGGACTAGCACAACAGTCGCATATCCTGGTACCTAAAATGTGTGAGTAGCTTAGACCTCTCTCTCTGTAGTCTCCCTACCGTCCCTCGTATCGTTCGGATGGTATGTCGGTGCTGGCGTGGCTGCAGTTGCGCTGGTATACTACACACGGGTGCAGCAGCATATTATTGTGCATACCACATGCACATCTGGTACCTGGCACTATTCAGGTTGTAGGAACCAATCTTTGCTTTTCCTCGTGACATATAAATCCATTTTATAATCTCAACCGAAATATCAGGTTAATCTTACAATAAGGCTTTTTCTTAAGGAAGTTCGATTTGTTTCAGTTCGATTTGTTTTTTTCAGCCCATAATTGTTGTTTTTGACCGGGAACGCGGGCTAATCGGCCGTGCGCTTCTCGGGATGAGTGCGCCCAACATCTCAGAGGTATCCAACGCAAAAATCCGCTTCTCCATCGAAGCATTTTCAAGTTCTTGAGGTATGTGTCATTTCGAGTAATATCCAACAAATAACATTCTAGAGGCACAAACTAATCAAAATTTCCGTAATTTCTGACTGGAAAGTACCTTCAAATTGTATTTGATGTCTATTGTTCGATTTGAGAAAATGCTGGATATTCCAAACTGCTTCGATCGAGAAGCGGATTTTTTCATCGGGTACCTGTGGGATGGTAGAAGAATGCATTCCGAGAAGCTCACGACCCTTTCGATGGCGTTCCGGGTCAAAAACATCAATAATTGGCCGAAAAAAACAAATCGAACTGAAACAAATCGAAGTTCCTTAAGGAACAGCCTAAGCAACAGAAAGAGGAAAACTTGTGCCCTGTTTCATACGTAACGGGATCATTTCCTCAATTTTACTACTGCTCTCTTCAGAAACCTAAAGCTGACTGTTATTCCCAAGTGTTTCGTCCCCACAACGGGAGTGCAGTCCTAAAGGGCTTAAAGGTCTGTGCCCGATGTGCCTTATCCTGGTTTTGATGTTGGCCTGAACTACCTAACGTGCACCTTCCTTTGCTAATTGATATTACAGGTGGCAGTACACCAACGATGCGCTGACGAAGCCACCGAAGGCCTCTCTGTACACTACTTCCGCACAATGGTTGAGGATCGCCACCTCGGTTTGTCTTCTATTCACGATCGACAGGATAATGTTCAAGATGCATTTGTCATATTCGGCACCCACTCGCGTCACCCCGTACGATTCAGGCAACACACCGGTGCCCTAGGGCACGGAAGAAGCAGGTATTCTAAACCACAAACCCGAGTTGCGTATGAGAGCGCCACGGCACCCAAGCGGCATAAGAAGGATCCGAACCGTCCGCGTGGCTACATCAGTGCTTTCAACTTTTTCGTCAAGGATAAGCGACCAACTTACGTCCAGAGTCGACCTAATGCACAGGTGAGGCGATCCCGCGCATTCTCGTGGAAGCCACTCAATTGTTGACTAGATTTCGGCAACGCGCACCGCTCCAACGAATGTTCGTCCAGAGTCAACCGAATGCACAGGTGAGACGACCTCGGTCGTTCTCGCGGAAGTCATTCACCTGTTCTATGTGTATCGGCAACTCTAATCGCTTCAACGAATATCTTGAATCCCGTACACCACTTCAGGGGCATTCTCTCGAACATAACAACGAGATCAACAAGATGCTAGGGAAGGTTTGGAAGACCGCAACTGAACAGGAGAAGAAAACCTACGAAGAGAAGGCCACGGCGGATAAAGTTCGCTACCTTAAGGTGTGGCTCACTTTACGCTGTTTGTGTCGGCAGCCTCCGATCCTTTTCCCAGGACCATGTACCCCGCCATTTGATTATAGGCGATACATTTTTAGTGACCCTGATTCGTCTTTCGTTGAGGCCAATGGTGTTTTTCTGCCGGAATTTTCTGAGGACGTGTTCCGGCGTAACAGCACAAACTATTCAAAACGATCGCAATAAAAAACACGGGAATTACCACCCACTAAAGAGCATGATTAAATACTATAGAAGTCAATTTCCTAAGCGTGCTTCGGGTGGCGGATCGAATTTGATCTTCACACTTAGTACTAACGTTTAATTTCGAATGGTCGTCTTCATTACCAGAAATTGGACAAACATGAGCCAAAAAAGTGACGATGTTTGAGCTTGTCTCTCCTGGTCAGAGTTGTTCCCGTGGCGTCAAGAAGGTATACGATTATAGAGGTCTGAATAGAGGTTACACAGTTAGCTACGCGCGTAAGGGTCCTTTTATAGCCGGTACCAGCAATACAGGTGTCCATTGACCGTTGTGCGCAGATATGAATTTCATTTTTTTCGACCAACCACAACGAAGCAAATTGACAGCAGCCGTCATCATTTATTTTCATTAGAGGCATAAACTCGAAAATATGAAAAAATCGTATATATGGACCGCAGCATCGTATATATGGGCCGCAGCATCGCAGCAAGAGGAGGTGGAGATGGAAGGTGGCGATGCCGCGCGGGCACATATATTGCTGGTACCGGCAATAAAAGGACCCTGACGCGCACGGCTCTAGCTGCTGCAGCTGCTGTTGCTGTGGAGATGGCCTCGATCCTTTTCCGTTGGCGTCTGTTCTGTGCTCGTCAAAAACAGGACGGGTCGAGGCATGGCAAAAAGGCATCCGCAACAGCAGCTTGTAGCAGCTGTAGCCGTGCGCGTGAGGGTCCTTTATTGCCGGTAGCAGCAATATAGTTGCCAGCCCGGCATCGCCACCTTCCATCTCCACCTCCTCTTGCTGCTGCTGCGGTGCTGCGGCCGATATATGCGATGCTGAGGCCGAAGCTCGACAATTGGCCCAATGTGCTGCTCGGTTTATGTTGACATGTGTTGCTCCGCCGCCTGGGTCTCGGCCGATTGTCAAGCTTCGGCCTCAGCAGCACATTTGGCAACAGCCTCGTCGCGTGCGCGGGAAGCACTGTCATGACGTCGCTCCAACGCATGATTGTCGCGGCGCTCCACGATGTTTTCAGCGCGCTTGTCCCGACCGGCTTCTCCAGTCGTTTTCCCCGTGCGAGCGAACGAAGCTTCGTTGCTTTTTTTAGAGCTCCTTGCCAATCCCTTTTCTTTTTTTTTGTGCCCATCATAGAGTTTCCCATGCTACTATTAATAGTCATATGATGTGGTTTATCGGATCGAGGCGTTTTTTATAAACTCGTACTCTTTACTCAAGTGTGCGATCGAGGCGATTTTTTCTGCTCCGTCTTCACGATAACATGAACTTGTGTTTTGGTGCCTCGATTTTGTAATACCGTTGAAGAGTTCGACAAGCGGGATATAATAGGTGATAAAAACGCTTAAAATCGCATCTTTCGCTGTTTTCTGGTCCGCATGATACGGAAAAAAAACATTTCGGTTGCTCTGAAACATTAGAACATACCATTTAATAAGCATATTATGTGGTTTATCAGAACAAGGCCTTTTTTTTATAAACTCGTACTCTTTACTCAAGTGTGCGATCGAGGCGATTTTTTCTGCTCCGTCTTAACGATAACATGAACTTGTGTTTTGGTGCCTCGATTTTGTAATACCGTTGAAGAGTTCGACAAGCGGGATATAATAGTGATAAAAACGCTTAAAATCGCATCTTTCGCTGTTTTCTGGTCCGCATGATACGGAAAAAAAACATTTCGGTTGCTCTGAAACATTAGAACATACCATTTAATACAGCTGGGCACACCATGAATGTCCAATTCGTAACGTATCAAGAGTTATAGTCGATGCCATGCAGGTTTTCTGGTTTACTAAATTCAAGCTTGTCGTTTTTGCTGACAATTGTCCAGTCTGTTGGATGTTATGATTGGTAAAAAATTTTATCCATTTTATCGTGCCACTTTTTTTTCGTCGCTATGACCTTCAAGCGCGTAGCTAACAGTAAAACATCACGCGCCCGAGCCCACTATGTTGCAGACAAAAAATGCACTTTCAAAATCGTACCTTGGTAGCACGGAAATCGTGTCGTACATGCCGGCCCGATATTTTCAAGATTGTGTTCCGTAGGGCTTGTGTATTCCGGGTACGGGTATGGAAGTACGGGTATGGAAGTCTTGCAGTAGTTACAGAAGTTCTGGGTACGGGTATGGAAGTCTTACAATTTTCAGAAGTTCTGGGTACGGGTAAAACTCGCACAAGTTCCGGGTAGATGTACGAATGTTTTCCCTGTACCTGTACCCGCACCCGGGTAGGTTTACAAGGGCATACCCGTGCCCCGGGTATTGTGACACAGGCGTACAGAACGTACACAAGTTCTGGGTACGGGTATGAATGTTGTACAGACCTCGCAGAAGCCCCGGGTACGGATACGGAAGTACACCTAGAATTAGTTCTTGGTAGGTACGCATACAAATATTGTACCCGTACCCGCATCCGGGTATTCACGGGGGTATACCCGTACCCCAAGTACGGTGCCACTGTCTTACAGATCTCACATATTTCCGGTTACGGGTATGGAAGTCTTAACAAAACTCAAAGAAGTTCCGGTTAGGTATACGAGTGTTGTACCCTGACCCGTAGCCGCACCCGAATACTTTTGACGAGGGCATGCCCGTCCCCCTGATATTGTGCCACGTATCGTGGATCCCTGCGGTGAGATTCGGGGAAGAAACATGAAACAAATCGGGAAAATAAGTACAGTTGAGATACTATAATACAATTAAATCGGTCCTCATAATTTCGGCCAGAGTGAGTTCGGATCTGTCACACACAGCAGCTGCAGCAGAACAGAAATGTAGATGGTGGAGTACGGACCTCATCAGGCTCCGATCATCACAGCTGGCCACAGCAGTATCACAGCTGGCCACAGCAGTACATCGCACATGGGCGTGTCACACACGCACGGTGTTACGTGCTGGTGCTTATGCTGCGGAATTGTAACGTTATGCTCCCTGCATGTTATGTTGTCTACCTGTGGTATACTGGTACATATGTCTGGGCTATCCTGTGCTCATCACGAGCTCGCGAAAGGGTAACAAACGAGAAACAGAACAATATTATTTACTGGCACGTACGTACCAAAATAAGGCCTCATGCTGAGAACCCGGGGAATCGTCTTATCCACTCCCGTGGAAAAAAAAGAACTTGGAGCGCCCGCCACGCGAGCCACAGAGCTCGGATCGAACTCAAACCTCGACCAATGTGTCCGGCCGGGCCTCCCGTGTCGGGGTACTTAGCGTTTTGCCGAAAAGCGCTCGCGCGAAGAGAAAAATTGCGAAAATTTCACAAACATAGCTATACATATGTAGTTGGCCAGAAAGTACGAAATCACAATTTCGTGCGTGACGAAAGCACCACTGCTTTAGAAACGGACGGGGTCTCTGAAGGCCCCTAGATAACATCCCCTCCTGCCTCTGCTCGTGTTCAAAGCCGTCCCGAGTTCGCGAAGCTTGGTCATGTTGCATGGGCCTACTTACCGGAGATCTTATGAACAGGGTGACTTGGTGATAGTTGCATGGGAAGTCGTACTCGTATCGTATGATACGTACGTCGCCTTCTGGCCACCGTGCGCGACGAAAGCACCGCTGCTTTAGAAACGGACGAGGTGTCTGAAGGCCCCTAGATCACATCCCGTCCTCCTGCCTCTGCTCGTGTTCAAAGCCGTCCCGAGTTCGCGAAGCTTGGTCATGTTGCATGGGCCTACTTACCAGAGATCTTATGAACAGGGTGACTTGGTGATACTTGCATGGGAGATCCTTACGGTGATCTCCGACTAGATGTTACCGGGCACTTCTTATGTATGTGCAGGTACGAGTATACGAGTTCATATACATAAGACAGAGCACTCTGTCGTGTCACACTGGTGATGGTACTCGTATACGTACTGATGATGTATCACAGCAGACAGTGTCGATTTGACGTATGTATGTATTATATGTGTGTTGTCTGGTATGTACGAACCTGGTATCAACTACGTATCCGCGTCGTATATTCGTACGGGTATACTTGACGTATTATATGTGTTGTTTGGTATCCACGACCCGGCTCCAAGAGCAAGACAATGACCGGGCACTTCGTATGCATGTGCAGGTGTACGAGTATATATACACATGAGTACGTAAGACAGCACAGCACTCTCTCGTACACTGGCGACGGCGACTGTTCACCCTAGCCAAGGCCAGTCGTTGAGCAGGATCGTTTATATTTACGCAGGGATGTGTCCATGCACGGATGCTCGTACTCGTATGTTGGCCTATATCTAGAGTTCGGAAATCCGCCGACATTACGTATAATATTGGCAACCGAGGATAGGTTTGACCCTACACGCTTTGTGCTAGAGCTGTCGACGTTGTTTACTCTTCTTTAATTCCGGAGTTATTAGATTGACAGTCTTGTCTCCTCCTGTCTTCTTCAGCGTATTATATCTCATCATTATTATCATAATCTTTGCCATCCGACAATGTGCAGCATGAGCTTCAGCGTTGACCACTCATAACATTCCCGAAAGCAGAAAACCACGGAAACAAAGGAAACCTATGCGCAAAGTCTAACTGTTTGGCAGCTCTCTTATCTTTTGTGTTCATGCTACGTACCATTGTAATCATATTTTTTCCCCTATGTTCCACTCTGTTATCATTTTACTTTTTCTTATTTTTCTCTTGCATGCGCGCGATCACGGGGTTGCTGCATTATAATATGATTCACGTACAGAACACTACAACAGTAAGCGACTCATCAAAACCATGCAAGCATATACGCAAAATGGGGGACAAGGGAATCTATGGGTACATCTCAACTGTTCGTCTTTCCATCCATTACATGACTTATACTGGTAGGTATATTGTACATGGCATATTATTAATGGTGAAAATTACAGGGTTCTTTACGGTGCGGTTTTCCTTTTTGCCCTCTTGACAACCGCACCGCACCGCACCGTAGGTTTTGCGATTTCGGAAAACCGCACCGAACCGCACCGCAGGAAACAAAATATAAACAAACCGCACCGTAGGGTTCACGACATCTGAAAACCGCACCGAACCGCACAGTAGCATTACCGATTTCTGAAAACCGCACCGAACCGCACCGTTAGGAGAAATCCTGAGCCCCTTAACAACCACAAAAAAGTGGCAGATTAAAAAGATGAGTTTTTCACCAAACGTACCATTTGGTTAGACTGAAAATTCGTCAACATTTTGGACTGCTTTGAGTCCCAATATAACTTGATTATAGTATACCAGACCTACTGCATGGCATCAACGATAACTTTTGATACGTCTACAATTGAGAATTTTCACTGCGTGGAGACCTGTAAATTGACGTATTCTACATTCCGACTGCCATCCAAATGTGTTTCCGCTTCGAAGGGCTTTGAAAACAGTCGAAATGGGTGATTTTCAGTGTTTTCAGTAGTATGCAGACCGTAGCAGAGTGACTCGATGAATATTGAAGAAGTGTAGCTACAGAAATTGACATAGGGTTTTGGTGCAAGCAGAGTAGAAGACCGCATAGAAATCGCATACGTCATAGTCAAATGCCACTCGTCTAAAAAACACTTGTTCGCTGAGATGGGCAATTCACGCCAAAAAAAAACAAAACAACGCAAGAAGCTTCGGAAAAAAGAAAAAAGCACCACGAGTATTTCGGTCGGACAGGGACAACCACACCAGAGAAGTTGGCATGAGGCAGTGCGGGAGCAGCACGCCGCGAACGCCGCGGACCGCCGCCACTACCACGTACGCTGGAGCGACGGCACAACGGTGTCGCTCGTGCGCGCGACGTGGCTGTTTCTCAACGTCGGTCGGCCGAGACGCTGGCTCCGGAGCTACAAGCATATATATATATAATACCAGCAGGGTATATATTTACTGATACATACATAGGGAGAAGCGCGTGAGGCTTGACATGGAAGAAGAGTTGGATGATATCACGAAAAACGTTTGCACCCATAAGCAGAAATGCTAGGAGCCCGAGCGGCGCTGGGCGCCGAGGAGGGAATGAGACGACTTCACGAGGCGCGCGTGGCGAGGGTGGAGGAGGTACTACACCAAAAGTCGAAACCGAACGCGACAAATGCTACGTATCCGCGTGTGCTTTTGAAGAGCTGCTGAGAACCTGGTACCGGTATTCCTGGGCACATCCTTCCATCTCCTCCAGCGGCTGCTGCTCTGCTGCTGCTGCTGCTGCTGCTGTTGCTCGCCTGCTGTGCATAATTTTTTTTACGTTTACGAAATCTGGTTTCACACGATACTTTTTTGCTATTTTTATAGTCGTGGTCTGCAGAAATGCTTCAGGCTTTTGGGTTTTGACCTCAATTTGCTTGGCTGTGTTGGTCGGAAGGAATTATTTCATTTTTGTTTGGGACGAATACCGGACACTGAAACAGCCGGTAACGTCTATATTTGGGGGCTGAGGATTTCTCCTAACTGTCTAATGTTCTGCAAGTACTAGTGTTGGTAAGCAAGATTGAAAAAAGCAAGTTATTATGCTTTTTTATAAGCATAATCAAAGCAACGAAGCCGGTGCTTTTTTGTTTTTTTGAAAATAAGCATGCTTTAAAAAGCATTTTTTTTGTGTTTTATTGTTCTTATTTGCTTTTGTGGCTCTATTTTGCTTTATACCTGTTGCTTATTTACATCACTGCTGTACATACCTTCGTCATACTTCGTCAGCATGGTAGGAACAGCGGAGGCTGCCCTGCTCACCCGTTTTCAGGTGGCGAGAATGGCAAAAAAGGTCGTTTACTTCGTATATATATTGTTTTTGTGCGGCTTCGATCGTATTTTGTCACCGTATTTTGTCGTGTTTTATTTCTGGAGTTTTCATAGATTAATTCTGGAGTCTGGAGTCATGCAGTACCGTCCCTCTTCATGATAAAGATCCCCACAAAGTACGTGCCTGGTATGTGTAATTTTCCAAGATAAAAATCGGAAGCGGGGTTACAGTATACTGAAGTTAGGGTGGAATACACTCATTTTCGAATAATATTAATATGATTTTATAAGAAAGTGTGAGGGTATAATGTGAGGGTATTACCTACTGAGCTATAGGGGTAAAAGATCGATCGATTACCCAGCGCAGGGTAATCCTTATAACACTCTCCCCCCCTCTGAACGGCGGAATATTTGGGACGTCGGTACCGTATACGGCCGTACGTTGACCTACCCGCTTCGTTTCCATACCTAGGGAACCAGGGAGACGTGTTTTTTAGGGGCGCACGCGCAAGCGTTTCTGTAAAAAAAAACGTTCGAAGTGAGATTCGAACCCGTGTCCTCAACGACGTCAAATGTGAGGATATTACCCGCTGAGCTATAGGGGTGAAAAATCGATCGGTTACCCAGCGCAGGGTAATCCTTATAAAAAACGCGGGAGAGATTAAATCACACACATCAGTACGGATATGCCTATACCAGGGAGGAGATGAGTGTGGAGGGGAGACGGGGTGTGACGGTGGCATGTAAATGCACAGAAGCAGCAAGAAGACGGGGTGTGGCGGATGACATTTTTGGGCGAAGGCAGGAAAAGACGCTTTGCGGCTGGTGACAATATTATTATTAATAGAAGAGAGCAAATATTTCTTCTCGCTCGCAAGCCCAAGATGTCAGGAGACACTACTTTTTTTGCCAGACAGCCTCTATAAATAGCAAAAATAAAAAATGCCTATGATAAGACAGACAGCCTACGAGGCAAAAAAAAACGGGCGCACCAAAGGAAAATCCCCGATTTTCGAAAAACGCCTGATCATATATATTGAAAGATGCATTTTTTATACTACTGTATTTTGCGCCATTTTTTGCAAAGCAAAAAGGTTCATATGTACATAATATGTGTATCGGCAGCATTCAATACCTGGTATCTATCTTAACGTATTCATAACTCAAAAACTTATACCATACTAACTCCAAGTAGTATGTCCCCAGAATCGTGGGACCGGTTTTTAAGGGGTTAATTACGCGACGTGCAGCTGCCGCACACGGTACGTAGTGCGTTATGTATCATCAGCGTACGCATCAATATGATCGGGAACTATTTCACATAACCGAGTAAACCAGCAACCAGCACACCACATACACACATAGTTAATGAACAATAGAGGTTCCCACGCATACATAAAGGTTTTTTCCAACCAGGGGGTTGGGGGGGGGGAAGTCTACATACACAGACGGGTTTTTGAGACAGACAGGTAACTACGCATAAATATGTCTCCCGGCATTTTTGCTCGCAAGTTCAATTCATACTAGGGAAGTAACCCCCTACAACGAACTCCGGACTCGGGTGTGAGGTGCTCGGCATCGCTGCAATATGCCACCACCGGCACCATCCGCAACGACGAAGCCCGAAAACGCCGAAGGTACTATACTGCGGTGTGGTCGCTGCTGTGTGGTCTGTGTCCTCTGTGCTGCGTGCTAGGCTACTGCTCGAGGCTTGGTGGGTAGATAATCGTGGGCTCTAGACCACTCCCAGCATGAAAATGCCTTATATTTTTTCAGAAATAAGCAACAATATGCCACAAAAAAGCAACTTGTGAGAAAGTTTTTTTTTTTTCACGAACTTGCCTAAAAATCATATAAGCATGCTTAACCAAGCAACTAAACCCCCCAATAAGCAACAAGCAAAGCAACCCTTTTTTTCAATTGCTTACCAACACTATCTGCAAGTTTGATTGCCCAATAAGCGGCCCTTCTACGAAACATCAATCTCCTGGGGTATAATTGGTGGATTATCATATGTCCAACACCAGGATGGCAGCTGCTGCTTGTGCGCGCCTGTGCGACCACCTATCAAGGGTGTAACAACTATGTCTGAATAGTTCATGAGCTTCGGTACTCAGCAGGGGCACACATCTAACGATCCTCGAGAGACGACGTCGACGAGGGGTCCAAACGAGCGGGCCTTGACAAGATTTAGTCGGAAAAGGAACGGAAAAAAGCGAGTTCACGTCAAACAAGGGATAGCGGGAGTGCTCGACTACGTATGTATGAGTAAGGCATGTGGAATTCGGTTAACTGCCCATCAGGATAGCATAGCGTGTAGATTCATACTGTGTCGGGGAGTGTGTGTGACTGCGTTTGTTTGCGATTCTACCGGGTCGAGCGTTAAATTATCTGGTCACTCCAGTTCACTCGGGGCGATAGAAATTGCAATGCATCCAAATGTCCGCTCATCATCAGGATGGCAGCCCATAGCGCGTCAAGTTATACTGCTTCGGGGCGTGTGTTATTGCGTTTGTGATTTTACCAGGTCGAGTGTTGAAATATCTGGTGACAACAGTTTACTCGGGGCGATAAAAAATTGCACTACACATAAAAACCCCGCAATATACTGTTGTTGCGGTAAAATATTAAGAACTAGGGAATAAGTGGCCCTCCCGCCCCCACGGCGGTAGGGCCAGATTGAAGCAAGTAGTAATAATGGAGATGATAGAGGGTCGAAATAAATATAATAGGAATAAATAGGAAACAAATTGATGGCGAAGGTTAATAGGAGTACAAATAATGGTGAAGAAAATAGAAACGATGGGGACATAAACACAACCAAAGATACAAGAGCTGCCAAACAGTTAGACTTTGCGCATAGGTTTCCTTTGTTTCCGTGGTTTTCTGCTTTTGGGAATGTTATGAGTGGTCAACGCTGAAGGTCATGCTGCACATTGTCCGTTGGCAAAGATGATGATAATAACGAGCTGTCTTATGTACTCATATATCACTCGTATACCTGCACATACATACTCGTACGAAGTGCTTCTTGGAGCCGGGTCGTGGATACCAAACAACAACACATATACTACTGTACGTCAACTCAACACTACTATGATACACCATCATCAGCACTTCTACGAGTACCATCACCAGTGTGGTACGAGAGGATAGTGTCTTATGAACTCGTATACTCGTACATATGATATATACCTGCACATACATACATCTTGTCGGAAGCGCCCGGTAACATCTTGTCGGAGATCACCGTAAGGATCTCCCATGCAAGTATCACCAATTCACCCTGTCATAAGATCTCCGTATCTTATCGTGCAAACCAGATCTCGTGTGATCAACAACCTGGCGTCTCTTCGAAGCGTACACAGACAAGAAGGAAAGTGCCACAGGCTCAAGCTGTGAACCTGGAGCCCGTATTCATACTTGTATTCATAACGAGTACGCATGTACGACGGGGATGCGTAGTTGATACCAGGTTCGTTCATACCAGGTACCAGACAGCACATACATACTCGTACGACGACGGGGATACTTGGTTTTTTATACCAGATACGTATCATATACAAGAAAAAAATCGCATTTTTTCAAGTTTGACATTTTGACATATCGATCGACAAACCCAACGACTGCGTCATAAACTCTGAACGCATCGCGCTGGTGAGGACCTCCGATCCACCCTACGAGCGTAGTGCCACAGTTCTCACGCCTCGGTCGATGATATGCGGAGGGCGCAGAGCAGGCGTCTGACGAAAACACAGTTGGCAGCTGAGTTCAAAACAGAACACGAAAACTCTATCCGATCGCAAGAACGAGTGTTTTAAGTTTTTTCGACGAAGACCGTCGGACGCCGCAAGCAACCGCTCGCCCCCTAGACTACGAATCGCAATGATACCTTCGAGGCCGCTATGTACACCTGTTGGCCTTGCCTGGTACGAAGTCGTTAGTCGTGGACTGAGTCTATGTCGAGATCGAAGGTCAATCGTCGCATGCAGAATATATGTTCTATTTGTGGTTGATTTGGGAATTGGGCATCAAAGCGAACTGTGTACGTACGATTTTTTTTTTCATCAGCGCTACTCTAAATTGCTATGATAAAGTGGGCATCAAAGATCACTTGATTAAAGTATTGTTTTTTGGGCATCAGACGAACTATATATAATAGATAGATAGCAGTACATAGCGAGTCGATTAATACTTGGTCGGGGCGAGTGTGGTGTTGCGTTTGCGATTCAACCGGGTCGAGTGTTAAGGGCCCGTATTAACGAACATTTGTTTTCGTTTGTTCGAGTTTTTTTTTTTTTCCGTTTGTTTTGATTTGACCTGATTGGTCGAAACGTGAATAACCAGCAAGATATTTCGATTTCAAAACTGAGTAGTTCAATAAAACGGAATTCCACAAGAAGTCTTTTGGGACTTATTTTGCTTTTTTTTTTCTGTTGAATTGGGAGTTCATCCAACTCGACGTGGCGTGTTCCATGAAACCGAAGGAAGCCACGCAAACTTGAGCCATGTCGTCGACTAATTCAGAGGCGAGATCCACCATTCCCGAGAGGCACGGCCACCGGATCAGTCGCAGCGCGAGGTCCGACGGCCCCTAGCATAGGGCAGACCGCTTGCGGCGCCTAAAAAATCATATAGGCCGTCGCAAATCCAAATTTTCACCCCTCTTTGCCTCCCAAATCACACGAGCACCGACCAGGTCGCGACTCGGCGTAGAAGTTCGATCGCTGTATTCCCGTCGCTGCTGCCCGCGTTGGGCTTCGGGGCTGCGTCAGCCCACCCAAGACATCCCCAGAGTGATAGCCTCCTAGCCGGTGCCGGCAGACATAATTTTCCGCTGGCAGCGGCGCCCCGGGGAGGACACAGGCCGTAGGTCGCCTCGTTGGTTGCTCACGGGTGTTCGTTGACCCTTGTGCGTTATTTTTTTTTTTTACGCAATACACCATTCCTCGATAAGACCCAAACACGTTTTTTCAGGGAAATCGTATTCAAAACAAACGAAAAACCAAAAACATTTCCCATTTCAGTAATAAGCGATGTTCGTTAAGATGGGCCCTAACATATCTGGTAACAAAACAGTTCACTTGGGGCGATAAAAAAATGCACTACATCCATAAAACCCGCTAAATAAATAAGAGTCTAAGCTAAAATCACAGTGGTGGAAGGCGAATTCGAAAATAAACCCGTAATATACTGTTGCGGTAAAGAAAAGAGTCCAAGCTAATAACAAACCCGTAATATACTGTGGCGGTAAAGAAGAGAGTCCAAGCTAATCACAGTGGGAGGCGAATTCGAAAACAAACCCGTAATATACAACAAACCCGTAATATACTGTTGCGGTAATAGAAGAGAGCCCAAGCAAATCACGATGGGAGGTGAATTCCAAAACAAACCCGTAATATACTGTTGCAGTAAAAAAAGAAAGTCCAAGCTAATCACAGTGGGAGGCGAATTCGAAATTGAATCCGTGATATACGGTTGCAGTAAAAGAAGAAAGTCCAAGCTAATCACAGTGGGAGGCGAATTCGAAATTGAATCCGTAATATACGGTTGCAGTAAAAGAAGAGAGCCCTTTTCCTGGGAAAATCATGGTGCTTGCCAGAGACGGACGTCAAATTCCTCCCGTAGTTCCGGGTGGAGGGCAATCGGAAACTTGTGCCGCTTCAATCATGTCCAGCTCATACTATCGTGACAACGTCCAAGTGCGCACTCTCACCAAGACTATGAGGAACAGGGAGGACCCTTATTGTTCTTCAATGGTGGACAATATCAGCGACGGAGTACCTCTCCTCGATTCGGACGGACTCGTCGATCCCAGGAGTCCGTGCGGAATTGACCTTCAAAATTCCCTGACTACGTTTTCCCCTCGTACATTTTGGACGATCCCGTTTCTTGTTCCAAACATTCTGTCGTTACGTTGCACAATGACAACGTAGACCTTATGAATGGCCTCGTACTTAATAGGGTCCCTGGTGAACTTCACACTCTAGAAGGCCGCACTCTTTTAAATCACGAACTTCTCGAGTGTGAGTTGGACGACGCTTTTTCCATGACCGACTATCTATCTACCCTTCAACTCAGCGGCGTGCCTTCGCACATTATCAAGTTGAAAGTGGGAGTATATGCGTCATGTTAACTAGGAACTTAGATGTTTCAGCTGGTTTAACGAATGGTGACAAGGTTGTCGTATAATTAATATTGCCTTACACCTTGCAGCTTTCCACCTTGAAGGATGGAACCGTTTATTGGATTCCCCCAATAAAGTTTTACTTCATTACATGGTAGGGTGTCGACGTCAAGCGCATTCAATTTCCCGTGCATCTATGTTTCGCGATGACTGTTCACCGTAGCCAAGGCCGAACCTCGGAACGAGTCGTTTTTTATTTACGCACGGATGTCTTCATGCACGAATGCCTGTATGTCGGTCTATCCAGAGTTCGGAATTCCGCCGATATCAGGATTTTGACAACTGAGGAAAAGATATGTCCTCCCAAATTATGTGCTAGGGCTGTCAATGTCGTTCACTCTCCTTTAATTTCCTGAGCTGTTAGAGTGGCAGTTACTTCGTTGCGCCTTGAGGATTTAGGGTGCAAGGTGAACAGCTTTAACGGAGAGGTTCATATCAGAGAAGGAGCAAGCACACCAAATCGAAATTGCACAATCCATAATTTAACGCTCATTGAGGTCCTAAATATAGTGACTTACAAAGTGGACGTCATGCATTTATATTTCCTCCCGCAGTTTCGTTCTGGTATTACGAATGTATATGAGTGTTCAACGTTAGAAGACTTGATGATATACTGTAATAGTATTTATTGTTTTATGTTCATATATGCTTGTGCGCATAATAGATCCTACCTGGTATGCTTTCAAGTTTTGTTTCTTGTGTACTCTATCAAAATCAGAGAATGCACTGCTTAATAGGTAGAGTGCGCTACTTTTAATAATAGTTAATGGGCCGATCTTCAGATATTTCTACTTCGCTTACATTAATTTGCGTCCCGCTACACGTAAACCTATTGCTGTGTTTTGACCATTCCGCTGCCCCATAGTCCGTGTAACTAAGTTGCGACGCTCGTCATTTTCGCAGCACGGGGCCACATTTCATGTCCATCCTATTTATTGCCTCCGCTGATATAACTCCTATACCATCTGCATGAATCTGGCCCGACCGTCGTGGGGGCGGGAGGGCCTTTTATTCCCTAGTATGATATACGTACAGCAGTTCGAGGTCTGGGATAACATGAAATTTGAAACTATGAAATTACGATTTGTATTTTTTTTCATTTAATTTTAAAATGTATCAAGTTATATTATACCAGGTATATTATACTGGCACCAAGATCCCCATATCTATATTATTAAATGCTGCTAGTCTGTCTGGAAGCGTGGTCTCGCGATCCAGAGCGTTTTAGCCCAGTCTTGCCCATGGGTATGGAGGCTGGGTGCCACAACCAGTGGAACGCCGGGTCTCATGCCCCACCGGGTCCTGGTCGTCGCGTGCTGCGCATCGCCACAATCCCAACAACAGTGACAACCGACGGCGATGTTACGGCCATTTGAACTCTACATTTATTCACCAATGGTCCTTTTATTTCCGTTCATATTGGTACATCACAGCGCACTCCGAGTACCGTCGTCACGTTCTCGCGAGTCTCTCGACTCAGAGCGTTTCAGTTCCGCCTCGCGACTTCGGTAGAGAGAGTGAGAGGCACAATAACCGGGACACGGCGTCACTCGTCGCACCGAGTACTGGCCGTCGCGTGTTGCCTACAGCCCCTCAGGCCCTCAGGCAATTGCAATGCGTGGGATGAAGATGCGGCGGGATAACGCTTGCGGTCACCCATCAAGCCAGCCTTGCTCTGAGCTGCCGACACTGGCAAGCCGTTCCTCGAGTCGGTGCATCTGGCTTTATTGCGTTTCATTTTAAGAAACAGACAACCCATTGGTTGATTACAACATGCCCAGTCGCAAGAATTACACCACGACATGCATTCAGCATCCTCATTGTACATCAGCAGCAACGAGCAGCAGCAAGCACCAGCAGCAAAACAAAAACACAACACAGAACTCAGCAACGTGGGCGGTCAATGCTTTCTCGAAGTCAACTTGGGGAACAAACACGTGCGTACGATTACATGTTCGTACATGTTCCGGTCCAGTTTGCAGGAAGGGTACCCATCCGAGCAGGAAAACAACGCATATCGCGTTACAACGAACCGTCACTGACATGTATGTATCAGCAAGAAGGACATCCGAGCGGGCAGAGTGTTACTACCCTAGCGAGCCCCCCAGTAGACTAGAGTCCTTCAATTTGTAGAGATCACATCTTTCTGGGAATGTTTGCCAGCTATTTTCTGGAACGTTGTCCAGCCAGGTGGCGCTGACTTCAACTACTTAATAGTAATGTATTTAAACCGACCCACTGCCCACAACAATGCTATATCCAAAACACAACCCAGTAGACGCAGAGTCAGCACACACAGCGACCCTCACACGTCACTGCTGGGAGTCCCTACACCATAATATATTCACAAAACGCATGATGGCATATCCGACCCACTGGCTGGTTGTGTTAGTTTGGCTGGGGGGCTCATGGTCGAGTTCCCGCCGCACCCGGGGATGATAAGTCCCCATCCCCGGATCAGAAACCCTTCCATACACCTACAACTCGAACCCGGGGACAGAAACGGACATGCCCCGGGTCGATACCGGCGGGCACGATGGTCTTCATATTTTGTACATAGCAGCATACGGGTACTACTATACCAGGTACTATGCACACTACTACGGGAGAGACCCAAGGCTAGCGCCACGGGCGGAGCCGTGGCTGTACCGCTAGTAAATATTTGAATAATAAAAAATATTGAAATATATTAAAAATACAAAAAGTACATTTATTTGTTTATTTCATCCCATTCTTCATCTTTGCACTTCTGTCCCTCTCCCTCCATAGTCGTAACTCGGAGCTGGGGTCACAAAGCAGGCTCTTGTCCCTCCTCCCACTACGGTTCGTGCCTTGAATTTTATCGCGCAGAGGGTTTAGAATTCCCAACGCTCGTCGATTTTCATCGAACTTTGCTAACTCACGCTGTCGCGCTTTCCGCTAGTCAAGATATTTTTTGCAAGAAAAAGTCCCTATATGTGTACGAGTATGCACTCGGGGGGGCTCGAACCCAGACCTTGACTCTAACAGGGACGAGATTCACCTGACATTCCACCGGGGACGCCGTGTAAAATAAAGAAGAAAAAAAGGGGGGGGAAAAGTTACAATTTTGTGTACCATGTACGTATTCATGTATTAATAGATATATGCAAGGTTCCCCTCCGGGACGTGCCTGGGGGAGTGGCGCAGGGCGAATCGAAAACCTTATTAATATCAAAACAGCATGCGATATTGTATCATACGCATATCATATTGTATACCTGCCTAAGAAATCCACTTAGTTTTTGTGTGCTTCCTGTCTTATATTATGGGGGTCTGGGTTACGTACAATACAAAAAAAAAAAGAAGAAAAGATCCCAGAGTTCATCGCGCAAGGATCAACTCAACGCCTTCAAGCGCATCAAATCCGTGCATGGTGACCGTTTGCATATACTTTCAAAGTACATTTTCTCTTACTACAGATTATTTGTCCGCCGCCCGCGTCAGCACAACAGACGAGTCGCACATATACTGATGCAAGCACAGCGAGCAAGCAGACAAAGAAGAAAGGCAGCAGAAGAGAGAGAGAGAGCTGGGTGCCTGATGACGGATCAAAGCCTGCTGCGATGAAGCAACCACGAATTAATAGCCACAGCAGTAATACGTGGCAGCCGCCAGCAGTCACGTTCTGGTCTGCTTGTCTTCAGCGGGGCGTGGCGTTTGCTCTGTGTTCGTTGCATGTTGTGTATGTATCCGTGGTATTTCAAAGCGGTCATTAATTTC
>MEHQ01002593.1:0-67864 GCA_008828725.1 Saccharina japonica
GCTACAGCAGTGGAGGGAGGTTAAGGGTTGAAGCCCTCCTGATGTATTTTACCTACACGTTCCACTGCAGTTGTGCACCGGTACGGCTGCGCGAGGGCTGCGTTGCTTCCTAAGTATCGATCGATCCCGTACGATATGAACGTCCGTAGTCTTCGAACCAAAGGCGGGGACGCGAGAATGGCGTCCCCGGGTTGGGAAAAAAGCATAAAGGTTGTATACAGTTAGGGAGTATGATCACTTCCATCGTCAGCGACCTGATGTCACGATGGAAATTATGAAGCGCGCAGGAAAAAAGGAACCTACAGAATACTCGTAGCTACCTACCATGTCCGACGCGGTCGTCACTGCGGGCGCCAGCCCAATGAGCCCTTACTGGGCAATGGGTTCCTTGGCGAGCACCAAGCTAGGGATCAGAGGTGGCAGTGTTTAATTTCCGGAGAAACTACATTCTGCGACGAGGTGCCGCGTTGAATGACGGCGAATCAACGAGGGGGTACAGCGGTAGCCCTGGGTGAGAGTCTCCGGTTGATCTCAACAGAGAGGCCACATTGACCCCTAACTATAGCAGAGTTAAAGCGACGACGGGATGTTACAACAGTATCATACTTGCTGGCGTATGTACCACATGTGAATACAATTTAGTACTCGTATTAATAGTATCCAAACGTCGTGCACCATCGAGCGTTCCAAGCCCGTTGCTGTCACTTTTAGTTGCAGTAGCAGCATCAACAGCAACAACAACATCAGCAACAGCAACAGCAGCAGCAGCAGCAGCAGCAGCAGCCAAAGCAGCACCAGCCAAAGCAGCAGCAGCAGCAGCAGCAGCAGCCAAAGAAGCACTAGCCAAAGCAGCAGCAGCAGCAGCAGCAGCAGCACCAGCCAGAGCAGCAGCAGCAGCAGCAGCAGTTGTCCTTCCGCAACCAGCCGAGAGGGCAACATGACGACGCCGCGGTCTTCGGTTAGAACCCACCGCGCTGCGGTCTCTTATTCTATACACGAGCTATTGACATTACATGTACGCTACCGCCACCAGTATCATACCGGTACCTGGTACGAAACACTCGTAAATTCGGATGTGAGCCAACTGCGAAGGATCCATCAACACACGCGAAGACTGCCGAAACAACAGGTAACCAACATGAACGAAGGAGTGCAACAACTGAAAGTGTGTGTTTCTACCTCAGCGCATGTCATGTTCATATCATATGGTACGTGCGTCGCAGGACCGGCCCTACCTACTGACCACCGTACTACCACGTGAAAGGTATCCTGCAGGGTCCGTAGGACTACGAGTTCGTACTCTCGTAGTCTGTGGGGCACATTCTACCCAAGATTCGCCAATGACTCATCAAGACCACTCGGTCGGCGACTCACGTGCATCGGAAGAGCGTCTTGAAATTCGCCGACGGCATGAACCTTCCCACACGCTCCCAAAATCTCTCCTCCATGGGGATCATCTGCCTCCCTTGCGATGCTCCAACGGCATCAATGTCATCCTGTAGCTCGTTGTCCTCGAAGGCGCTCAAGTACGTCCTGATATCCTTCTCACTCACCACGCTGGCCATCATTCTGGCGCAATGCTGGTGCAACAGCACCAGAAAGGCCGTAGCCATACCTTTTATACCAGGTATAGTGGCCATGGTGACGCCGCGTCTCTCCTCGTCGGAGCGTTCTCTTGTTGGGTTGCTTGGTTGGTTCAACAATATAAAAGGGGTTTCCATACTAATTACAAGTGAATTATGGTTCTGGATTTCTGGGTTTCCGAAAATCCGAAAAAGTACTCTAAAGGGGGCTTAAGGATCTCCCATGCAAGTATCACCAATTCACCCTGCCATAAGATCTCCGTATCTTATCGTGCAAACCAGATCTCGTGTGATCAACAACCTGGCGCGTCTCTTCGACGCGTACACAGACAAGAAGGAAAGTGCCACAGGCTCAAGCTGTGAACCTGGAGCCCGTATTCATACTTGTATTCATACGAGTACGCATGTACGACGGGGATGCGTAGTTGATACCAGGTTCGTTGATACCAGGTACCAGACAGCACATACATACATACTACATACGTCAAGTACTCGTACGACGACGGGGATACTTGGTTTTTTATACCAGATACGTATCATATACAAGAAACAAATCGCATTTTTTCAAGTTTGACATTTTGACATATCGATCGACAAACCCAACGACTGCGTCATAAACTCTGAACGCATCGTGCTGGTGAGGACCTCCGATCCACCCTACGAGCGTAGTGCCACAGTTCTCACGCCTCGGTCGATGATATGCGGAGGGCGCAGAGCAGGCGTCTGACGAAAACACAGTTGGCAGCTGAGTTCAAAACAGAACACGAAAACTCTATCCGATCGCAAGAACGAGTGTTTTAAGGTTTTTCGACGAAGACCGTCGGACGCCGCAAGCAACCGCTCGCCCCCTAGACTACGAATCGTAATGATACCTTCGAGGCCGCTATGTACACTTGCTGGCCTTGCCTGGTACGAAGGTCGTTAGTCGTGGACTGAGTCTATGTCGACATCGAAGGTCAATCGTCGCATGCAGAATATATGTTCTATTTGTGGTTGATTTGGGAATTGGGCATCAAAGCGAACTGCTGTACGACGAAGATTTGTTTTTTTCATCAGCGCTACTCTAAATTGCTATGATAAAGTGGGCATCAAAGATCAATTGATTAAAGTATTGTTTTTTGGGCATCAGACGAACTATATATAATAGATAGATGGGATTGGTTGTGGGGGTTTAAGAACAGGAGTCACAGTACGTTTTATTTTGAGTCAACAAGAAGGGAATATGACAGTACTTTCAAGTATTTGCAGGTGAAGCAAGCATTGCCAAGCACCTGTTGACCTAGGACCACAATAAGGGAATATGACCGTACTTTGTACTGGTAGGTGAAGCAAGCAATGCCAGGCACCTGTGGTCCTCGAAAAAAAATAAATTGGTGTAGTCCCTATTTTAATTGGAGTAGTCCCTAGTATTAGCTAGTTAACTTTGTCCTAGTTGTTACAACAGCAGTATCATATAACAGAGTTAGTTCATTATACACTCATCTGTGAGTGACAATGAACTTGGAGGGGCAAATGTGGTGATACTGAGTTTTGTCTAGATTTTAGTATACGTAATTCAGTTTCATTGGAGTTTAGTATGAGATCGAGGGTTTCAATATAAGCCAGTAGGATGTCTATCAGGGGAAGAATTCGTAGAATTGTAAAGGAACGGTGTTTTGAAGACAGTTTAATACGTTTTATTGGAGAATCGTAGGAGATGAGCTGTTGAAGGACAAGTTGAGTACGTTCTACGAGGAGATGAGAGATTCCAGAAGCATATCACAAGTCAGTTGAGAGTGCTTGAAATCAGTTGAGAGAATAAGTACAGTAACGAACCAATCATCAGCACAGAGTGCGATGGTCAACGGAAGCAGAGGAAAGAGTTGAAAAGGGGGTACCTGGAGAGGTTATAGGTTATAAGTATAGGATGTCTTGAAAATAGTCTTGAGAGATAAGCAAAGCTCCCGTTGAGAGGAATGGCACGCAAGTCTCTGACCACGTGGGTCTAGGAAGAGTGGAATAGGAGAAGTTGGAGACAGCTAGACGAGCAAGGGTGCCCCGCCCCACCCCCCCTCGTTCAGTACTCGTTTTCCCAGCCTTCATCTGCAACCTGAGAAGATAATAAAAGACTTACAAACTATCCTTGAATCGAGCTATTGTTGTATTGATACGTCGAACCAATCAGCACATAGCATCTGCTGCTGCCGTGTGAGTGAAGAGAGAGAGCTACAACCCGCTTTCACAAGAGATTGAAAACGCTTTTGCACGACACCTCGGTGGCATTATATAATTCTGTATGGGTTATAGACTGTGGGCCCAGGACGGATCACGGCGCTGCGTGTTTGGCTACTCTTGTACACAGCTGGGACACAGCACTCGTGCATCGACCACCAGGGAGAGGGAAAGCATCAGCACCTTGGCCACCATCGTATGTATTGTGGCCGCACGGCAGCAGCTGCGCCTTTGCCGAAACCAACCATCAAAACAACCTAACGGCCTTTTTCTGACCACGCGACAACAACAGCAAACAGCCGATTTTCCTATTTGAGAATTGCCTTTCCGATGAGAATGAAAATTGATTTTAGTACTTTGTTATTTTTAAGAGTTGTATTTCGCTCACGATCAAAATTTGACCTAGAAAATATGTTCCTCGATGGTAGGTATCGATCCACGAAAAAAAGAATGAAATCGGCCTTGACAGGCTCATGAAATCAAAGATTTAAGGGAATTTGCATTTATGAGCTAGGCCCCTCGCCCATAAATACAGCTTTTCTGGGATCCTCGATATCTTGAGACTGCCCATGCCGATTTCATATTTTTTTTTGTCATCGACGGGTGTCACAACTGACAATAGTTTACAGCGGAAAAAATGACTGTAAGGGAAGTACATCTCTTACAATTCAAAAACCAATTTTTTCGATTCTCATTCTCATCGGAAAGGCAATTCTCAATTAGGAAAATCGGCTGTTAGCAGCTCATGCTCCGTGAGAGCGAGAGCTCCTTGCTGGCCCACAGCGACCAGACAAGCCCTTACGCAGCTCCGCAGGAGGTTCCCAGTCCGTTCCCTGTCTTCGAAGACCTGGTGCTGAAGGTTGATCGCCCAACCAGGCGTAGATCACTCGTTCGTGTCGTGGAGTTCAAAATCTCAGTTCTGTTCTGATTTTCTTGGTTCCCCCATGAAAAAAAAACAAACCCACGATAGACGTATTTAATCCTGAGGATAGGTCTATATATCTGGATCTGAACCGAACAAAGCCTTATCGAGTTTTAGACGTACAAAAAATAGCAAGGGTACGCGCGGTAAAGGTCGGGACGGGAACGGTACGGTACGGGAATGGGAAACTGTCAGATTTTTCGCTCCCGACCGCGATTTCCCGACTGGTACCATCGTCAGTTTATGTTCCCGAGCTCTACCGTCCCGCGGTGATGGCCGTGTTCCCGTTCCCGATTGTTTCCCATCCCACTGTCTGCCCATTCCCGACTATTCCCGTCCCGCTGTCCACCCAGTCCCGACTATTCCCATCCCACTGTCATATAAGTGATTCCCGTCCCATCCCGACCATGGGGCACAGCTTCTCCCATCCCGCATCTCACTATTGGGGCAGATATTCCCATTCCATTACCGCTGATGTTTTCGTTTTCCCATCGCATGACCATGGATGGATGCAAGTGCGTATACTGCGTTTTTACTCGCATATTTCCGAACTATAAAACAAAAAATCGTCTACGCGCGTATATATATTTCCTTTTTTTTTCCCCCTCTCGTGTTTTTTTTTAAAATTTTGAACACGAAGTTAAAATCTGTATCAACCATTCAATCGGCCGCACTCACACTTCGGTATTTGAAATATTGGTACGGATGTGCTTCGGCGCTTCAAGCAGCGCCAAAGCAATCAGCCCCGGTTCCTGCTTCCATTGGTAGTATTCTCGCGAATGTTATACACGTCTCTCGTAGCATATCAATACGTCGAAGTCACAAGTCGGTAATAATATAACTAGACACGTAGAAGCTACGAGGACTCGCACTCGAAGAAGACTTTTGATTAAATTTTGCTATTTTCAGCCGTTGTCTCCAGCCTGTGTTCCCGACCGTGTTCCCAACCATTCCCGACTGCGTTTCCCGACTGCGTTTCCCGACCCGGCTCCCGACCTATTCCCGACCTATTCCGGACCCATTCCCGACCTATTCCCGACCCGTTCACCGATAATTTCCCATACCGCCGAAAAATGGTTCCCGTACCGTACCGTACCGCCCAAAATCTGTTCCCGTCCCGTCCCGTGCGGCCAAAGAATCGTGTCTTCCCGTCCAATCCCGTCAACCAAATGGCTTCCCACCTTCCCGTCCAATTCCCGTCCCGCGGTAAACAGACGGGAACATTTTCCCATACCGCCCCTCGGGAAGACCCCAAAAATTTATGCCTGCGGCGGGCAAAACGATCCCATCCCGTGCCTTCGGCACCGCGCGTACCCTTGAAAAATAGGCCCTTATTTTACACCTACCGACGACGGCAGACCACGGTGAAAAACGGATTTTCCAAAAATATGCACTTGGACACTTTTTTTTACCAAGTGCATATTTGAAGCAAGTCTACGAGTAATTTCCAGCAAACAAACAGCAGTCCCTGGTCCAGCAGTGCAAGATCACGAGGGCATGAGACGACGCAACGCCGACACAGACACCGCAGCACAGCAGAGCACATCACATATAACACGCCATCATTGCAATGCCCAACCCAGCTACAGCATGCCGCTTGGGGTAACACGAACCCGAAGCAACCAGCCTACGTGTGTAAACACCAGCAACGTTGGCGGGGGTGAGAAGGATCCCGCTCGCGTAGTCGACCCTCAATTTATTCTGAGGGTCGAGAACACATCGAGCCAGCACCGAGCAAGCACACACAAAGAGCACACACCCCAACGCGAAAAACACACATCGCAGCACACAGATCACCAGCATCCCAATTGTGTTAGTATCGCAATCGAATGAGTAACATTCGCGTTGCTAGTCTCGGGTCTTAATAAAAAATAAAGTGTTGAGAAAGGGCCATATAGTATCGAGCAAGTTTTGTCCAGTGTTAGAATCGCAATCGAATGAGTATCATTCGCGTTGCTACAGTATACAGTAGTAGGGTTGCACCCCGGCCTCAAAATTTGGAACCGGTAACCGGACCGGATTGTGGGGGGTTCAGACGGAACCGGAACCGGGTACCCGGCCTTCTTTCAGCCCGGGTACCCGGGTTATCATGCACTATTTTCTCCCTTTTTAGCGTTTCAGCGGGCCTGAACGGTCCGCAGGCGGCGTGGTAAGGCGGACGGTGGGAGGGAATGACATAATTTCGTCTATTATCTCGACGAATCATGCCAAAGAAAGAAGATGGAAGGCAGAAGGCTGCCTGTCCAAATACTCGGGGTAAATTTATTTGTTCCGGTCCGATTCCGGTTCCGACGGTTCCGGGTACCCGCCACCGGGTACCCGGTTCTCAGTCAGACGGGATGCAGCCCTAGTCGCGTGTTGTGCGAAGGCTGTAGGAGAAAAGGAAAAAGGAGAGTCTAGGGGCACAGTGTATGTATAAATCAACGTTTATCCCAGTCTTGGGGCTCCGTAAAGCACAATCAACGGGTACCCGGGTATCCCGGTACCCGGGTGCCCGGGGTCCAAATAAATACCCGGGGTAAAATTATTTGTTCCTGTCCGATTCCGGTTCCGACGGTTCCGGGTACCCGCCACCGGGTACCCGGTTCTCAGTCAGACGGGGTGCAACCCTAGTGTCCTGGTAGCTGGTAGGGGTATCGCCTGTGTGTCGCGTGTTGTGCGAAGGCTGTAGGAGAGAAGGGAGAAAAAATGAATCACAATCAACGGGTACCCGGGTACCCGGGGTCCAAACTACCCGGGGTAAATTATTTGTCCCGGTCCGGTTCCGGTTCCCGACGGTTCCGGGTACCCGACACCGGGTACCCGGTTCTCAGTCAGACGGGGTGCAACCCTAGTCTTTGTCCGGCGTTTTTCCCGCGGGCTCAGGGGTAGTTCCTCGTTGTCTTCAATGTTGCACAGATGCTCCGAGTACTTTGGAGTAAAGTAAGGAGTGTTATTGGAGATAAAATACTTCAGGTACTTCGTGTACTCACAAAGTATTTCGGGGTTCAATACTCCGGGATATACTGCTCGCACTCGGAGTATTTCGGGTATCAACACTCTCGATATACTGCTTGTACTCGGAGTATTTCGGGGTCCGATACTGCCGGTACTCCTGTACTCCAAGTATTTGAGGCTTCAGTACTGCTTATACTCCAAGTACTCCGAGTATTCAGGCCGCCAGTACTCTCATACGACGATATACTCGGGGTACGAAATTAGAGATGGCTCCCGGCTAAAAAATTGGAACCGGGACCAGTGCCGCCTTCGGTGGGATTTGACCAGTACCACCGTCCCGGGTACCCGCGGTACTGGGTATCCCGGGTACCCGGGGTTACGTGTGCATTTTTCTCCACTCTTGTGTTTGAGCGGCGTGAACGGTCCTCAGGCGGGGTGGTGAGGCGTGGTGAGGCGGAAGGTGGGAGGACAAGCCTTCATGTCGTCTCTCTCGATAAATGAAAATGCGAAATAACCCGGGCACCCTGGTACCCGGAAACCCGCGTAGCCGGGATACGCAGTACCGCGGGTAATAAAAATGAAAACCGGACAGTACCGGTACCGACGGTTCCGGATACCCGCCTCCGGGTACCCAGTTCCCACGAATCCGGGAGCCACCTCTATTCCGCTGGTAGCTGGTAGGGGTCTGGTGTGTGTATGGCGTGTTGTGTGAAGGTAGGTAGGGATTGCTGTGCGTTGTGCGCTGTGCGCTGTCTATCGGGGGCTTCGCGGAGCGTAACTAATAACGGGTACCCGGGAACCCGGGTACCCGGAATACCCAGTACCGCGCGTAATAAAAATGGAACCGGGACGGTACCGGTACCGACGGTTCCGTGTACCCGCCTCCGGGTACCCGGTTCCCACGGATCCGGGAGCCATCTCTGTACGAAATTCACTCGATACTCGGAGTATACTGCACAATCGGACTGCATAGGACGGTGCTTTTGTTTTTGAGATCGAAAAATACACAGTATGTTCGCAGTCGTTGGTGTTGATTGAACGCGCTGAGGTTGGTCGGTAAAAACAAGATCCGGGAGTTGGCGAGGATCCAACTCGCGAGTACCACTAGGTCCGAAAAAGATCGCTCGCCTCGGCAATGAGGGCCTACGGAGACACGAGCCACGGCAGATGGGGGCCGCTCGCGATGGGAATTAGGCACCACTGCCTTCACGAGCTAGAGCCCGGCGTTGGGGTACACCATTCCCTCAGGCTGCTGCTGCTGCTGCTGCTACTGCTGTTGTTGGTGTTGACCATGGCCATGGCCGCCAGAAGTCCAAGGGTCAATGACACAAACACTGCGTACGGCAGATGCATACCGATATAGAGCTACCCGCGCTATTGCGTGTTGCCGAGGGGTGGTGGTGAGGCGTGGGATGTACTCATTCACGCGTGGTGGCGCTTTCATGTCATGCAACTGTCGTGGCCTGCTTTCATGTCACCACAGCCATCAGGAACCCCCACCCCCTATTCAAAAATAGTAGTAATAAATGTGGAACTCCCAGTAGTCCCAGTTTTTTCTCCGCAGGGTCTGCTGGAGGGATACTCGGCGAGCGTGCTGCTGCGCTCGGCGTGCGCTCACCAAGATGCCGATACTCGGCCGAGGCCCATGGTGTGTGGTTGGCTATCGAGGCGTGCAAAAACTATCGCGACACCGCTGCTGCTGTGCGCCAAGAACGAGCTTTGAGGGTCGAGGGGACAAGGGGGTACCTGGGTTATGGTTAGAGGGGGTCACTTTTCTGTCACGCTGAGTAACTTGAAAACTGGGGCAACTTTTGTCACGCCTATTATCTTGAAAATCGGTCTTCACTTTTGGGATTATGGTCGCTGAGTCTCCGGTCCAAGGACCGGAGAACTGACAACCAAACGCAGCCAAACTAGCTTATGGAAAGCGCTAGCGAGATAGCTACGAACCCGGCGCGCTCTGCGGTCAGAGAGCTCGTGCTCTCATATCGCTCGTCGCGCTCTCGCTCCTGCTCTGTCGCCCTGAAGTCTCTAATTTTGCGATGTTTGTTTTTCGACTTTCCCTGGTAGCTCATGGCCCGTGAGGTATCATACAAACTGCCAGGCTGAGACACACATGTATGATACGGGCACAAAGCACTCGTATTAGTTTTGGCCGTTGGTTCGTCTCATCATCGTGCGAGAGCAGCATGGCCGGGCTTCCTCGAAGTTTCTGCCCACTCCTGAGATAAATCCTCTTCTTGCCACGTGTACGATGTCGTAGTGCAGAAATGCCCTACTTTATTTCCAAGTTCTTCGGTACTTGCTCGATTTTCCTGTCTAAAAAGACCACTATTTCGTGTTTTAAACATTGGGGCGATTTGTGCCCAAAAGTTAAAAAATATCGAATGGCCAAGCTCTTCCATATGGGACTACATAACACCTATCCTCGAGGTTTAAATAGGTTTGATAAGATGGCACACCGAATAACGATGTGGTGGGATTTGTTGCCGGTGAAAAATCCGACTCCCTTCCGTTTTCAATCACAAAACTAATATTGCATAAGATCTGGCCTGAGGTATGTAATAACTCATAAATTTAAAAGGTGTATTTTATCACAACGGGTATGAGGCGTGTCGATTACTTACGCTGACTGATACCGACACACCAGTCGCAGGCCTCTGTCGTGCTACTGGGTTGGCGGCCAACTTTATCCATGGCATAACGTCAAACTGTTACAGCGTTTGGCTTATGCCGAGAGGGTCGCGGTCATTTGTTTTGCGGAAACGAGTGGGCTCGATTTCGCAGTGTGCTACAGCACTCTGCGGACGACGTACAACAAACCACCACAAGCACCAATGCACGCACCTCAACGAAGTACAACGGCTCACCGAGAGTATCGCGCCGCCGATATACTGAAAACGCGCAAGGGCGTCCTACCAAGCAGATCAAGGGCAAAGTCAATTTGTCCTTGTTCAACTCACTATTCCAAAGCGTGTCGGCACCACTGCTAAAGCCTTAACACGACTCTACTCGTCGCAATAAACTCGTCCAGTGCCCCCCTCAGAAGTACCGTTGACGCTAGAACCGGATCTCGCCACGAACCTGAAATAGGAACCCACAAGTATCCTCTCTCCGCCACAGCAAGGGGGGGGACAGTTTTGTACTGAGCGGGAGTATGGGATCCACTACAATCCGTTGAAAATAGCGAGATTCCTTTCGTTAGCAGTCCGGCGATCTGGCCAAACGTGCTACATCCCATCAACACGGCATCCGCCTGAATCATGCAGGACATTGCGTTCTGCACATCCGAGCCGACGTGAAGAACAAGGGGTCTCCCGGCCACGTAGAACATTCCTGACCGGTTCGGTTGGCAGAATCTACCAGCTTGCTTCTCGGGGCAGTCGTCGGGCGTTTCGGCCATCAAACATGCCGGTATCTGCATAAGAGATAGCAGGTAACATGATAACATCGGCCACACCACAAGCAAACATCGAAAAGGTCGTAAGTCAGACCTATGCCAATGGGAAAGCAAAGTTACCCTAAAAAGTTTGAATTCCTAAGATCCCCGCCAGATTGTTCCAGAACAAGCTTGCTATGGACCGATTCTTAAAACGGAATATTCCCAACGTTTGGAAAATCCCGAAAAAGGCAATTCTGGGGCCGATGTTGGGACAAGATCGACCTGAGAAATACTCAGGCGGATGTTAGCTCGAAACGGCGAGAGTCCAAGTCCTCGACAGGCATGGATCGACGAAACCAACGACTGCGTCATGAATTCTGAACCCGGTGCGTTCGTTACGGGCTCCGACCCATCATGGGGTCACCGTGTTCACACGATGGCCGGTGATATGTGGCGGGCGCTGGCCAGGCATCTGATAAACAAACAATTGGCTGCTGGTGTGCATAAAACAGATGACAAAAGTTTTCGATCCGTCTGAAATGGCAAAAAATAGGTTTTTCTTCGGGTTTGGGAGAGGAGCGTAGGACGCCGCCGGCAATATCTCGCCCCCTAGACCATAGATCAACTTTATACCTTGGAGGCCGTCATCTACACTCGTTGGCCTTGCCTGACCCGAAGTGGGTTGGCCGTGGGGTGAGTCTATGTCGAGGTCGAAGGTCTATCGTCGCACGAGCTGATTTTTATCAGGGTATTGACGATTTGCAACGAGAAAAAGCAAATTGCGCCGCCTGCAGCCGTTTGAAAAAATATGAGACAAAAATCAAACATTTTTTCCATTTTTTCCCACAGCGGCGGTACGAGCGGATGTTCAACCTGAAAATTCCAGGCAAATATTTCAAAGATCGATTTTCAACTTTGATTTCCCATTGGCATAGGTCTCAGTGAGAAGTCACTAACATAGAAAACGTACGTACACTCCAGACCTGACGAACGATTGAGTTTTTACACCTCACAACTGGTTCTTGGAACATGATTGATACACGTTGCGACAATCCACCTTAGCAGAACAGCGCCAATATAAGCGTGGCATATGAACCAACAAAAAACGTACTGGGATTGCACTCATAAGTCAACTACACCAACAACGCAGTTGGAATTCGGTGAACGTATGGCTTCACTATGGCGCTAACAATAGTCCTCCAATCTGGCGGCGTTGGTTGGGGCGTAGACGAATAAAAAATATGAATTCTGGCCATTGGTTGCTTACAAATGCGGCACAGACCTGGTCAAGTTTAACTGGCCATGTCGGAAATTCGTCGAAGAACCCGTCCTCCGATGGGCACGGAAGAAGAGTCTCAGAGAAAATGTGAAACAGCGGTGTCTCCAGTCCCATTTCCACCACTTGTCGTGAAAACGAGTCCATAAACGCATCCAAAAGCAGCAAGTATTCCAAACTACCGTCTTGGTACTCGCGTCTATCGCCCATGCGAACATGTAGAGCAACGTTTAGACGGGTTGAGTCGAATGCGCACTCCGGGCTCTCGTCATACCTAGAACAGGAGGCACGTCAAAGCGACGAGGGTGGTTTCGGGGCGATCGAGGAGAACGCCGAGGTTAACCATTTATCAGCGATCTCCAAAGTTAAACAGTGATCCAGGTTTACACGGGGCGGGTCAAAACTATCGTCTAGCACCGTAGGTAGCTGGTTATACCTGACGCTATTTCTTCAGTTCCGCAATATAAATCGAGCTTCCTTCACCGCTCACCCCGGTTGTATGGTAGTATGTTCGAATACTACTAGGAGTTTGTTCTGGAGTTCGAATCCCACGTGGGGCTTACGTTTGAGTATATGCATAAGACAAAAATAAAAACGGAAGCAAGTGCTGAGAGCGCCTGCTGTAGCAGCGTGGGTAGGCGCAAATCGATGCGAGTCGAAAAGGCCGAAGTATTCTTGCGGTTAAGATGCCAAACACGAACTGTAGTGGAGAGGAGGAAGAAGATTGTACTGTGCCCCGGATCTGAGTTATGACTCGGAAGGAGAGAAAAGAAACGGGAAAAAACTAGTAAGTGGAACGGGACAAACACACATGGCAAAAAATGCTATATTGTTCGCCTAATTCGTACCAGGCGCATACCACCGTGGGCACCTAAATACTATGAAGATGACTTCAGCTCCGTGCCTCGCCCAAAAACTACTTTTGAAGAACCATGAACGCTTAGGGCCCGTATTAACGAACATTTGTTTTCGTTTGTTTGATTTTTTGTTTTTGTTCGTTTGTTTTGATTCGACCTGATTGGTCGAAACGTGAATAACCAGCAAGATGTTTCGATTTCAAAACTGAGTAGTTTCAATAAAACGGAATTCCACAAGAAGTCTTTTGGGACTTATTTTGCTTTTTTTTCTGTTGAATTGGGAGTTCACCCAACTCGACGTGGCGTTCTCCATGAAACCGAAGGAAGCCACGAAAACTTGAGCAATGTCGTCGACTGATTCGGAGGCGAGATCCACCATTCCCGAGAGGCACGGCCACCGGATCAGCCGCAGCGCGAGGTCCGACGGCCCCTACCATAGGGTAGACCCCTTGCGGCGCCTAAAAGGTAATATAGGCCGTCGCGAATCCAATTTTTCACCCCTCTTTGCCTCCCAAACCACACGAGCACCGACCAGGTCGCGACTTGGCGTACACTTTCGATCGCTGTATCCCCGTCGCTGCTGCCCGCGTTGGGCTTCGGGGCTGCGCCAGCCCACCCAAGACATCCCTAGAGTGATAGCCTCCTAGCCGGTGCTGGCAGACATAATTTTCCGCTGGCAGCGGCGCCCCGGGGAGGACACAGGCCGTAGGTCGCCTCGTTGGTTACTGACGGGTGTTCGTTGACCCTTGTGCGTTATTCTCATTTTTTGACGCAATACGCCATTCCTCGATAAGACCCAAACACGTTTTTTCAGGGAAATCGTATTCAAAACGAACGAAAAACAAAAATAGTTTTCCCATTTCAATAAAAAGCGATATTCGTTAAGATGGGCCCTTATTACTCTGTTGAACAACTACATGGTAGCATTCCTGGTATAGGGTACCAATGGTGGTGGGAAGATTCTCAGTTGAGCAGCACCGCCCGTCAAAAATCGTTTTGCCAAAAAATGAAATATAGCCAGATCGCAGCACGCGTCACCAGTACACTCTATGTACCCACCATGGACGCGGATGCCGATGAAAATTTTGCCTAGCGTCGTGAAGGACTGTCCGAACAGAATGACGTCTGGCTTCGTCCCAATTTCCTGCAGCGACCAAATATTCGCTCGCAAAGCTTGGATGGAACGTAAACACTACGTTAGTGTACGGTGCGTTCGCGAACCCAGTCTGTTCAAGCTCAAGCTTCACGCTCTCGATCTCATCTGTTGACCTCAGCGCAACCTGCATATTCAAGCACAACAACGATACGTTATCACCAACGTACGTGGCGGGTGGCTGTTTGCAGCCTCCATGTGAAAACACGCTGGTACCAGTTCGAGGACATCACGTGGTACGACGCCATCGTTATCGCATCCAGGTGCACATTTGGCGTAAGCGCGAACAGGACAAGGATGAAACAGCAGAATCGCCCGGACCCAACGAAAATTGTTCACATTGATTACATAGCGCTACAAATTAAATCCTCTTTGAAGTAGGGGAGACAGCGCATTGCTTTCTTTGATGTGCGTGATGCAATCGCAAATGTACCTGACCACGGTAGTGGTATTAACATATCCGAACCTGGACTAACGTTCAATCCTGGCTGTTACGTAGTTGTGTATGTATATTTGGTGACGGGGAGTACCACACGTGTATCAAGGAAAATCGTCACGAGCCTGTACATAGTATCAGCGACAATACATAAAACACAATATAACGTCAGTCGACGAGCGAGACCAGTGCCACCCCATCGAACAAATGACACCCGAGGCGAGTAGCTTGGCTTGTGGGGGGAACAGGGGGGGGGGGTACGATGCCATGCCCTCCCACATATGAGTTTGAACGGGGGGGAAACAAAATGAGCCAAGCGTTATCACATCTGAATTGGCGTGTTACACCTAAATACTCTGTATGTGTACATCCGCCTGCTGACTTTTGCGGAGAACCTGGTGCGTTAAATAACACAAGGGCCATCATGCGAAATAGAGGAATAGAGCAAAGCCGTTTCCCTTCTGCTCGTACGGCTGAAGCTGCAATTCCTCCAGGTAACAGTATGCATCTGCAGTGTTACGAGGTACCAGTATCAACAAGGTTCGGGTACACTCCGTAGGACGGTTTCTTCTATCACTCTCATATCGCACAGGAAGAATAGTGAAATAAGTGACGCGTTTACAACTATTAAAGAGTTCCAAGTACATATAGAGAATACTGAGGAATTGCCTTGAGCCCCAGCACATAAGAAAGCTCGTACAGATAATACGTCTAGCCTTTATTAGGACGTCATCACTATGGTTTTCTTCGCGTTCGAGCTGGTGCGGTTGTACTAGACAAGAGGAACGAGTTAGCACTTGACATATTTCGCATGTCCACACGTAACGCTTGCCTTTATAACTTTTACCGTCTCTGTCCAGGGAAAATTGACTGATGGGACGTCGAATTGGAAATAAGCCAGCCAATCTATGACCGAGCAACGACGCAATGCTTGCAATTCTTTGTTTGGCTTGGACAGATCCAACTCGGGAGTGGTCGCTGTCCGATGGCAGTACATGACCGTGCCATTCCCTCCGTCCACGTGTTGTTTACCCCAGTTTGGCGTCACCCAATCGCAACCCATGTCCTCAGCAAATACCCACGTCGCTATGTGCCGAATTGTTGAGCTGCCTGCGCCGTCAGAAGTGGGATCTGACGCAACCAAGCACGGCGATCCCACCCGCCTTAGCTCTGAGGCGGCCTGCCTCCATGTATCTACATGAGGTAATCGACCTTGAAGACCCACGGGAACCGTGCGGGCATACCGCTTCCAGACATCCGTGCAGTCATCGAATGTCCATGCCGACCCTGGATACTTGTCCGTCAAAAAGTCCGCGCACACCTCTTCAGCACTTAGCATGTTTCCTTGACGAGCCGCGGCAAGCGGTCGGAGAATATGTAGAGCAAGAGGAAGCACAAACAAAGCTGCAGGCCGAAAGTGCCCCATCAGTGCCGCTGATATACTGCGGCAGCGACCGGGCCTGGGGAGAAATAAAGCAAGGGAACAGAGGGTGGACATTGTCAAAATGACCGAGCATGCATGCAGGCCTTAGCTGTGCGTGGGCTTGCCCGAAAATATCAATCGGACGAGTCGTGAAGATTCCGTTGTTGTGTGGATTTGTGGTGCTGGTTGTACTATAAATAGCACTAACCAGGCCAGCCTAGTCAGGTTGCTATATTTTACAAAACTCACAAAACGGTTTACCGAGCTAAGTGACGGTGCCGCGGAAGTCTGTGATACAAAGCAGGAAACATGTTAACCCCTTTCAAACCCCGAGATATCGACGAAAACTACAACACGTTTGCTGTTATGAACCGCCTACTACGCGCTGCGTGAGCGCGAACCAGAACATGTAAGATTACGCTGCGCCCGTGCCGTACGACACCTCGAATTGTAACTCAAGACACCAATCTGTACTGTTCCCGCATCCTGTAGTGGCTGTTGCTGTAGTAATAAACTGTTTATGCCATTCTTACCCCCTCAAGTCCCATTAGGGTGAAACCGGCTGCCCGCATTGCCAACGGCCCCTCTTGCCACACAGTCACCTGGGCACGAACGTAACCATATACCCCAAACATAGCTCTCGGATTGCTAACAGTACAACAAGCCGGAGCTGTGGTCCAACTGATCCACTGCAATCTCTGCTGATAAAAGGTGGGCTCTTCGACTCCCAGTGAAAAGGAATCGGCGAGTTGGCAAAAATTGATGAAGATCAACGAGCGCTGGTCCTGTTTTGGATATCAAGCACCTGCGACAAAACCCAAGCAAAGTGTGTCCTTGTTTATATAAGGGTAAGGCCATTTCCGACGCGGTTCGATTTTACAGCTTCAGAGTTTGGTCCCATTGTTTCTTTAGCAACCTAGTTCGCAAACCGAAACAGTCCTCTTGTGGGAAACAGTAACATATGTTCTGCGTGCAGAGATTCTCGAGCAAACGGTGAGACCAACTGTTGTTTTCGTTTGCCGCCGCAAAAAGATGCGCTGACTGCGCTGATGGTCGTAGGGTCCAAGCGTCTGCACCCACGCTGACCGCCTCGGGTCTGGCGGCGATGAAACGGGCCGAGAGCGCTCAAGTAAACATCTCTTCGCATTGTATTTTGACGCAAGGAAGCATCTCAGCCTAGCCCGCTAACTGACTAACCGCTGCTGCTAATGTAGTCTACGAGTACGTATCCACGGAGAGGCGCGCGCGCAGTGGGCTTCGCTTCGTCTCTAGGTCAAACTTCGCGCCAGCCGACCGTAGTCTGGCAACCGAGACACGCACCGACCACCGACTGCGCGTCGGGCGCGAAGCAACGTCGCTGTGTCACCATTCAACTAATGAACCGTTCTGCTGCTGCTTGTTTGCGTGGATGACATCTTACATTTAGAGATCATGCCGTTTTAAGACTTAAAAATATGATGGCCCAAGTCGTCGGAGTTTGAGCCAGGATCTGACGACTTGGGCTATCGGATTATCAAATTAAAACAATTCCGGTCAGATTGTGCACAGTCGGACTGCATAAGCGGATGGTTTCATTTTTGAGATCGCAAAATACAAATCTTAGGGTCGAAATCGAACCGCATAGATAGGGAACGATCTAAGTACCCGTAATCGCCACTTGTTCAGAAAGTCATTGGGCCTAAAACCTCGTGAAAGGTGGGCTCGCGCCTAGAGTGTAGAAAGGAGGAATATAATCAAATCCAAAAACAAAAACACAAATGGTTTTCACCGTTTTCGAGCCGCGTATATTTCATTTACTGGCGTCTGGCGTGTAGCAGACCGACCGATACGCAGTGATGCGAACCGAAAATAGGAATTAACTCGGTCGGTTTTTCGGTTTCTCACCGAAAAGTCGGTCGGTTTCGGTCGGTTTAAAAAACAGAACGAAAAAAAACGAAACTGAAACCGAACACTCTTCGGTCGTTTTTATGGTCGGTTTCCCGACTAAATTACCCAAATATTCCACATTTCGGAGGGTTCGGTGCGCATGGGTTGGCATAATGTGACGAGATGATCGTAGTATGGTGTCAAGTGGGTCGCCTGCAGTACCTGCGTCTGCTACGCCACACACGGTACAGGCCGACATGCATATATATTTATAATCTGCACCCGACAATAGCTACAGGTACAGCAGTTGCTACAATAATAGAATGGTAGTATGGTAATATACGAGGGCACGAGGGCACTGCTGATGTGCAGTCTAGATTTTATATAATATGTTATGATATTAATAGATACAACTTGCAGCGTACAGCTAACACCGTCAACAGCTCAAGGTTCCTTAAGGGGGGCTGTGAGTACTAATTCGTCCGTACTGTGGGCAGAGGGCGATCGTTTAGCAGGCGAAGAAGCGCATGGAAACGGACCACCACGCGATGCATGACACACGCCAAAAACAAACAACCATCACATACATGGATTATGGCTCGTGAACTCACTGTTCGTGGACAAATGAGCGATGGTGACGGGTCACGGACAATCTCAACACGCAAGGGAACCAATATTGCAACATCAATGGATTATGAACCTGTCTGTAGGCACTCATAGACTTCTTGAGTCTACCATGTGTCCTGTGCGACTATTGTTGCTGCTGCGGCGAGTTGTGTGCTACGTGCTGTGTGCTGTGTGCGTATTCATGTCAATACATATCGGGGTGTCCATACAGATTTGTAGGTGGTAATGGCCTAGGGGACGGGAACAAAACAAAAACGACAGAAACAAAACGAGTTGGTTTTTCGGTCTCGTTTTGTGTTGGCAACCGAAAAACCAACAAAAAAAGCAAGTCAGTTTTCGGTCGGTAATAACCGAACAGAACCGACCGAAAAAAACGACTTTCGGTTTTCGGTTCACATCACTGCCGATACCGCTATATTAGGCGACTGGTAGATTGAACTATGTTGACGATGGAACCACAACGTTACTCAGCATACACCCCGTGGAGTAACAACTCATCATACAACCAACCAACCGACCGCGTTTGGAGATCATTTTGGCATGCTTCTAACGTGAACATTGTGTGTATTTAGTACCACACACAGAACCACCTCCTCAACTCGTACACCGAGGCAAAGTCACAATGCCAGGGATTCGAGACTATCATGCCACAACGGATATTCATATTTACGGGGATGTACGGGACGATGTCCGGCTGGGAAACACCTCTACAAGGCCGACCAGGTAATAAATGTTCCCCACGTCTTGTGGTCGGCTTGCATGCGTTTTGAGCCACCGAGAGATGGACGGGAAGCTCTCCGCTGGTGTCTGATGCAGGATAAGCCGTATATACTCTGGCCCGTTGCGGGAGAAAACTCACCGGGGGGTCATCGATGCGGCGGATCACGGTGACATGGCAAAAAGGGGGAAGACAAAAAGAGAGCTGACCGCGTCACGTAAAGTAGAACGAGATAATCTACAGTGGCGAGAACAAGAAGGAGGGGGCGAGGGGCGCCAGCTGTTCTGACATCGCTGCCATCCAGAGTACGAAGGAGGTGTCAGAAAATGGGGCAAGGCTCCTGGTCGGCTACAGTACCTGATGGAACCTATGCCACTTTCCCCTCAACTTGGTCGATATAGTTTCACGGGGGCGTGTCTATAGTATTTGCCCCCGTATTGGCACTCGTGCTACAAGATGTATATAAGTGGCTGACAAATGTTCATATTTGCAGCAGATAGTGTTTCAAGGGCCAGCTTGATTTGCAGACGGAACATGTCGTTGATGCTGCATTGAATATATGTGTCTATATATCTTACGTTGTTCGTTTTTACGCTGAGCACATTAATATTACGTACCTTGCCGCTCCCTTCTCCAGTGTGTCTACTTGTCAGTTTTGTATGCAATTTCTCCCTTTTCTTCGTTTTTCAGCTTGTTAACTTGTTTTTAATCGTTTACACAAGTTGTTCACTTGTTGTTAATCGTGTACACAATTACCACATGGGTTGTTCCTAACGGACATTGAAGGCATTGCATACTCTTTATTTATACTCCCAACAATTAGTAGAGGCATCCCTATTCCATTATCTACTGGCAGGGTCTGGTGGCAGGCTCCACTGGTACATAATTTTTACTATGGAAGCCGTAGGCAGTAGGTCGATGCGCCTGGTTTGATTAGTGTCGACTCATAGAACCGCAACCCTAGGGCGTTTCGGCCACGGAATTCGCCGTTGGTACGGGCGCTGGGGAAACGAGCCGCCTCGCGGCGCAGGCACATAATATTGGGAGACAGTTGAGGCGAGTTAACCAAGCTCCATCGGAAATATAGGGGTGGGCTGGGGTCGAGGTTGACAGAGAGATGCCAGTGTCCCGTCGTCGGCGATGACGAGCGCGACGCCGCTACAGACAGTCGCGGACTCTGACGGGTGAAGGGCGGGTAGGAAGGACGGGTTGCTCGTTTTCCCGCCTCGCCAGAGCGTGTTCATTGAGAGACTAGGAAATATCATGACTTAGGCTCTGTCTGGGCTTCGTCTGTTGCCTCGTACGCAGTGTGTCCGACAATCAAAAGGTCGTTTAGATATGCAAATGGGTATTCAAGCGGTGCATTTCATCGTTAATGAGGTGAATTCAACGCCAACTGGTTGAAAAATTGAGGACGCTGAGCGTCGAGTGGGCGCCACGGGAAACGACATGTCTCCTGCACGGCGCGTGACGGGGTTCGCTAAGACATAATGAGCGGGACGTTGGGTCGCGACCGAATCGAGTACCACGACGAGGAAGGAGAAAAGAGCGGGCAAGGCTATCATCAGCACATCTCTGTTCAATCGTTCTCTCAAACCTCGAACGGAGTTCCAATCAGGAGTAACAAAAAGAGAGGAAATGGGGGACAAAACAAATGCCCACATTAAATAATTATTCATTTTTTCGCACGATTGTTGCAAATGCTACTGCTGCACTGAAACGTACCATACGGGTGTATAACATGTGCCTTTCACGGAATACCCATTCCTGGCCTCCCAGAGCTCCCACTTTGATACCGCCTTCTTTAGTTACATGCGGAGCGTTCCCCCTATTCTCCTTGATCGCCATACTTTAGATGGCGATAGACATGTTTCTTGTTTCGGTTTTGGGTTCGTGCGTGTGTGCCCAGAAAGCACAGCAGCGCGGGCGAGCCCGACTCCATGGGGGATATGGGAGGGCGCTGGCCAGTAGAGGGAGGGTCGAAAGGAGCACGGTCGCCTTTTTCGTGGCTAGGTGAGGCGTGTCCATCGAAATAGGAGGGAAACATGAACGGGCTGTGCCTGCTTTGCTGCTGCCGTATCAATCTAGTATGTCCTAAATTAAAAGGATTGTTTATGTTTGTAAAAAAACATTCCATCGGTGCATATTCATCGAACACATATTTTTGACAGAGAGACAGCCGCGCAGTTCCCACACCAAAATGATGGAGATGGCGAAGGAGGCCCACGGTGAGCACCGGGCTTCACGCTAGGCTGGCCACGGGGCTGGCTAGGGCAGAGAGGCAGTAGAGTTCGACCTGGACTTATTCGATGGCGAGTTGATCGAGGAGGGGCGGGGAGCGTCGAGGGTAACATATTGCAAAATACGTCTCAACGTTTTTGTTTTAAGCTGCGCAATCACCACAGACCCGACGGCCTGACGGAAATTGTTTTTTGAAAATCAATTCTTCGTGTTCAATTGATTTTCATTTTTTCCGACCGTTATATTTCGTTTTTTGTTTTTTGCTCATGCCGTTTTGTTCAAGTACGAGTACGTATAAACGCGCACGTCTTTCTCAGTTGTGTGGATTTTCTGTTTTTTCGTACGTCGCAACTTGACGACTTGGCGACTTGACGACCGTGCTGTGCTGGGCTTTCTGTTTCATACATACAAAGTACGAAGTACTACTCGTGCTGGTGTTGTTGCACTACTACACATACCCACGAAAAAGGCACAAATCACGCCCACGACAGCAGGCAGCGCAGCGTCGTGCTATGAGCCGTGTTGCTGTGCTTTCTATTTCAAACACAGAGTTGTTGTTTTAGTCTATGGAGCATGAGGATAATGTGCATCCCGAGCAGTTTTGCACGCATGTCAACCGTTTCTTCGCTGCACCATTAACATCTTGGCATTTTCAAGTCGGTGCTTGCACTACAACCTGGGTCTCTTCTGCTCCTTTCTCTACGCGAGCGTAGTGGGCGGCGTCAGCCGCCCGCGGAGCGGAGCCGTTTTACTAACTCACAAGTATATTTCCAGGAAACATGTAAGTACAAGGTCTTGCTGATTTTTCAGCAGTCCCGCCTGGTAAGCGACTCTTTGGTAGCTTCTCCCTTGTCTCCTTTTCCCGAGAACCTTCCTAACTCTCTATGTTCCTGTTTTGTTCTTGATATTTCGGTTTCTGGTATGTTACCGATTATGGCAGGGCATTTATCAAGATCCTCCCCGTGGGATTTGTCGTTCGCCTACGAGTACGTGTGGCATCGGGGATTGTCCCATAGTCTCGTGATTCCTGCGAGAGCCCGCCCCCGCAAACACGAGTCCAGCACATTTATATAAATATCTTGCAAACACGAGTCCAGCACATTTATATGAATATCTCGCAAACACGAGTCCAGCACATTTATACAAATATCTCGTTCCCGAGTCAAAACAAAGGCACATCCCGTTCCCACACAAACACGTTCTGCACAAATACTGAATTTGGACTACCACATCAGCATCTGATAAATCACCGGAGACTGGTACGAATCCGTAAGAGTAACATGTCCTCGGAGTATCGAGTATTTTTTGTACTTCGAGTACTGAGAGTATATGAGTACTGGTGGCCTAAATACTCGGAGTACTTGGAGTATGAGCAGTACGGAAGACACAAATACACCGAGTTCTGGGAGTTTATGCAGTATTTATCCTCGAGTACAACCAGTAACCGGATTGTAAACATCTAAATTACTCGGAGTACTCCGATTATCGAGAGTATGAAACACCGAAATACCGCGAGAACACAGAGTACCTGAAGTATTGTATCTCGAACATAACCTAATAGCACTTCCAGGTAAAGGGAGCATCTGTGATTTTTGAAATGCTATAAACGCTAGCACATGCTCCCAGAACCTGGGAGGAATGACGGCCGAGTCTTAAAAATAATGTCAAGATACAGCGTGGTTATTGTGTACAGTTGTATGGCTCAGCAGGACAAAGTTGATACGACATGGTACGACGGTAATGGTGATGATGCTACAGCGTGTCTATTACGTAAACTGTATGTTACAGTTACGGGCTTACATTATTTGGTAAAGGAGGGCGAGGTTGATACGGCATGGTGTGGCACGTTGTTATTCAAAGTAACATTATTATGAATACGTCAGCTGTGAGTTCGACTGATTGAATAGTTTATTCAATACCTATTGTAAGCTGCGTAGAACGTTGGTCCTACGAGTATGTGGCAGTTGGTGAAAATACGTGTATAAAGTTGCAGGCTGCTGCTCGAAGAGTGCTCGAGAGCTTTTCTTAGACGTAAATTTGAGCCTGTTTCGCGATATCTCCCGACGAACACCACCTGACAGCCCGCAACTCTCCCATCGTGCTCGCCGACCCCTGCTCTGCCTACGCTGCCACGGGCGGCATCGACCGTGTCCCACACGAGGCTCCTGGGGGTACTTTGCTTGGAGGATGTCTTGCCTCTTTGTCACAGGCTCGCCATACGATCTTATGCAGTACTTTTCCTGACAGTCCCGTCCGGGAGGATCCCCTGTTCTGGACCTTGCGAGATCCACAACAATATCTACCGCATGCGTCGCTCAGGAGGTTGTCGGGACTTTTTCTCGCGAGGCGGTGTACGTCTTCAGACAATTTATCGCTTAACGTGCCAGCCGGCCAGGTTTCTACCGGGCAGGGCCTCGCGCGCGCTCGTGTGGCGTGAAAATGCGGGCGGTGGACGCTGCAGTAACGTTCACCGATAATAAGGTAATGGAGAGCCCACAAACATCATACGTATGCCTTTTTGTTTACACGCAACACGCTTAATCAAATATTCCGTTATTTGTTTATGTCGACGACAAACCCGGATTTTTATCAGACTAGTACTACTACTGCTGATATACAAGTACATACGTACGTACCAGTACCACAGCAGAAACAGAGTATGATATCATAGATACGGTGACCTGTGCATCGTGGGTTCAGACTTGCGGCGTGGTATAATAGTATGATACTTGTGTTTGTTGTTTCTGTTTGTATCATATCATACGATGCTTTGACCGTGCGATCCTCAAACGAATTAACGCTGCATGCGTTCCGCAGGAGCATGTCGCGACATTTTCTCGCGAGGCGGTCAACGCCGGTCGAGTCGTCCGCCACCGTTCCCACTGATCTGCTTTGAATAAGGCAGGGTCTCGTGTGCGCTTGTATCGTAAACATGCGAGCGATGGACGTTCCACCTTTCACCAATAATATTATTGTGATGGTCGAGAGCTAGAGTGGTTCCGAATTATGTACTGGTATACGTATATTGTGTTAGTATCGCAATCGAATGAGTAACATTCGCGTTGCTAGTCTCCGGTCTTACTAAAAAATAGAGTGTTGAGAAAGGGCCATATAGTATCGAGCAAGTTTTGTCCAGTGTTAGTATCGCAATCGAATGAGTATCATTCGCGTTGCTACAGTATACAGTAGACAGTAGTCCCTAGTCCTGAAAAAAAAATGCAAGTCTTTGTCCGGCGTTTTTCCCGCGGGCTCAGGGATAGTTCCTCGTTGTCTTCAATGTTGCACAGATGCTCCGAGTACTTTGGAGTAAAGTAAGGAGCGTTATTGGAGATAAAATACTTCAGGTACTTCGTGTACTCACAAAGTATTTCGGGGTTCAATACTCCGGGATATACTGCTCGCACTCGGAGTATTTCGGGTATCAACACTCTCGATATACTGCTTTTACTCGGAGTATTTCGGGGTCCGATACTGCAGGTACTCCTTGTACTCCAAGTATTTAAGGCTTCAGTACTGCTTATACTCCAAGTACTCCGAGTATTCAGGCCGCCAGTACTCTCATACGACGATATACTCGGGGTACGAAATTAGAGATGGCTCCCGGATTAAAAAATTGGAACCGGGACCAGTGCCGCCTTCGGTGGGATTTGACCAGTACCACCGTCCCGGGTACCCGCGGTACTGGGTATCCCGGGTACCCGGGGTTACGTGTACATTTTTCTCCACTCTTGTGTTTGAGCGGCGTGAACGGTCCTCAGGCGGGGTGGTGAGGCGTGGTGAGGCGGAAGGTGGGAGGACAAGCCTTCATGTCGTCTCTCTCGATAAATAAAAATGCGAAAGAACCCGGGTACCCTGGTACCCGGAAACCCGAGTAGCCGGGATACGCAGTACCGCGGGTAATAAAAATGAAAACCGGACGGTAACGGTACCGACGGTTCCGGGAACCCGCCTCCGACCGGGTACCCTGGTACCCGGAAACCCGAGTAGCCGGGATACGCAGTACCGCGGGTAATAAAAATGAAAACCGGACGGTGACGGTACCGACGGTTCCGGGTACCCGCCTCCGGGTACCCAGTTCACACGAATCCGGGAGCCATCTCTATTCCGCTGGTAGCTGGTAGGGGTCTGGTGTGTGTATGGCGTGTTGTGTGAAGGTAGGTAGGGATTGCTGTGCGTTGTGCCCTGTGCGCTGTCTATCGGGGGCTTCGTGGGGCGTAACTAATAACGGGTACCTGGGTACCCGGGAACCCGGGTACCCGGGATACCCACTACCGCGGGTAATAAAAATGGAACCGGGACGGTACCGGTACCGACGGTTCCGTGTACCCGCCTCCGGGTACCCGGTTCCCACGAATCCGAGAGCCATCTCTGTACGAAATGCACTCGATACTCGGAGTACACTGCACAATCGGACTGCATAGGACGGTGCTTTCGTTTTTGAGATCGAAAAATACAAAGTATGTTCGCAGTCGTTGGTGTTGATTGAACGCGCTGAGGTTGGTCGGTAAACAAGATCCGGAAGTTGGCGAGCATCCAACTCGCGAGTACCACTAGGTCCGAAAAAGATCGCTCGCCCCGGCAATGAGGGCCTAGGGAGACACGAGCCACGGCAGATGGGGGCCGCTCGCGATGGGAATTAGGCACCACTGCCTTCACGAGCTAGAGCCCGGCGTTGGGGTACACCACTTCCCTCAGGCAGCTGCTGCTGCTGCTGCTGCTGCTGCTGCTGCTGCTGCTACTGCTGCTGCTGCTGCTGTTGTTGGTGTTGACCATGGCCGAACTAGAAACGACGAGAACTCCAAGGGACAATGGCACAAACACTGCGAACGGCAAATGCATACCGATACGGAGTCACCGTTGACGTTGCGAGCTCAGCTACTGCTGCTGCTGCTGTTGTTGGTGTTTACCATGGCCGAAATATAAACGACGACAAGTCCAAGGGACAATAGCACAAACACTGCGAACGGCAAATGCATACCGATACAGAGTCACCGTTGATGTTGCGAGCTCGCGAGGCGTGATGGTGGGGCGTGGCATGTACTCATACACATGGTGGTGAGGCGTCGTGGCTTGCTTTCATGACATGATCCGCAAAATCTACACCCATCAGGATCCCCCCCCCCACCCCTGTTCAAACAATATTAACCATGGATGTGGAACTTCCAGAGGTCGGCCATTTTTGAGCAGGGTCTGCTGTAGGGGTTGAGGGAGGGGCCGAGGGCTGACGAATCGCTGTTGGTGTTCGCATGTTCTTAGGCACGGGTCTAGGACTTAGACAGGCTTACACTCAGTGCCTATCCGTGTTCAATTATCTACGAGCTACCTCGAGAAATCACGGAAGCGGTGCACACGCCGATCGATCGATCGGAGGCTGCAAGCGTGCGTGTTTGCTCATGTTGCTCAGCGTGCGTACTGCTGCGCTCGGCGTGTCGCACATACCCCTCCTCTGATGCCGATACTCGGCCGAGACCCATGGTGCGTGCTTGGCTGGAGAGGCGTGCAAAAACTGTCGCGACGCCGCTGCTGTACGCCCAGAACGAGCTTTGAGGGTCGAGCGGACAAGGGGGTACCCGTGGTGTGTTTTGAGGGGTCACGTCTCTGTCACGCTTATTAACTTGATTTCGGGGGTAATTTTTCTGTCACGCTGAGTAACTTGAAAACTGGGTCAACTTTTGTCACGCCTATTATCTTGAAAATCGGTCTTCACTTTTGGGATTATGATTGTTGAGTTTCCTGTCCAAATTAGACCGGAGAACTCGTACTCGTATTGCATTGATAACTATCCCGTGATCTACACGCAAGATCCAAGATCCTGTTTTCATGTTGACGATGATGGAGGTTACTGCATATTTACCGCTGATACACGTACGGATGCTTGTTTATTGTTTACTGCTGACATACACGTACGTAAGTACCAGTATGCCACAGTACCACAGGGTAACATTCACACAAGGAAATAAGAAATTCGGGAGACGTTATTTTGAAGTTAGTGTAATACGCACCCTCTCCTCTCAAATAAATAAGAAACCCAGCCTCCGGCAGATTGAATGTTTCGCATTATGAGTATGTGCCCCGCGATACTGTGCACCCCCCTGGCAGTACAGTGACGCTTTTATTCGCTCAGCCAGCTTACCTATTCATCTACCTCCATGCTTCTCTTCGCCGTTACGGGCATTGCGCGAAGCCGCAGGTGGGCGTCAGCCCACCGAGGCGAGTCTCCCTTTGTATTACTGTATAATTCGTGATGTACGAGGTACCGTGGTATTTTGTACAGCAGCGACATGATACAGCAGAGATAAGGTATTGCACATCCCACAAAACAAAAAATTGATTGTTTCGAGAGGATAATTGATTCGGGATACACTGGAACTCCCGGGGGGAAAAAAAGAAAGAAGCTCGCTCGTGGCACCGCGCGGCGCGCTCGACGCCCCTCTCTCCACCAGCCCGGCAACGACTCCGCCTGGACGAGGGCAGCGCCCCCCCCCCCAAACCCTGTCTCCTTCGTTGCCCGGCTTGTGTCGGGCACGCCGATCGGCGCCCGTTCTTCCTCTCGATCGGTGCCGCCGCGAGGGTACCCAAACGTTTCACGGCAAACGTTCGACGTACGGGAATATATTACCCGATCATATCTTCGTTTTTGCGCCGGAGTCGCCCGTATATACCAAACTTACACAGACACCCCACACACGAAAAAACAGTAGCCGAAGGAAGGCAGGGGCGCCCGTCGTGCCCGGAAAAGCGCGGGCCGTTGCGCAGCCAGAGGGTCGGCTTCGCCCCGTACGCATCCCAGAACACGCGCCCTCGACGGCATCCGGGGCCGAGATGGAGCAGCGCGCTCCCCGTACAGCCCACAGTAGACGTTCTTCCACACTGCTTCCAAGTGAAACCCTGCGACGCTGACACCCTCGTACTACTACAATATGTATTACTACTCCTACTATTACTGCTACACCTTCTACTCCTACTGCTACTACTACTGCTACCACCACCATCGCTGCCACTACTGCCAGTACTACTGCTACTACTACTACTACTACTACTACTGTACTACTACTACTACTACTACTACTACTACTACTACTACTACTACTACCACCACCACTACGACTACTACTACTGTACAGCTGTCTGTCTTACATAGATAAGCGGTCTCCCCGGTAGTCTAGTGGTCAGCATAACAAGCTACTATCAATAGCATTGGTACCCGACTTCAAATACCACCGTGGTGACATTTTGACTATATTTGCCAAAAATATAAGGAACCACGTGCTTAGAGTACATTCGTGGCGTGGGTAGGCGTAATCCGATGCGAGTCGACGAGGGAAAAAAGTTCTGAATTCTTCGAGCGATAGACATGCAAGGCATGTACCGTAGTAGAGAGAGTGGAGAAGAGCCTACACATTGACTCTGGATTTGAGCTGTCTGGTTTTGTTTAATCAAAAATCGATGAAACAAGCCCTACAAACAAAACGCGAAGAACGAACGGGCCAGCGAGAAGCGAGATGACGCACCGTAGTTACGAACGCCCCGTAGATTGGACAGCCAGAAGACAGAGAGTAGACTATGCACGAACAACATGCTGCTGGTGCCAGTCGACGCGGTGTTTAACGCCCCAGCAGAACCGTGGCCCGTGGGGCGGTCTCAGTCAAATGGCGTGCTGCTGTACATGCAAAAACGTCTCGTTTAGCAAGCGATGAAACCTGTTGCACAGCACGCGTAGTTTATCCAGCGCAGACCTCGCGCTTCAGACTACGGGTGCCATTGCAGCAGCAGAGTATGATCGGCTTTGCCATGTGGGCACACTCTCCTCGCTTTTCACGGCAATTTTTTCAGAGCTGGGCGTTACCTTTACCGCCGCTGGGTGGTGCATTATGACTGGTGCTCCACCTAGACCGTTGGCTCGTTTTCGCTTCTGTGCTTCGGTTTTGTTTTTCGGGCGTATCCTGCGTTCGTATTCCATCTTCATTTTTCAAACTAAACCCAAACACTTTCCGGTTGTTCCCACCAGTATACCGTCGCAGTCCCACAAACACCGGTTCCCCATAGTGATTTCGACCGGTACCGAGCCACCAGTATGTCATCGCAGTCCCACCACCACAGGTTCCGCATAGTGATTTCGAGCGGTAGCTCCCCACCAGTATGCCATCGCAGACGCACCACCACAGGTTCGGCATAGTGATTTCGAACGGTAGCTCGCCACCAGTACGCCATCGCAGCCCCACCAGCTGTGCGCTGTGGGATTTTTTTTAATTGCGGCGCTTACCGAAAAACAAAAAAAAAGGGAAAAAACTCGACTTTTTTTCCCGGCGTTTTTGACGCGGGTGGCTGTAGCTTTTAAGATTTTCGCGTTTTTTCCCCCTTGAGGCGCCCTCAGTAACGCCGCCACCACGAGCGCTATAGTCGGATACCCAGCGAGTTAGTAACCGCATTCAAATGAAAACATGGAGAGCTATCCATAATATAAATTAACTCCGCTCAACTCATCGGGGTTAATGAGATATCAAGCAAAGGGCGCAAGGACTCTTCTCCGTGGCTGCTGAAAGCAACACAATACGTGCATCGTACAAAAACTAGATAGATATGTATACAATGAATGGCGTTGCCTCTCGTGATTTTGGAAATCACCGAAGTCTCTCCTATCGTCTGGGCTTCAGACCGGAATGGAAACGCGTCAGCTCTTGGCGCCTCACCCGCGCTTTCTCGTCCGTTCTCTCGCCGGTCGCCTTCTCCGGCCTCCGACGGGCCTGTTCCCGCTCGCGCTCTCTCGAGGTCGCGCGTCGCCGCCGAGCGCGTCGGCCTTCAATCCGTAGGCTCTTTCGAGACGGCGGAACATCGACACTTTTTCTTCGAGGCAGGAAGGCTTTTTGCGGGGCGTCGAGGTTGTTTCTTCGAGACAGCAAGACCATTTTGTGGTTGTTTCTTGGAGATACTCGTACTCATAGCGAGGTTCTACGTACGTATATTTTACCTGTATTTGTTCCAGGATCTTGTGCTTTTCTTTCGGTCGCGAGCTTCGATAGCTCGGTCTCGCAAATACGACTACCTACTCCCAACTACCTCCCTGAGGGAGCTTTAGTCCCTTACACCCTTTCGGCCTTGGTTCGTCTGGATACGAGTACGATACTACAGCAGTAAGCACGGCAGTCTTTGTACAGTCAGTACTACCGTAGAACAGTAGTAGTGCAATAATGCGACAACAAAAACTTTAGCCGATTTTTTCTCGGGTGGATTCATACTGCCTTGGTACTGCTGCTGTAGCTCCCTTTTCAGGGTAAAATGTGAGTTTGTACGTAGAACAACAGCGTAGTACCAGGTACAAAGTACTGCTGTTTTGTACGTACGAAGTAGCGAGCAGCTGGTCTGTAGCACTGCTGCTGCTGCAGTAGTACGTACTGCTGTACAGCAGTACTACTGTGGTTGTACTTGTGTATAGTGCTGTAGATACGTGTAGTCTGCTCCGACACGAGAGTCAGAGAAGGATTGAGACCCCCTCCCCGTTGCCGCCAGCTTTGAAATATCTCGACTATATCCACGCGCAACCGCTTGCTCGGCACGAAGTGTTTTCGCCGCACGACCAAAAATGAGCCCGACACCGGGACCGCGACTGGTGCATTTTTGACAGAAACTGAGAAATGAAGTTGCGAACTGAGTATCAACACAGTTAGCGTTTCCTTCTTCCTGCGACACTTGGCACTGCCTTGACTCTGTACGTATGTGTCAAATATCAAAACACGAGCGATCGCCATCACATTGTTGTCGTAAATCTCACAAACTATCCTGAAAACTGAGACTATCCACCGAACACCGAAAGCGACTGATCACATTTCTGAGACTGACTACTGTTGAGACTGAGAAATGAGGTTGCGAACTGAATATTTTAACACGCATCATTCCCTTCTTCCTGCAACACTTGGCATTGCCTTGATTCAGCACGTCAGATATCGAAACACGACCGAACGCCATCACATTGTCGTAAATATTAAGGATGGTAAGAAATAACTGATGTGCCAGGGAAATTGCCCTATCCGAAGCATGGGTGCCGGTGAATGCCGGCACCCATGCGGAGCCCTTGATAATTAATAGATCTGGCAGTGTCCGCAGTGTCCCCGATGCCGAGCTATGAACTCATAGAACAAGTTTATATATTCCCCTTGCTTCCCAGGTGCCTATTTTCTACGTGTCATTCGACGCTCGTTCGGTCTTTGGGAGGTAACCGGATGGACCACGCTCAACTCAGGGCTAGCACTGCTGTACCACCTGAATGAGATGACCACCATCGCCGACATAAGTTAAAAGATGTGAATTGCATTATACTCTGAAGAAAGAACACCCCAAATCTGGGCAGGGCCCAGTAAGAGAGTCCCGAGAGAGAAGAAAAGACAAGACACACAAAGTAAGACTGACTGCTGTGGGCGATGATCTACAGCAGCAAGTAGACATATCCACTATTAATAGGAAACCCGGGGATGTGGCCCGGATGTCCCCGGACAACCACAGCCCTCCCCCAGAGCAAACCCACAGGCCCAAAGGGACTTGGGGAAAACGGCAGAAAAAGGAGACAGGGACAGCCGGCGGTCATGCACGGAAAGAAACCACAACTCAAAGGGAGGCGGAAGAAATCATGATTAACGTCATCCTACGTGTCAATAAATTCCTACCGGTGACATACATCCATCCGTGATAAAACACTGCGGAACCAAACTTGTTTTTGTTGAACTCAGACAAATGTCACATCAAACTTTGGATGACAAAAAATTTCATTTTTACTTGACAACCTACATACCAATATGTAACGACGACATCTCATCTCTCACAACCGCCACAGTGTACAATTGCAGTTAGAATTTCCAGGAAGTGCCACTTCACAAACAAACACACACAGTCATGGAACAACTTACAGAACAGAAGTGACCCACCAGCTTCTTCCTGTTGTCGCCTAAAGCCATCAGTCAGGCGCAGCTAGTAGAGGGCCCGAGCTAGGAGGTACACATTCAGATTCTAGACAAACGAACACGACCACCGGCAAATCTGCAGTTGATTCACCAACAACCTCTCTCCCAGCGCACGAACCGTTCGCACCATCGAAAAACACTCCTTCCTTTACCCCACCATGCCCAGTGTCGCCATACGCTTTGCCCTCAAGATTTCTTCCGTTCGCACCGCTCGCTGATCCAACGCGAATTTGAATAACATGATTTTCGAGCCCGACCTTGGGCGATTGCATAACAACTCCCGGTTCAGTAGCTGCCAATGATTTTGAAGGAACGGCATCCTTTCGAGGGTTCGTCTGTAACGAATCGAAGTCTGCAACCACAGACGTATCCATAATAATCTCCGATTTCTCCCATACCTTCACATCCATTGAGATATATTCAGAAACAGACACCAGATCAGCAGACGAAACGACGACAGGTATGTCCACAATAATCTCAGACTTCTCACATGCATCCACATCCTCCGTTGCCGTCTTTTTTTTTTTTTTATCCTCCGGCGGATGGGTAAAAATAAAGCTTACGCCCTCCACACTTCCACGTTAAACTTCGTGTCGTGTGTCAATTCACTCCATGCCCCCTCGGAAGTATCAGCCCTTGCTGTCTACTACTCCGGAGACTTGAGCATGTTGACCCGACCTGACCCCCGAGAGGGGCAGGTGCGGTGGTTGCCGTCTCCTCGGGAACATACACGAGTTCGGCAGAAGGAACGATGACAGGTATGTCTACAATCGTCGTATCCTCCACACACATCCACACCCTCAGTTACCGTCTCCTCAGGAACAGTCACCATTTCAGCAGAAGGAACGACGACAGGTATATCAACAACAATAACCTCATAATCCTCACATACATCCACATCATTCGTCGTTGCGGACTCCTCAGAAGAAGAAACAGGTTGATTATACACCGCGTTGACAATTGTAGTAACAACCGTACACAGTCCCGCATCACTATTGGCAGGATGCAACATAGTACCACCACCTGAAGTACGATCAACTAATGTACCACCCGAAACATGAGAAGAAACCGACCCACGAAAACCATTAGCGGTTTCAGCCGAAGGACGATGACGTGAACGTCGACGAAAATCCTGATGTTTAAAACGTTCAACCGGTGGACTCGCCGATCCGGGAAATCCATTGTGTACAGATGGAGGGTTGATAAAACGTCGACAAGAAAAAATCGCGCCTCCAACCCCTTGCACTCCTCGGCTGGCCTGACGTTGAGTTGCAAAAGGAACTTGCCTGGTATCCTTGACACTCAGAATAAGAGTATTCATTCGTAGACATAGACGCCTGCGCAGCAAGAAGGTGTTGCGTCCTCGGCCAAGCCTCCGCTTCACGTTTCACCACGAAGAATAACTCCATAGGTCGAGTGTACAACTCATCGTTTACTATCAGCCGAGAAGTACATGCGTGCCGGAACATGTAGGGTGATATCGCATCCAAGAATATACGGGTAAACAGTTGAGCCGGAGCAGGCTTCCACGATCCATTGACATCACCCCCAACCATGAAAAAATCGGCCACTCCCTTTTCGTCAACAAACTTGCACATAGCGTCGAAAAGAGACCGAACGAACCGAGTCATGTCAGCAGCATTATTCGCAGCAGCAACCGAACGAGCAGCAGAGCAACGCAACTCTTCTATGGCGATACCATCATGTTCGCGCTTAGGATACGCAACCGTATGCAGGCAATCCATTAGCTCGTCATCGGAAATACTAGCATATCGACCTGCATATTCGGCCTGGAGGCATGTCCTTTGTAATACAAAGGACGGAATCAGTTCTCGAAGGGAACAATTGCGCATGTCTTCCACCTCAGCCAAGGAATCGAGAAATGACCGGATGTCATCCACTTGACCTCCAAGAAGCTTGGGGAGTTTCCTGTCACAAGGAGAATGAGCACGTCTTAAGGCTGTCGCAAACGCGTCGTAGTCGAACTCCATGTTTTGGAAGTTACGTTTTGAAAAGGCACCAACTCCACCGATATCACGACGTGAATCTTCATAACCATGAGGCCGTGTCTTAACTCCATTCGATAGCTTGGAATGGCTAGAACGGAACGAGACTATTCGCGTTCGTTCGTTCCATTCCATGCTGTTTTTGCGGTTTGTGTCCGATCGATTTTTTAGGCACCCGATCCTGGAACAGGCCGCAACAGAACGTAACCCATGAAATTTGCCTCGGGACTGTGCAGCTGGACTCTAGGACGGGGGTACCGTCACGTAGGAAGCGAGTTCTCCTGGTACAGAGGATAGCTTCACACGCAAATCGAGTGCCTGGCATGCCTCAGATCAAGCAGTGCTAGCCGTCCAAGTGGCACCCTCGGGACAAATCTAGAAGTTATGATATCGCCGTCGCGGCTCGACGAGGTATCCTGGTGCTTCTGTGAACATCGGTCAAGCGTTTTTGCTAGATATCTATCGCCACAGTCTCGTTCGCCACCCGAAATTTTCCCTCGTGAGCCTCCTGTACAGGTCATGGCCGTATCGCGTGGCTCCTACCTCAGGCGAGACCTGTGGCGCCTGCATGTGCTCCATCGCGTGCTCCCATGTCATCTCATTTTGCCTCATGCCCTCGTGGGCCTCCCAGCAAATGTCGCAACCAGTTGCAACATCCCAGCACCAATCAACTGCCGTAAATCTCGTTCCAAGTGGGCCGTTCGGTTCTGCTGAACAAGGATTACTGTTTTGACACATACGCTTCCTCTTTACAAATTTACGGACAGCTTGGAACGCTTGGAATCTGTTCGGTGTTTTTGTTTCTCAATATCCAATCAGCACCACTTTTTCAGGCAAATAATTTTACGTTCGTTCCGTTCCAATGCCCGCGAAGTGAAGTTAAGACACGCCCTGATGAGATGAATCATCATGTGCTTGACGGCGATCCTCTCCCCGCGCATCAGCAGCACCTCGAACATGAAACTGTCCAGGCGATCGACCGACCGATCGTTTCCAGCACTCCATATCGTTGTCCTCCAATGATACAATGGGTAGCCGCACGTCTCAACTTATTTTGCCCCCACCACGAAAATACCCGTCTAAACCATCACGAACAGAAATAATATCATTTTTTGTCGAAAAATATCCACCAGCTCAAAATTGTAGATAAAATCCTGTACTCCGTCGTACTCGTATGTGGTTCCAGCAGAAGCAAAGCCGATGACGCCAAACTCGAACACCTCTGGGCACCTGATCCGAAGATGCAATAATCCGATACCCGACCCGAGACCACCCCTCACCTGTGAGCTTCAACCATGAGGAAGATATTGCCGGTATCCTTCAAACAGGGAAAACTGTAAACAAATATAGCAGAATCGACTGCTCCACCTGAAGCTATAAACCCCGAACCTCGAAGACCACGCCTGGCTCGAAGATAAAAATACCCGACACGAACCGATGAGGCTCGAAGATGAGACCTAAAGAAGATATGCGAAGAAGACCACAAGAAGATACCCAAAGAAGACCCAATACCACAAGAGATGTCCGAATATCCGCACGTCCGATACCTGACGAGAATCAAATACCCAACTACCACCACTCATACTCGAAAGTTCCCGAGTGCCAACGATTCCCCGTCTCGAAGATTGCCAACGATCCCCCGTCGCGAAGATTGCCAACGATCCCCCGTCGCGAATTCTGCAGAATTTTGGGAGGTAACCGGATGGACCACGCTCAACTCAGGGCTAGCACTGCTGTACCACCTGAATGAGATGACCACCCTCGCCGACAAGACTTAAATATATGAATTGTATTATACCCTGAAGAAATAACACCCCAATTCTGGGCAGAGCCCAGTGAGAGAGTCCCGAGAGAGAAGAAAAGACAAAACACACAAAGTAAGACTGACTGCTGTGGGCAATGATCTACAGCAGCAAGTAGACATATCCGCTAGGAAACCCGGGGATGTGGTCCGGATGTCCCCGGACGACCACAGGTCGCAGGGAGAGCGTTCTCACGACCGCAGCAGAAGCAGCAGCAACAGCAGCAAGCAGCACTAGCAGCGTCAAGCTCGCTAGGTTCAAGGATGTTGCCGTCGTCGTGTTTGTTGGCCTAGTCTGTTTTGCTTGTACGTGTGCTCATTTTTACGTTCGAGTAGTCGTATGATACCTCGATTACTTGCCACACACCACTCCCGGGGGCACGCTTTTTACCTCCGGTGGTGTACATGGCAAGCCCTTGTCATACTCGTCACAGGCTGGCCCCATTTGGAGCGGCTCCGTGCAAACTGCTGCGGGCTGCGGGCAGGGCTGGCCTCGAGCAAAAAACGACAAGGACCGACGAACCTCTCATGATACCCCCTGTTCGCTTTTGGTTGGGTATCCAGTCGTATGAAAACCTACTTGAATCAAATGAAACCACTGCGACACGAAACCGACGGCGGTAAAAAAAATGCGACACGTTTCCGACGAGCGGGCGCCGATAATAAAATACTGGGCAATATTATAATAGCGGCGCTTATAAAAAAAATAATTAAAAAAAGGGAAAATCTCGATTTTTTTCCCCGGCATTTTTGACGCGGGTGGCTGTAGCTTTAACGATTTTCTATTTAGTTTCCCGCTTTGGGTTCCCTCAGCAACGTCGCCACCACGAGCGCTGTAGTCGGATGCCCAGCGAGTTAGTAACCGCATTCAAAAGAAAACATAGAGAGCTATCCATAATACAGTTCAACACAGTTCAACTCGTCGGGGTTAATGAGGTATCAAGCAAAGGGCGCAAGGAATCTTATCCGTCGCTGCTGAAAGCAACACAATAGGTGCATCGTACAAAAACTATATAAATTAATCGATCTGGCAGTGTCCGCAGTGTCCCCGATGCCGAGCTATGAAGTCATAGAGCAAGTGTATATATTCCCCTTGCTTCCCAGGTGCCCATTTTCTACGTGCCATTCGACGCTCGTTCGGTCGCGGGGAGAGCGTTCTCACGACCGCAGCAGCAGCAGCAACAGCAACAAGCAGCACTAGCAGCCTCAAGCCCGCTAGGTTCAAGCATGTTGTGGTCGTCATGTTTGTTGGCCTAGTCTGTTTCGCTTGTACTTGTGCTCATTTTTACGTACGAGTACTCGTATGATACCTCGAGTACTCGCCACACACCGCTCGCAGGTGAAACGCTTCTTACCTCTGGTGGTGTACATGGCAAGCTCTTGTCATACTCGTCAGAGGCTGGCCCCATTTGGAGCTGCTCCGTGCAAACTGCTGCGGGCTGCGGGCGGGGCTGGCCTCGAGCAAAAAACGACAAGGACCGACGAACCTCTCATGATACCCCCTGTTCCCTTTTGGTTGGGTATACAATCGTATGAAATCCTACTTGAATCAAATGAAACCACTGCGACACGAAACCGACGGTGGGTTAAAAAATGCGACGCGTTTCCGACGGGCGGGCGCCGGCAATAAAAAGCTGCCTATCCCAGCAATTTTATAATAGCGGCGCTTATCGAAAAAATAAATGAAAAAAGGGAAAATCTCGATTGTTTTTCTCGACATTTTTGACGCGGGTGGTTGTAGCTTTGAAGATTTTCGCGTTTTTTCCCCCCTTGAGGTGCCCTCAGCAACGCTGCCATCACCAGCGCTATAGTCGGATGCCCAGCGAGTAAGGAACCGCATTCAAAAGAAAACATGGAGAGCTATCCATAATATAGTTTAACTCCGCTCAACCCACCGGGTTAATGAGATAGCAAACAAAGGGCGCAAGAACTCTTCTCCGTCGCTGCTGAAAGCAACACAATACGTGCATCGTACAAAAACTATATTAATTAGTCGATCTGGCAGAGTCCGCAGGGTCCTCGATGCCGAGCTATGAAGTCACAGAGCAAGTGTATATATCCCCCTTGCTTCCCAGGTGCCTTTTTTCTACGTGTCATTCGACGCTCGTTCGGTCGCGGGGAGAGCGTTCTCACGAACGCAGCAGCAGCAGCAACAGCAGCAAGCAGCAATAGCAGCCTCAAGCTCGCTAGGTTGAAGGATGTTGTCGTCGTCATGTTTGTTGGCCTAGTCTGTTTTGCTTGTACTTGTGCTCATTTTTACGTACGAGTACTCGTATGATACCTCGAGTACTCGCCAAACACCGCTCGCGGGTGAAACGTTTTTTACCTCTGGTGGTGTACATGGCAAGCTCTTATCATACTCTTCAGAGGCTGGCCCCATTTGGAGCTGCTCCGTGCTCACTGCTGCGGGCTACGGGCGGGGTTGGCCTCGAGCAAAAAACGACAACGACCGACGAACCTCTCATGATACCCCTTGTTCCCTTTTGGTTGAGTGTCCAGTCGCATGAAAAACTACTTTAATCAAATGAAACCACTGCGACACGAAACGACGGCGGGCTAAAAAATGCGACACGTTTCCGAAGAGCGGGCGTCGACAATACAAAACTGCCTCTCCCCAAATCGCCTCTACCGGCAAGGTTTTAGTAGGGGGGCCTGGGGAAAAAAGCAAAAAAAAAGAGAGAGAAAGATTTCCCAAGTCTTGGGTAGGTTTTTTCCGATACGGGCTACGGGGTTGCTCAAGTTTTCGAGTTTTGGTTTCCGTCCGATCGATGCCATGTGCCCTCTGCTGCGAGGCCACCGCGAGCGCTACACTTTAAACCTTCGGCATGAAATTTGGCTCATTCGAACAATCTTGTGTAGGGCTATCGAAGGTGTTGAAATCAACTCAATGCATGGGAGTATGATGGATATACATATGCAAAGGCAAGTTCGGTAGGGTATACCGGTACCGGGGGTATATTTGTTGCGCGTACCGAACTTACCGATGTGTCGGGTACCGGTATTGAAACATTACCGAACTTACCGAAGTGTCCGGTACCGGTATCGAAAAAATACCGAACTTACCGAAGTGTCGGGTACCGGTATTGAAAAAGTACCGAACTTACCGAAGTGTTCGGTAGGGTATGAGGCACACTACCGAGACAATACCGGTACCCCCGGTATTGTGGACGAGGGTATACCGGTACCCGGGGTACATTTAGGTGAGCGTACCGAACTTACCGAAGTGTCAGGTACCGGTATTGGAATGATACCAAACTTACCGAAGTGTCGGGTACCGGTATTGAAATAATACCGAACTTACCGAAGTGCCGGGTACCGGTATTGAAAAAATACCGAACTTACCGAAGTGTCGGGTACCGGTATTGACAAAATTATGAACTTACCGAAGTGTCGGGTACCGGTATAGGAAAAATACCGAACTTACCGATTGTCAAGTATCGGTATTTACCGAGGAAATACCCCCGGTATACTTCGGTACGTACCCTTACCGAACATTACCCTGAATAAATGTGTACCTTGTAGCAACAGCAAACAGATGGCGCCAATTACGAAGATAATGGCAATGCCGCCGCCGCCATCCCAACCACGTGGCAACCGGAAGCACGGTTAGCAGTAGCACCAGCCCCAGCAAGAGCAGCAACAGAACACAGCAGCAGAGGGGCAGAAGCAGCAGCTCCAACTTGGGCAATGCGCCGCTGCTGTGGTCTCTACTGTATATTTAATACAGTCCACGCGTGCCACTGCCCCTCGAGTGCTACACTTGAAGCCCGTTCTATACCCCAATCTCCCAACGTCGAAGCTCGGCATACAGTTTAGATCATCGGCAACCTCGCGTAGTGCTGCTGCAGCTGCTGCGGGTACATCACTGTTTGAATACAATTAAAGCAGCGATGGTTTCGAGATGTCGCGCTGAAGTCCGTAAATAGGATGCATGATACGACTACTTTCTCAGGTGAGCAGTCGGAGCTTCTCCCACTACACGAAGCTGCGCAGAGCGTGCCATAGCACCACCTCGGCGGCGCCTCGAACTCCGCCGGCGCGACCTGGTGATAATATCATCTATCCTTTCGCTCCGTGCTCTCCGCGATTGTTATGTTGTGTCTGCAGCCGTTCATGGTGGGTGTGAGATTAGTGCGTTGTGTCACTCCAGAGCCAACGACCAGATGAAAACCTGAATGCAGTGTAGAGAAGACTGCTGCTGCTGCCACAAATAAATGCCAGGTACCTTGTATAATGTCATAATGTGTGTCCGTATTGCATACATACCCGATACTCCGGTATCGAGGCCGCATCGATTACCGCCGGTATTGTGGTCGAGGGTATACCGGTACCCGGGGTATGTTCGGGTAGGCGTACCAAACTTACCGAAGTGTCGGGTACCGGTATTGGAAAAGTACCGAACTTACCGAAGTGTCGGGTACCGGTATCGAAACAATACCGAACTTACCGAAGTGTCGGGTACCGGTATTGAAAAAGTACCGAACTTACCGAAGTGTTCGGTAGGGTATCGAGCCCGGTACCGAACAAATACCGGTACCCCCGGTATTGCGGTCGAGGGTATACCGGTACCTGGGGTATATTTTGGCGGGCGTACCGAACTTACCGAAGTGTCGGGTACCGGTATTGAAAAAGTACCGAACTGACCGAAGTGTCGGGTACCGGTATTGGAAAAGTACCGAACTTACCGAAGTGTCGGGTACCGGTATTGAAAAAATACCGAACTTACCGAAGTGTCGGGTACCGGTATTGAAAAAGTACCGAACTTACCGAAGTGTCGGGTACCGGTATCGAAAAAATACCGAACTTACCGAAGTGTCGGGTACCGGTATTGAAAAAGTACCGAACTTACCGAAGTGTTCGGTAGGGTATCGAGCCTGGTACCGAAAAAATACCGGTACCCCCGGTATTGCGGTCGAGGGTATACCGGTACCTGGGGTATATTTGGGCGGGCGTACCGAACTTACCGAAGTGTCGGGTACCGGTATCGGAAAAATACCGAACTTACCGAATTGTCGGGTACCGGTATTGACAAAATACCGAACTTACCGAAGTGTCGGGTACCGGTATCGAGGCCATACCGAACTTATCGAAGTGTCGCGTACAGGTATTTACCGAGAAAATACCCCCGGTACAGTTCGGCACGTACCCTACCGAACATACCTATATATGTATCACCTGGCCGAATTTTTCCCTGAAAAAAACAAGTTGCGGTATGGATGACCCACCAAGGGGTGGTGGGTGGTGTCAGCCACCCCCGACGCAGAATGATACGTACGTTCCGCTCTCGTTGCGACGACAACAACAGCAGCAGCACGCTGCAGTAGCAACAACAAAGCAACAACAGCCTGCCGTTGTACTCGTACGAGTTCCAACAAGCTCTCTCCATCGAACTTGCTAACCTTTGTGACGTGCTTCTGCGTGCTCGCCGCCGTGCTCCGTTCGGCGGCGGGATTGACATTTTTGCAATTTTTAGTTCTCGTGATTGGTCTACGTCACGATTTTACGTTTTTTTTTGTGCTCGTGATTGGTTTAAATAACGATTTTTCGGGTCCCAGCACTGTTAAATTGCCTCTACCGGCAATTGTTTAGTAGGGGGGCCTAGGCAAAAATGATAAAAAAAAAGAGAGAAAGATTTCCCAAGTCTTGCGGAGGTTTTTCCGATACGGCCTACGGGGTTGTTCAAGTTTTCGAGTTTTCGTTTTCGTCCGATCGATGCCATGTGCCCTCTGCTGCGAGGACACCGCCAACGCTACACTTTGAACCTCGGCATGAAAATAGGCTCATTCGAACAATCTTGTGCAGGGCTATCGAACGTGTTGATGTCAACTCAATGCATGGGAGTATGATGGATATATGTATCATCTGGCGGAAAGCAAGTTGCGGTATGGATGACCCACCAAGGGGTGGTGGGTGGTATCAGCCACCCCCGACGCAGAATGATGCGTACGTTCCGCTCTCGTTGCGACGACAACAACAGCAGCAGCACGCTGCAGTAGCAACAACAAAGCCTGCCGTTGTACTCGTACGAGTTCCAACAAGCTCTCTTCATCGAGCTTGCTAACCTCTGTGACGCGCTTCTGCGTGCTCGCCGCCGTGCTTCGTTCGGCGGCGGGATTGACATTTTTGCAATTTTTAGTTATCGTGGTTGGTCTACGTCACGATCTTTACGATTTTTTGTGCTCGTGATTGGTCTACATCACGATTTTTCGGTTCCCACAACTGCTAAATTGCCTACACCCGGCAATTTATTGAAGGGGTGCACGCACCCGAAAAAAAGAAGGGGAAATTATTTGCAAGTCTTTGTCCGGCGTTTTTCTCGCGGGCTCAGGGGTAGTTCCTCGTTTTGGTCGGTTCCAGACTCATGACCATACACCTGCAGCGGAAGCAATAGCCGATCGACCGCGCCACATTGATAGCAGGCTGTCGCTCTCTTGGCTGTGTGACCTCTGTGGTTATCATACACAGCAGTATATAAACAACTGCAAATAACCAGCTGATGTGCTTTGTCGTACGAATACTAAGTTTCAGTCAGCGGTGTACATGTACTCGTGTACCATCACTACGTGGTACACGCACATATATACATGCACAACTACAGCAGTAGTAGTGCAGCTCTGCTGCTGCTGCTGCTGCTGCTGCTGCTGCTGCTGCTGCTGCTGCTGCTGCTGCTGCTGCTGCTGATAGCATGCACAACAGCACTGCTCACTCGTACGTACTGATGATGCTGCTGTGTACTTGACACGTTGCCAGGATTGACGTGCGTACTACTCGTAGGAGCTGCTCATGTATGTATTATGTTGGTACTTCGACGTACCACACGACCACATCGAAAATATGTATGACCACGGAGCTGGATACGCGACATACACTTCTGCTGCGGATCGTCCCCACTTATCCATGGCAACAGCAGAGGGCGCCCGGGAAGTCTCCTCGCCACAGGCCGTGCCAAGGGTCCAGCCAGAGGTCGACGCGCGCTGTAGGCTTTGTGCTTGTCTCGGGACTGTCGCGTGCTTTTTTTACGTTATGAAACGCCTGCTGTCGGTAATTTGTGTCACGAAATCAAGAATCGTCGTCGAATTTCGTGTCATGTTTTCGTGCACCCACACTGAAAAATCGCCTCTCCTAGCGATTTTTTAATAGCAGCGCATATTCTAGAAGAAAATAAAAAAGGAAAATAATTCGATTTATTTCCCGGCGTTTTTACCCAGGTGGCTATAGCTTTAAAGATTTTTGCGTGTTTTTCCCCATCGAGGTGCCCTCAGCAACGCCGCCACCACGAGCGCTATAAGTTGGATGCCCAGCGTGTTAATAGCCGCATCCAAACGAAAACATCAAGAGCTATCCATAATGTATTTCAACTCGGCTCAACTCATCGGGGAGCATGAGATATCAAGCAAAGGGCACAAGGAATCTTCTTCGTCGCTGCTTACAGCAACACCACACGTGCATCGTACAAAAACTATTTTCAAAAATCGATCTGGCAGAGTCCGCAGTGTCCCCGATGCCGAACTATGAACTCATACAGCAAATGTTTTTATTTCCCTTGCTTCTCAGGTGCCTCTTTTCAAGGTGCCACTCGACGCCCGCACGATCGCGGGGAGGGCACTCACCCCACCACAGTAGCAGCAGCAACAGCAGTAAGCAGCACCAGCAGCCCCAAGCTCACTAGGTTTGAGGATGTTGTCATCGTCGTCTTTGCTTGCCTCGTCTGTTTTGCTCGTACTTGTGCTCATTTTTACGTACGAGTAGTCGTATAATACCTCGAGTACTTACCACACACAGCTCACGGGGCGATACTTTTCAACTCTGGTGGTGTAGATGGCTAGCCCTGGTCATACTCGCCAGGGGCGGCCTCCATCTGGAGCAGCTGCGTGCACACTGCTGCGAGCTGCGGGGGCGGGGCTGGCCTCGTTCAATAAACGACTCCTACCGACGAAACTCTCAAGATGCCCCTGTTCCCTTTTTGTTGGTGATCCAGGCGTATGAAACCCTACTTGAATCAAGTCAAATCAATGCGACACGAAAACCGACGGCGGTTAAAAAGAGCGACACGTTTTCCGACGGCGCGCGTGAACACTAAAAAATGGTCCTCCCCGGCTAATATACGATAGAGGGGGGGGGGGGGTTACTATTTGATAGGAGTTGGATCTACCGACGGCGACAAAAAGTACTACCAAACAATGGGTTTGGTGTCCTTTTTATACTCTGGGCAATTGCGCCGCTTTGCCGTGGCCCACCATGTTGTTGCTGGTATATTAACATATGGGCTTGTTTGATTGGACGGGATCTAGAGGTTCTGCGGCGGGTTTAGTCCCTCATCCTGTTGTCTGAGCCTACTGCCTACTGCCGGACTGCCGGGCGCTGCGTCTCACTTCTGGGTGCCGCGTTAGCGTAGAGACGGGGAGGAAAAGGAGTAAAGGAGCAAGGGGTGCACCCTATACGGCACTAAAGCGGTGTCTCCCTTTCCTTTGAGTGTCTGCCTGGTCCCTGATGGGGCAGGGTGCAGCATGGCGGCAACAACGAAGTTCACGATGTGCTGCTGGTCGATGCTGGAATGTACGGGAGTCCCAGCCCGGAAAACCCTGGAACGATCCCGCGTTGGAAGGCCGGCGAACAACAGTGCCTATGGAAGTGTGGGGCTTGCAGGTGTGTTTGCATGATGGGCCTAATCTGCGACTGGGGCAAAATTGCCTATTGTTTTTCGACGCGTTAGATTAGGTCCTTAGTGACCTCGGGACCTCAGATGGATGTACGTACCACTCTAACCGGAATAATACAGATCGTTTGTATATGAACAGGATTAACTGAACCATCCTTATATTTCCGGTCAGATTGATACAGGTTGGTATTGTCATGTGTAGGTACATATCGTACAGCAGTACTCATACGTACGATATACGAGTTCGTATCATACGTGTACTATTAATAGTAACAATGTACCACAGATGCTCCGAGTACTTTGGAGTAAAGTAAGGAGTATTGGAGATAAAACACTTCAGGTACTTCGTGTACTCGGAGTATTTCTTGGTTCGATACTACGGGATACTGCTCGTACTCGGAATATTTTTAGATTATGTACGTACTGCAGATACTGCCATACTCGGAGTATTTCGGCGTCCGATACCGCGGGTACTCCTTGTGCTCGCAGTATTTGGCCCTTCAGTACTGCTCATACTCGGCTCACACTCCAAATACTCTGGGTATTTAGGCCACCAGTAATCTAATACTCTCAGTACTCGGAGTACGAAAAAACCCGATGTATCGAGTATACTCGGAGCATCTGGGCAATGTACGTATGATACCAGTGCCTGGTACCTCGTACATACATACCATACCAGTACCTGCTTATGAGCGAGAAGCCCTGTGGATAACTTGCGACGATATTAGCCAAGCCACCAGAGCACGTGGTGATGTTGTCGTATTGTGTACTTGGTACCACGCACCTATATAGTATAAAGTAGTACCTACCTCGTCACAAGCAGAGGTACGTATCATGTGATATATACCAGGTACAAGGCAGTGTTTCAGGCATGGCGGACTGTGAGGTACTGGGTAATACCCGCAAATCGCTCTCTGGGGTACTGGTGTGCTCTGAGGTACTGAGACTGGCGACGTTTACTGTTTATACTCGTAGCGATAATGTAGTACGTATACGTAGTTGTCGCTAGGAGTTCGTGCATCAGCATATTTATATCTGCCGTCAACTTGTGTGCGATGAGTGTTAATGATACACGAAAAAAACTTTCAATAACTCAATATAACAAACGTGGATACAAAAATCAAGACAACGAACAACTGCACGAGTACACGTCCCCCACGCCACTAGCCACCGTTGAACTGCACCCCCCTCCGCTATGTTTATAGGTTGGATTGGCGTCCGTTGGCAACGATGCTGTAAAACACGCCTCTCACTGCGTGAGCTAGACCCCCCCCGCCGCCAGTGCTCCGTCTCGAAAGGGATGCGTGGTCAATGGTAAAATGACTAAGGCACCCAACAAATGTAGCCTCCCCCCCCCAAACAACTGCACGAGTACTCGTACGCCGATCACACCCCAAGCCACTAGCCACCGTTGGACTGCACCCCCCTCCACCAGTCGGTGAGCGGTCATCCTTAGCCGCCCTGCACTTAAGCGAGCAGCTGTACCTTCCTCGGTCCGCTACACCTCCAACCACCTCCTCCACTGTACGAGTACTCGTACAGCGGTAGTAGGAACTCTTTAATACTTGACCAAGTGTACATGGTGTTCGGAGATACTCGTAGGGGTTTCTGTAAAAGGCGTCGCACAACAGCAATCACATGGGAGACCAACAGAGCACATCAGGTGTAGCCCAGCGAGTCATTCCCATGTGAGGCACTGGGCTTGCACAGCCTCGGCAGCAACTACTGTCTCACCGCGTGATACGATAGCCCAAGGCTTGTTGTCTCGTTCTCGACACATGCGCATGAAGAACGCCAGACATACAAAACACGGGATGGAGGCCAGACACCTAGTTCGGGCGGTTCCCTTTGCCGAGCAGCAGCAGTGACGCGCGGCAGACGTGACACTTCCCGGCAGCCGTGACACTGCCCTGTGTGCGTGAGCGTGACCCGGCGTCTGTTGTGCTACCTGTATTGCGTTTATCGTCCGCTGTGGTGATAGTCCGCGGACTCTGATGCGTAGTTGTTTTTTTTGGGGGGGGTTGTTGGGGTGCGTAGTACTGCTGTGTGACGATATTTATTTGCAGAAAGAGCACGACCACCCCGACAATTGTAGACTGTCAATGTCTGTGACTGTATTATTTATACGCTGTTTTTTCACGGTGAAGACGTGGTGTCATCAGAGGCGGTTTTCTGGTGCATACGCGATGACATGGTGGATAGAATCATCGACGTTGAGTCCTCTGAAAAGCTTATGGAAAGTTGCACTACAGTAGCTTTGATTGGATCAATAAATAATGAGTTTATGCTACAGCTGGATACGCTGCTACGGCTATTTTTATGCTGCAATGTAATCCGTTGACCTCTTCTACCCCTTATACTCCCCACCATTCCCGTCTTCGCGTAGGCGAGAGTAGCGGGGAGCGCGAGGGTGGATGCGACGTCTTGATGGAGGTATGCTAGCAAAGGTGCGCGTTGAGGGGGCAACGTCTGTTTGTCCGGCGTTCGTGTTTCGGATCCAACGCCGGTCGGAGCACGGATCAATTATTTGCCTGGGGTGGGGGGACAGCCGGAGATCACCGAATAATCAGAGCCGCAACGAAGTGTGAAGGTGCATCGGGTGACATGGAAGGCTGAGGCATCGTCAGCAGAAATGCGGCAGGGCAGCCCCGTCCTGAATGACCGAGGTGCGCAGTGGGTATATCCTAACATGTTTTGGAGCTGACGGTGGTCACGAAAAGACGCACGAGGTGTACGAGTAAGTAGGGTATGGAAACGAGTTACAACTATAGCCTCCGACAGTCCCCGATGCTCAAGATACTATACTGCTGCAGCACAGCTGCCCGACGTTTTGTACAGGCATCAAGAAGACGTCCATTACCTTCAAGGACGTTCATTACTTCCAAGGCGTTTCGCGGTGTAGCACGTTACCACGGTGCGTTTATTCTACTTGCAGAATTCTACTGTGCGTTGCCGACTTCAGTATGTAAGGATCGCACGGTGCGGTGACTCACCCTAACCCTAACTGCATAGTATACTGTCAATAGCACTGTAAATATTACGAACTCAATTATTCATAATCTAGCCTCCTCTCCCCTCCCTCTATTTCTTCCGTTTGCGTTTTCGCGTGCCCCGCGCAGCAACCTCTATCAGTGCGACCTGGCGCTCGGAAAAGCACAGCGTGGTTGACACTAGCTGGATCGTACGGATCAAGACACTTGGCCAGTAGAAACAAGTGCGGTATATTAGAGTATCGGATACCTGCTACTAGAAGCCGCGGTGCGGATCGCGCATTTTTTTCACAACCTACTACGTCACAGTAATTCCGTGGCGTGTAATGGGTATGTAATGGGGGTGGGTGGCGTGGGCGTCCAAGGTCGCCAAGGTTCGACCATTGTTGCTGCTGGAGGCTTTATTCCCCCGTGAACGGCAACATCTCCGCGGGTCTCTAGACGGGCGTCGCACGCGACTAGGTGTTAGATGCGGGCCGGATAAAAGCCGCGGGCGTCCCCCCAGGAACAACAAGGAGATATGTGCTCTTGAGAGAAAATGTGTCAACTTTCTAACGACGGTAGAAACGTGGCCTTGAGGTGTTAGCGCGCAAGGAAACATCTTGCGCGATCTTGCGCGAGTTGGAGATATCTGTGAGGGTTATTCTGCAGCAATCCGCAAGTATATCTAATACTAGGGAATAAGAGGCCCTCCCGCCCCCACGGCGGTAGGGCCATTGAAGCAAGTAGTAATGGAGATGATAGAGGCTCAAATTAAAAATAATGTGTAGCAATAAATATAGGAAACAAATTGACTACGAATATTCTTGATAGGAATACAAATATATATGGTGAAGGAAATAGAAACGATGGGGATTGACTCCGAATCAATGCGGGTTGTTTGATGTAAAACCTATTTACAATTATTTTTATTATGCTTGCCATCCGACAATGTGTAGTGTTGTTCCATAAAAGACTTAGAGGAAAAAATTGAAGAACTCTCCAGATCAATAGATGTGGCCAGGGGGGGCTGGCTGCTTCCTGAGAGCACGTTGTTTGTTGATGTCGGGCGTCTCGCGATAATCGCGAAAGGGGCTTGCAAAATCGCTCGCGAGACTCCAAGTATACTCGGACTCGGAGTATCGAGTATTTTTCGTATTCCGAGTACTGAGAGTATTAGAGTACTGGTGGCCTGAATACTCGGAGTACTTGAAGTATGAACAGTACTGAAGGCCCAAATACTCCGAGTTCTGGGAGTATAAGCAGTACTTATACTCGAGTACAAGCAGTACTCGGAGTAAAAACATCTAAATTACTCGGAGTACTCCAAGTATCGAGAGTATTGGACACCGAAATACTGCGAGTGCACAAAACCAAGTATCGAGAGTATTGGACACCGAAATACTGCGAGTGCACAAAGTACCTGAAGTACTTTTTTTCGAAAATACTCTAATATTCTCCGAGGTAATGGGAGCATCCGTGAATTTTTAAATGCCGTAGACGCCAGTCACATGCTCCCAGAACCTGGGAGGAATGACGGCCGAGTCTTTCAAATAACTCAAAGATGCTCCCAACGTACTTCACACTCCGAGAATACTCCGAGTACTACCGAGTATCGAGTACATTTCGTACTCCGAGTACTTGGAGTATTAGAGTTGTATCCCTGGCAATACGGGAATGCGCTGATCGTTTCCCCGGATATACGTACGGCAGCAGTGTGGTCGTCGTGCTGCTGCAGCAGTCTACTATTAATACGTACGATGTACGAGTAGTTAAGACATTTTTCGTACGTACGTATGTACAACACGTGCATTTTATGTACGTACACGTGCGTACGTACGTGCACAGACAGCATGATGCAGGCTCATGAGAATGCCACGTGAGCATGTCACGTGAGCATCGCTCTGAACGTGATGTATCGTCGAAGAGCTATGATGGTGTCTCGCGGCACGGTCTAGCCCGGTCGTACGAGTATGATACCTGGTATCACATTACAAGTATTGCGCCGCATTCGACAAGATTGACTATTTCTTGCCATCCCTCTTCCTTGGAGAGTGATCGAGATTTGTTGTAAAATCAAAACAAACGAACACAACCACCACCACCACCACCACCACCAGCGACACGTTTCTGCTGCTGCTGGTGCTCAGCTGGTGGTGGTGGTGGTGGTGGTGGTGGTGCTTGCCTTGAGGACGGTTGTTGGTGCTCTCTGGTACCTGTTACCTGGTACCTGGTATGGGGTGGAATACGTATGCTTGTTTTCTTGATCAGGACCACCCCTGGTACCTGGTAAATAGGCCATGCAACATGACCAAGCTTCGCGAACTCGGGACGGCTTTGAACACGAGCAGAGGCAGGACAAGGGGATGTTATTTAGAGGCCTTCAGACACCCCGTCCGTTTCTAAAGCAGTGGTGCTTTCGTCGCGTACGGTGACAGAAGGCGTACGTACGTATCATGCGATACGAGTACGACCAGAGCGAGAATGAACGATACAATCTCAGCAAAGATTAAAATTCGCAACCGCACTCCTGCAATACTCGTACGTAGAGCAGCCGCGAATCACGGTGGCCACGACGACAAGCACGGCGCACATAGGAGTTGTACTACAGCGGTATGCCAGCCTGCGACGTAAGAAGGCGGTGCCGGGCATGCCGGCGTAGGGAGAAGCGTGCTTTGAATATGTGGGAGAAGAAAAAATGATATGTTTTTGTTTGCTTTTTCTCCACTCTAAATTGCTATGATAAAGTGGGCATCAAAGATCACTTGATTAAAGTATTGTTTTTTGGGCATCAGACGAACTATATATGTATAGTTATGTTTGTGAAATTTTCGCACTTTTCGCAATTTGTCTCTTCGTACGAGCACTTTTCGGCAAAACGCTAAGTACCCCGACATGGGAGGCCCGCCCGGACACGTTGGTCGAGGTTTGGGCTCGATCCGAGCTCTGTGGCTCGCGTGGCGGGCGCTCAAAGTTTTTTTTCCCGCGGGAGTGCATAAGCCGATTTCCCGGGTTCTCTGCATGAGGCCGTATTTTGTACGTACGTGCAAGTAAATAATACCAGTACTATTTTGTTTTTTTGTTTCTTGCCCTATTTTTTGCCCCTTTTATTTCCACGAGCTCATCATCCATGAGCACACAGGAGAGCCCGCCGACATACATATCAGTATACCATAGGTTGACAACAGAACATGCAAAGAGCACAACGTTACAACTCTGCATAAACACCAGCATGTATCACCGTGCGTGTGTGGCACGCCCATTTGCGCTGTATTGCTGTGGCTAGCTGTGTCTATCGGAGGAACCTGCGGTCTAAAATTCCCACCATCTATCTACGTACCTTTTTATGTTCTGCTGCTTTGTGTGACAGACCCACGCTTACTAGGACCGGAAATGTAATGACCGCTTTGAATAAATAGGAGTACCCAAAAATACTGCTGTCCTTATATTTTTCGTTTTTTTGTTTGTTCCCCGAAGCTCACTCCAGAAATCCACGAGACATCAAACACCATGCAACGAATACGAACAACGCCACAGCCCCGGCTAGAAGCACAAGCAGCAGACGTGCCTGTGGCAGGTCCACCGTATACTACTTGTGGTCGTCCGGGGACATCTATTAAGTGTAGTGGTTGCTTTATGCAGGCTTGCATCCGTCATCAGGCACACCACAACCTCTCTCTCTTCTGCTGCTGCTGCTTGCTGCTGTGCTTGCATTATGTATGTGTGCGGTGTGCGACCTGTCGTGCCTCTGGCGCGCAACGACAAATAATACTGATGTACCAGTACATGGAAAATGTATCTTTGAAAACATAGTCAAACGGTCACTGTGTACGATTTCAGACTTCAATGCTTTGAGTTCGATCCTTGGCGATGCCTTCAAATACGCTTTTTTTTCTACTTTTTTTCCCACTTTTTTTTGTATTGTACGTAACAAAATCAAGTGGGTTTCTTAGGCAGGTGTTGTCGAGAGTTCCAGCCATTTCTTCGGTGCATCCTTTTCTACGTCTTCTGCAAATATTATCCCATTACTGCTGTACATGTGTCTCGTATGCGTGCGTGTACGGTGTGCGCCGTGTGTCATGCGTGCATGTATGTGCAGCGTATCACGCTTGGAGTATTTTCAAACATTTCCCCTCTGAAGGTATGATATATATGTATAGTTATGTTTGTGAAATTTTCGCACTTTTCGCAACTTTTCTCTTCGCACGAGCACTTTACGGCAAAACGCTAAGTACCCCGACACGGGAGGCCCGGTCGGACACATTGGTCGAGGTTTGAGCTGGATCCGAGCACTGTAGCTAACGTGGCGGGCGCTCAAAGTTTTTTTTCCCGCGGGAGTGGATAAGCCGATCCCCCTGGTTTCTCTGCGTGAGGCCTTTTTTTGTACGTACGTGCCAGTAAATAGTACGTAATGTCCTGCTGTTTGCGTGAGGCCCTATTGTTTTTTGGCCGTGCGTCTTTTTGTGAGTTTCTTGCCCGGAGCACCGGGAGCACACAAGGACACCAGCAGCACCGCACAGAGGCAGCTGCAGTACAATCTCAATGTTATAAACCTGCCGCCCAGCAGCAGCAGCAGGCATTACACCATGCATGCGCATGCCGCAGATCGGTGCTGCACCGTGGCTAGTTGCTTTTGTCGGACCCTGTGATCTTCCCAATCGTGGTACCTGCAGATCGATGCTCATGTACGAAACTCTCCGCTGTCCGGAAATTCAATCATCGTTTGTTCATTCAAAATATATATATTAAATGTCCTTACATTTCCGGACAGAGTGGTACTACACGGATGTGCGCCTTGGAAACAGATCTATCTGTGCTGTGCTCTGTGTTTTTGCTACGAGTAGTTGCTTTTGTAGGAGCCAGCAATCCGTCACCAAACCACACCACCATCACCTGTCTGCTGCTCGCTGCTGCTGTTGATGGGTTCCATGTGTCATGCGTGTGCTCTGCATGCCGACGCATGCGATGATACCACACACAGCAGTCTTCGGGCGGTCTGACACAAAAAACGAACAATATTTATTCCTGGCAAGTAATCACGTAATATGTTGAGTCCAACGTCCCGACGTGAATATTACACGTGAGTTCAAACCCCGGACACGTCCTCTGTTTCCTTCTTTTTTTTGGCATGCAGGTACGAGGGTACGAGTACACAGCAGTACGAGTAGGCTGTATGTTTTTTTTTTTGCTGCAATTTTTCCAGAGCTTTATCCCTTCTAGTAAAAATGCCCGGGTACTCGAGAGTACAACTACTTACTACGTATTACTACTCTGGAAATCTCTGTTATCACACGTCACGGGCACAAAAGAGTGAGTGTTTAGGGCCCTCTGTAATTATATGGCGTTTACAAAGTACATTTCGACTCCCACCCAAATACCAAGTCAACTTCGATCCCGACACTCAACCACCTTCATACAAAAACTATAAGATCATTTCGATCTATGGGAGGAAACCGGATGGACCACGCTCAACCCAGAGCCAGCACTGCTGTACCACCTGAATGAGATGACCACTCTCGCTGACACGAGTTAAAGATGTGTATTGTATTATACCCTGAAGAAAGAACACCCCAAATCTGGGCAGAGCCCAGTGAGCGAGGAGTCCGAGAGAGAGAAGAAAAAGAAGACACACTGACAGCTGTGGGTGATGACTCTACAGCAGCAAGTAGACATATCCGCTAGGAAACCCGGGGATGTGGCCCGGATGTCCCCGGACGACCACAGCCCCCCCCCAGAGCGAACCCACAGGCCCCAAAGGGACTTGGGGAACGACAGAAAAAAGACAGGGACAGCCGGCGGCCATCCACGGAAACAAAACACAACTTAAAGGGAGGTGGAATAAACCACGATCAACGTCACCATCCGTGTCAACAAAGTTTCTACCGGTGACATACATCCATTCGTGATGAAACACTACGGAATCAAAATTCGTTTCGTTGAAATCAGACAAATGTCACAGCACACCTTTGAATGACAAACCTTTCCAAGTTTTACTTGACAACCTACATACCAATATTTAACGACGCCCTCCCATCTCTCACAATCAGCACAGTACACAATTTGCAGTAAGACCTTTCAGGAAATGCCACTTCACAAACAAACACACAATTCATATAGTAACTTACAGAACAGGAGTGACCCACCAGCTTCTTCCTATTGTGGCCTAAAGCCATCAGTCAGGCGCAGCTAGTAGAGGGCCCGAGCTAGGGAGGTACACATATCAGACTCCAGACAAGCGAACACGACCACCGGCAAAATCTGCAGTTGATTCACCAACAACCTCTCTCCCAGCACACGAACCGTTCGCACCATCGACAAACACTCCTTCCTTTACCCCACCATGCCCAGTGTCAGCCAGCGCTTTGCCCTCAAGACTTCTTTCGTTTGCACCGCTCGCTGATCCAACACGAACTTGAATAACATGGTCTTTCGAGCCCGACCTCGGGCGATCGCATAACAACTCCCGGTTGCGGTATCTGTCAATGATTTCCGAAGGAACAGCATCCTTTTCGAGGGTTCGTCTGTAACGAATCGAAATCTGCAACCACAGACGTATCTCATACTAATCTCCGATTTCTCGCATAAATTCACATCCATTGAGGTCTCCTCAGAAACAGACACCAGATCAGCAGACGAAACGACGACAGGTATGTCCACATAATCTCACGACTTCTCACATGCATTCCACCTTCTGTTACCGTCTCCTCGGGACAGACACCAGTTCGGCAGAAGGAACGATGAGCAGGTATGTCTACAACCATCTTGATCCTCCTCAACATACATCCACACCCTCAGTTACCGTCTCCTCAGGAACAGTCACCACTTCAGCAGAAGGAACGACGAACAGGCGTATCATCAACTTAACCTCAGAATCCTCACATCATCCACATCACTCCGTCGTTGATGACTCCTCGAAAGAAGATACCAATGCAGCAGAAAGAACGACAACAGGTCGATCTGGAATACGACGAACGGCATGAATTGAACCCCGGGTAAAAGCAGTCTCACAAGATTGATACTGATGGTTACGCATGTTTTCAGACAAACACGTTTCACCAACAATTGTAGACATAGCCGGAACAGCAGTAGCAGTAGTGCCCGTTGCTGTTGAATCCCTTCGCTGCCCCATTGTGGAAACAGGTTGATCATACACCGCGTTGACATTTGTAGTAACAGCCGTACACAGTCCCGCATCACTATCGGCAGGATGCAACATAGCACCACCACCTGGAGTACCACCAACTAATGTACCATCCGGAACATGAGAAGAAACCGACCGACGAAAGCTAATGGCGGTGTCAACCGAAGGACGATGACGTGAATGTCGACGAAAATCCTGATGTTCAAAACGTTCAACTGGCGGACTCGCCGACCCGGAAAAATAATTTGGTACAGATGGAGGGTTGATAAAACGTCGAGAAGAAAAATGCGCACCTCCAACCCCTTGCACTCCTCGGCTGGCCTGACGCTGAGTTGTTCGACCTGAGTATTCACCACGCTTCTGAGTGACTTCCGCCCCCCTCGATGGACATGAATAAGTGCTATTCTTCACGAAGGAACTTTGCTGGTTTTTTCGACTCCCAGGATAAGAGTATTCATTCGTAGACATAGATGCCTGCGCAGCAAGAAGGTGATGCGTCCTCGGCCAAGCCTCCGCTTCACGTTTCACCATCAAGAATAAGTCCATAGGTCGAGTGTACAATTCATCGTTCACTATCAGCCGAGAAGTACATGCGTGCCGGAACATGTTGGGTGATATCGCATCCAAGAATATACGGGTAAACAGTTGAGCCGGAGCAGGCTTCCACGATCCATTGACATCACCCTCAACCATGAAAAAATCGGCCACTCCTTCTTCGTCAACAAACTTGCACATAGCATCGAAAAGAGACCCAACGAACCGTCGCATGTCAGCAGCGTCTGTTGCAACGGCAACCGAACGAGCAGTAGATCGAAGCGACTCTTCTATGGCGATACCATCATGTTCGCGCTTAGGATACGCAACCGTATGCAGGCAGTCCATTAGATCGTCATCGGAAATACTAGCATGTCGACCTACATATTCCGCCTGGAGGCATATCCTCTGTAGTACAAAGGATGGAATCAGTTCTCGTAGGTAACAATCGCGCATGTCTTCCACCTCAGCTAAGGAATCGAGAAATGACCGGATGTCATCCACCTGGCCCCCAAGAAGCTTGGGGAGTTTGCTGTCACAAGGAGAACGAGCACGTCTCAAGGCTGTCGCAAACGCGTCGTAGTCGAACTCGATATTTTGGAAGTTACGTTTTGAAAAGGCATCAATTCCACCGATATAACGACGTGAATCTCTATGCGCTTGACGGCGATCCTCTCCCCGCGCACCAGCAGCACCTCGACCACGATACTGACCGGAGGATCGACCGACCGATCGTTTCCAGCACTCCATATCGTTGTCCTCCAATGCTACAAAGAGTAGCCTCACGTCTCAACTGATTTTGCCCCCACCACGAAGATACCCGTCTGAAAATCTCCTCGAACCAAAATATCTTTTATCGAAAAATACCCCCAACTCAAAATTGTAGATAAAAATCCTGTACACGGTCGTACTCGTATGTGGTTCCAGCAGAAGCGGAGCCGATGACGCCAAACTCGAGCACCACTGGGCACCTGATCCGAAGATAGATGCAATAACCCGATACCCGACCCGAGAGCACCCCTCACCTGTGAGCTCCAACCATGAGGAAGATATTGCCGGTATCTTTCAAAACACAGACAATTGTAGACAAATTTGGAAGCAGAATCCACAGCTCCTCCACCTGAAGCTATAACCCCAAACCTCGAAGACCACGCCTGGCTCGGGGATAAAAATACCCGGCACGAACCGATGAGACTCGAAGATGAGACCTGAAGAAGATATCCGAAGAAGACCAGAACAAGATACCTTCCGAGATGTCCCAATATCCACACGGCCGATACCTGACGTGAACAAGATACCCAACTCCCAGCACTCGTACTCGAAAATTCCCGAGTGCCAACGATTCCCCGTCTCAAAGATTGCCAACGATCCCCCGTCTCGAATTCTGCAGAATTATGGGAGGAAACCGGATGGACCACGCTCAACCCAGAGCCAGCACTGCTGTACCACCTGATTGAGATGACCACCCTCGCTGACACAAGTTAAAATATGTGTATTGTATTATACCCTGAAGAAAGAACACCCCCAAATCTGGGCAGAGCCCAGTGAGAGAGTCCCGAGAGAGAGAAGAAAAAGGAACAGACACACACTGTCTGCTGTGGGCAACGATCTACAGTAACAAGTAGCGACATCCGTTATACCCTAAGATCTGATGACCTACAGCAGCAAGTAGACATATCCGCTAGGAAACCCGGGGATGTGGCCCGGATGTCCCCGGACGACCACAGATCCCAACACTGAAATCAAGTAATGTTAGATTCCAACTCAAAAATGAAGTTATTTTCGATGCCAACTCTAAAAATGAAGTCCATTTCAATGCCCCGACACAAAAATCAAGTCAATTTCGACTACCCACACCAAATCCAAGTAGATTAAGATGCCTGCACTAAAACCTAATAAATTTGGACCCCGACACTTCGTAAAACCAAATCATTTTCAGCCCGCCCACAAAAACGAAAGTAACTCGATTTTGATCGAGACACCAAGCACTAAAAAAAAAACAGCTTTGGTCGGGTCAACATGCTCAAGTCTCCGGAGTCGTAAGCAGCAAGGGCTGATACTTCCGAGGGGGCATGGAGTGAATTGGCACACGACACGAAGTGAGACGTGGAAGTGTGGAGGGCGTAAGCTTTATTTTTACCCATCCGCGGGGAAAAAAAAAAAAAAAAAAAAAAAAAGCAATTACGCATGTACATAAAATACCTGGTGGTAGAGATTAAGCACGAGGGAGAAGATGCAGGAAGGAATGAGACTCCATATTCATACATATACGTACGTATCAATCCATAAGGTTTCTTTTTTGTTTTACTAAGTTAGCCCTTATTTTCTGATCTTTGAGGATGTTTATGAGTGATCAATGTTGTTGTAGATCAGGCTGCATTTTGTCGGAGGGCAAACAAAATAGTAAAAGGCAACTCAATTCCGATCCCTACACCGAAATCAAGGCAATTCGTTTAATTCCCGCCCGCACACAAAAAAACAAGTCAATTATACCACCCACACAAAACCAAGTCAATTTTGAACTCACGCTAAAATCAAGTCATTTTCGGCCCGCTCACGAAAACCAAGTCATAGCGTATAGACTTCTATGTATGCTGTTTGGTTTTCATGTTGGTTCTTGCGCCACTCCCCTAGGCACGTCCCGGAGGGGAACCTTGTAAGATGTACAGCAGTATTTTTTTGCCGGGAGTTCTCGGCTTTGTGCGGGATGGGCCTTCCTTCGCTTGAGCTCCACAACAATTAAATATTGGCAAATACGTTTGGCGGGATTTCTAAGAGTCAATAGTAACGGTTCCAACATATTTCCGAGTATGTTTTTCATCCCCAAAAATGCAGGTGCAGCTCTAAAAAGGTCTACATTTATGAACAGTAGTAGTAGTACCAGATATTTCATAGCGTCGTATTTATGTACTGCGAATTGAATACAATATGATGTGCGTATGATGCAATATCGCATGCTGTTGTAGTAGGTTTTCGATTCGTCCTTGCGCCACTCCCCTAGGCACGTCCCGGAGGGGAACCTTGTATAATATATATATACAAGGGGGGCTTCGCCGCGGCGGGCTGACGCCCGCCTGCGGCTACGCGCAATGCCCGTAACGGCGAGGAGTAGCGTACTGAGGTAGATTAGTAGATAAGCTTAAGGCGAACAAATCGACTTGTACTTACAAGGGGTGTACAGCAGTAGTAGTACATGACACCTAATAATGAAAAACACTCACAAACGGAGGCTAGGTTTCTTATTTACATGAGAGGAGAGGATGCGTTTTATACTAGCTTCAATATAACGGCTTCCGAATTTTTTATTTCTTGTAAATATCACCCTATGGTACTGAGGTGTTACGATACGTACGTACGTACGTACGGGTATACGCATGTACAGTAGTAGCTGAGTGTAAAAAAAAAAGAGCGTGTGTGTTTTGTATGTGCGCTCTCCATCACCATAATCTTGGTAAACGTTGCAGCAGCGCCCACAGCCCGCATGTCCACGCCGGCGAGCGCACGCGAGGCCCTGGCCGGTACTATATCCAGGCACACACCGACCACTATCATACTGCTGAATACCACGCACGCATGAATACTGTACAGATATCATCGCATATTAAAAATTACCTGGTATATGATACTCTGTTACTGCTTGCAGCGGTACTGGTACTCGTACATATAGTACGTAGTACGTGTATATCAGCAGTAAAAGGAGCCGGTACGATAAAAATCCGGGTTGGTCGTCTACATAAAAAAACGGAATCTTGCATAGTGCGGTTTGCGTGTAGAACAAAAAATCATGTACTGGTTGGTATGGCATGTGCACGTGACTAAAAGGGCATGGAATCCCGGAAAAATCGCAGCCCCGTGAGACATGAGGTGGGCACGGGCGAGACCGCCCTTGGCAGAGTAGGCAGAGCAGAGGTCGGCGAGCACGATGAGGGAATCTTTGATTATGCATGTACAGCAGTAGCTGCGTGTAAAAAAAAAAGAGCGTGTGTGTTTTGTATGTACGCTTTCCATATTCTTGATAAACGTTGCTGCAGCGCCCACCGCCCGCATGTCCACGCCCGCGAGCGCACGCGAGGCCCTGGCCGGTACTATATCCAGGCACACACCGACCACTGTCATACTGCTGAATACCACGCACGTATGAATACTGTATATATATCATCGCATATTAAAAATTACCTGGTATATGATACTCTGTTACTGCTTGCAGCGGTACTGGTACTCGTACGAGTACATATAATACGTACGTGTATATTCGCAGTAAAAGGAGCCCGTACGATAAAACTCCGGGTTGGTCGTCTACATAAAAAAAAACGGAATCTTAAATAATGCGGTTTGCGTGTAGAACAAAAAAGAATGTACTGGTTGGTATGGTATGTGCACGTGACAAAAAAAAAACATGGAATCCTGGAAAAATCGCAGCCCCGTGAGACATGAGTTGGGCACGGCCGAGACCGCCCTTGGCAGAGTAGGCATAGCAGGGGTCGGCGAGCACGATGAGGGAGTTGCGTGTCGCCGGGTGGACCTCATCGCCAGTTATCGCGAAAAGGGCAAAAATCTACGTCTAAGAAAAGCTGTCGAGCTCTCTCCGAGCAGCAGCTGCAATTTTGTACATGTATTTATGTTCGCAAGCATGTACACGCCTTGTCTTGGGCTAACACTGCGGTAAACATTTAATAGTTGACTTTGTACTTGTGATACCGCAGATATTTTATGTTCATGATTTGGTCGAAGGCAGCTTGGCTTGAGAACGAGGCGCCGAGCAATCTAATTTACGAAGTCGACTTCACATCGACGACACCTGATGTCGTTATATTTTGTTTTTGCACCTCTCGTCGGCGTTACGTGGGAGCACGTGCGTGCGTGAAAAGGGGAACCCGTTCATCATTCTCGAGAGGGCCATAACATATATAGGGCAAACGCTGTAAAACTTGTTTGTTCTTACGACTGTTTGTATGAAACTGAAAAAATTGTTTTGTTGCTTTCTGGTTATATGTTCTTCAGCCCCTTTTTGTCTTCGCGTTTTACTTTTCGACGGTCTTTTTTTGTTTTGTTTTTGATATGTATTATGTTTGCCACCCGACAACGTGTAGTGCTCGCCAATCTCAAAAAAATGACGAAGAAACAACTATCGTACATATACAAATGAAACACGCGTAAAATAACGTTTTTTTCTTTTGATTTGTTTACCCTATCTTCTCTCTGGTTGCATGTTTCCAGCCCCATGTCTGTCTTCGCGTTCGATACGTACCGTCATATACAGGAGGAGGTATATACGAATGAAGAAACAGGAAAAGTCTGGTCCAGACTGGATTTCTTATTTTTTTCCCTGTAAACCGTACGTATCATGGCCTCTGTCTTTTTTCATATTGCTCGATTTTGTATCATGATTATACTATTACGGAGGACCATATATAGTAAATAAAACCTATCATATACACACAAACCTATATATTTTGCTATATTTACTTATAATATTTTGTCCTATTTACTATGGTCCCTTGTGATAGGAGGTGTCCTGTGCGGTAAATACTGTCGTCCCAGGTACTGAATCCTGGTTCTTATCATCATCGTACAAGAAAAAACAAACAGTAGTAACAACACTCCTTCATACACCTCAACAGCTCAACAGTTTACAAATACAAAGCAGTACGAGCGTACGAGTACAGCAGACAGGTACACAGCCACAGCCACAGCAGTATAGTCAAGTGCAGCAGAAGTATACGAGTACGTATCATCAGCCGGTGAGCCGCCAACAAAAGCCAGTCGTCATTCGTATTGCTGTCGTAAATACTACGGGTCCACGTATGTATGGTATGTGCTCGTACTCGTACTCGAAATAAGGGCCGTTCCTAACGAACAAAAAAAAATCACGATTCGTGACGTTTTGGCATGACAAAATATCACGATTCGTGATGTTTCTTTCCTAACGAAAATAGGTGCTTTTTTGTCACGTTTCGTGATATTTTCAAATTGCAAAAAATCCGATATTTTCAAACCAACGGTATTTGAGGGTGGGGCCAACTCTCGCAGGGAGGTCACGGCCAGGCCGTGCCGGGCCGACCGTGCCCGACCCGGTCCGTGATTCAAACCATGGGCAGAGCCCCGACACGGTCTGTGATATCCCAACCTCACGCGCCGTCGGCCAGGCCAGGTCCGCGCGAGGTTCCAGTCTCGCTGACATGTCGTCTGCTCTGCCTGGCCCATGAGATTTTCAGATTATTTTAGCTTTTTCTTCACGCTGTGTCTCCTCCTCCTCGAGATTTCGAGGTCACAGCATGCTCGTTACCCCGAACCCAGTAGTGTCTTTAGGCAGCCGCTCGCTGCCCACAACCGGCGTACGAAGCCGGGCCTGACATGCCTCTATACCGGCCATCGGATACCGTTGGTGTCGGGCGGGTTACGTAGTGCCTTGATCAGGCGTATTTTGAGCCACGACAAACGTCGTGAGGGTATCGAAAATCGAAATCAAAAATCGAAATGAAAATAAACGAGGCGCTGATTGGTCCCTCGCTTACACATGTTCCCCTTCGTTTTTTAGGTTCCGAGAAAATGAACGAATTTACAACCCATTGCCGAAATCAAAAAGTTGACAGCTGAAAATCGAAAAGCAAATCGAAAGCACGAACAGCAACAATTCAGCGTGCTCTACTGGTCAGCGCAGCCACGTCAAAATATCATATCAGGACTGCCGCACGCAGCACGCAACCCACAGCTAGCACGCCAACACAGCCGCACAGATCCCCCGTAAATAGCCAGCAGGCCAACCACAACACCAGCCCAGACGCTCTAGGGCCTTTATTTGCCGGCGTTCGAGCCAAAGCGAAGAGAAATTGAGTAGAGTTCAGCATCATGCCCTCGAGAATGAGGTTGAATGTTCGTTCTCAGTATAATTTGAATTTTGATCCCGGGGCGTCAAAGTTGGACACGCGACCACCTCCATGGGAGGCCCAACGACCTCCCGGTATCGAATTGTCGTCGCTTCTCCCTGCTCCTCTGGTGGGCCTGTGGTGCCGAGCGCTAGATTGTCGGCATGTGTACATAGTTGTGAACAGCCCATGGCTTGTGCTCTCAGTTGTTTTTCGCCTGGATCTTGCTGTTTCTGAATTCGTTTCTGTTTGGACACGTCGGCTAAAATGATACCGAAAACGAAATGATTTCGATTTTCGATTTCGATTTTCGATTCTGTTTGGACACACCCTGAATCGTGATTTTGTTTTTTTTATAAAATTGTAAAAAAGTTGGCGTCATGAATCGTGAGGTTTTTGTCGTGAATCACGACAAAAAACAATTACGGTTCACGACAAAAACCTCACGAATCGTGATTTTTTTCGTTCGTAGGCCCACAAAAACGCAACACATGAAACGTGAAACAGAATGCAACGTCAAATACGCGGCCCGGGCCGGCCCGGGCCGGGGTCCCAAAGATCAAGTAAACAAATCTCCCAAGGAGTGAAAAATGGCCCTCCCCATCCGAATCCGAATCCCTGGGCCCCCCTGTTGGACATGCCCTAATTTACACTACAAAACGTTGTTCGTCAAAATGGGCGCTTTAAAAAATCGATGAAAATCGACGAGCGGTGGGAATGCTGAACCCTCTGCGCGATGAAAATCAAGGCACGAACCCGTAGTGAGAAGGAGGGAGAAGAGCAGGCCTTGTAGCCCCGGGTATCTGACTTACGACTATGGAGGGAGAGAGAAAAGAAAGGCGAAGATAATAAATGGCAAGGAAAAAAAGAAGAAAAAAAGTACATCTATACTTTTACAAGTAGACCGAGTAGACAACCCTCTGCAACAAACTCGTCGCGGCCAGCTATCGTATGCATCTGGCCCGGTGCTAGTCTCGTTGGCTTGGATCCGTATTAGTTTGTGCAGATTGCAAACCAGCTATACTGGAATGTACCAGGTATGCGGTCCTATATAACTGTAGATATCGTACGAGTCTGTCTCGCAGTACTCGTACGTTAATATATTTGTACATACCAATCAATACCCTCCAAATACACGTCAACCTTATTCACGCATTGTTCACCTGTCGATGTGATGACAGAAGTACGGATCGAGCAGCTTTTCGGTCTTCCTCCCCAGAAGGCTGTACAACGAGCCGTGCACCACTTTGACAGTGCACTGTACAACTGAAGATCCCCCTCAGACACGACGACCAACACCAGAGAGCATACCAAGCGCACTACAAGGTCTATTCCGAAGGTCCCGTTCTGTTAGCGCCAGTCAGCACTGCCACAAAGGAAATGAGACATGTGGTTCACAGACCTGCTTCTATCATCACTAGAGTTTTCCACATTGTAGAGGGAGGACGTTCTGGGAATATTCTGGGAATATTCCCCATAAAAAAGTGCAGGAAACAAAAACAGGATTACTGGAGTCAAAACGGGCCTTTGTTTGCTCGTTTGCTCTACGGATCCCACCCAGACCGGATCTCCACATTGTAGAGAAATATATTTCTGGGATTTCTACTTGGCTCTTTACATATTTGCTGGGTACTCATGGGGTACTCCACATTGTCGATATATATTTTCCTGGGAATATTCCTAAGCTCTATATATACACGTGCTGCGACTAAAAATAGCCACAAACAAATGATGGAGGAGGTGGAGGAGGTGGAGGTAGCGAAAACATTTCGTGCACCTAGCTGGGTGGAAATTTATTGCACACCCAGATTATTTATATAGTTTTTACTGTGTACTCGTCTCCCACGACCAATACGTGGGATGCCAGTTCGACGGTTCGCGCTTCTCGCTCTCGATTCACGGTTTGCGACGAGCAGGGTGTTACCTTGCTCCCACCCGAACCTGATCCCACCCAGTTCTGATCCCATTTGGCACCCTGCTCCCACCCACAAAGTGCAGAAATAAAATCAGCCCTCCGCAGGAGCCGCCGGACGCCGTGAGCGCGAAGCGCGAACTGTAAATCGAGAGAGAGAAGCGCGAACGGTCGAACCGTCATCCCACGTGTCGGTCGTGGGATCAGGGTTCTTGGTGCACTACTACGAGTACACAGTAAAACCTACATAAAATAATTTTGGGTTAGCACTACTACGAGTACACAGTAAAACCTACATAAAATAATCTGGGTGTGCAATGAATATCCACCCAGCTGAGTACACGTAATTGTTTCGTGGGGGTGGTGTCTCTTTATAGCTCCATGGTCTATGGTGATAAGACCCACCCTTTAACGAGCAAATAAAAAATGAAAATAAAAAATGAAAATGACGAACAGCCTTTTGTTTTTTGTTAAAAAAACGCAGTTGAGTCCAAACGAAAGCCAACTTTTTATCTGAAAAAAAAAAAGAAAATGCTCGCAAAAACTCGCGGTGCAACTTCTTTTTTGAATCACGGAATAGTTCAACCGCCACCGCATATGGACTCGCGGCGAATGCGCCCAACGACGCAGCTGGACAAACCCAACTCGCACGCGCGAGGCACCCCTGAGAGCAGGCGGTGCTCGTGGTGCAACCCGCTCCCTCAGGAAGGCCCTGGAAGTTGTGTTTGGGTCCTCGCCGTTTGTCGGCAGACATCGGGCCGCTCTCTGGCACCCCCATCGCAAAATATATCGCCACAGCCACCTCCTGACCCTCTGGTTTCTTGCATAGGCACAGCTTGGTTATACCCTACCGATATATGCTGGCTTTGATGGCGCACAAGCCCTGCAGCAGCCCCACGCACTACTCCACCCACCGTGCGCTTGCGAACAGGTCATCCTATGTTCCTCTTGGCGCTGATATCCCATAATCAGATAATATTGCACCCCTTTTCATTAAAAAAAACCCCTCTGGCAATAAAAAAAAACGAAAAAAAAAAACTGAGTTTTCGGGATCTCTACATCTCTACTGCTGTTTTTTGCTGTTTGACCAATGAGGCTCGATTATTCTTTAGTTCTGCTTTTCGTTTTTATTTTCATTTTTTATTTTCATTTTTTATTTGCTCTTTAAGACGGGCCCTTATAGTGTTCGGTATCGAGAATTATTTCAGCGGGATCGTGCGATATCTTGATATCAGCCCCCAAAATTCGGGATATTGATACGATATCTCGACATATCGTATCTTGTGATATCGCATGATATGGATATGATATCGCGATATATCGCATGATATGTGATATTGTTGTTGTTGTTGTTGTTGTTGTTGTTGTCCTCACATTAAACCCGTTCTTTCTACTCAACCACATCAGTACACCCAGTGCCTGTCCTGATTCCCAGTCCTAGAGAGATAGAAATTACAAGGTCCCCCTCCGGGACGTGCCTAGGGGAGTGGCGCAAGGACGAATCGAAAACCTACTACAACAGCATGCGATATTGCATCATACGCATATCATATTGTATTCAATTCGTAGTACATAAATACGACGCTATGAAATATCTGGTACTACTACGTTTCATGAATGTAGACCTTTTTAGAGCTGCACCTACCTGTATTTTTGGGGATAAAAAACATACTCGGAAATACGAGGGGTGGAACCTTTACTATTGACTCTTAGAGATCCCGCCAAACGTATTTGCCAATATTTAATTGTTGTGCAGTAGAGGTAGGGCCCTGATTTCAATAACCCGGGTACCCGGCGGGTATACCCGTCAGGGTCCTACCCGTTTGACGGGTAGGGTCCGAGCTCATTACCCGCGGGTAGTTGGAGCCTTCAGGGTAATTAGGTCCTCGGGAACCGGGTATCCAGGTACCCGCGGGTTTTCGGGTACCCGCGGGTAATTGGTATTCCCGGTTGATTATGCCTGTACAATACCTTTAGGAAACCGCTTCAAAACACACAATCGCACCTCCCAACCACAAAACGATCAACTTGCTACACACAACGCTAAAGGGGACGCACACAGCACCCGGCAGTATGGCGGCCCCTACACTAAAATCAAGTAAAAATATCCACACCAATTTCAAGATATTTTTTTAACACTAATTTTAAGATATTTTTTTTCTGTACTATAATAAAAATGTGTTTTTCAAAGAGTCCTAAAAAAGTGGAAAAAAATGGATCTCCGGTCAGAATCGAAAATCGACCTATTACTTGGGGAGATATCCGTTTCCACATTAATTTCAAGATAAAAGCTCAGACGTTTGTACAAAAAAAAAATGGGAAAGGGCCACTGCTGCACGTATTATACGTACGTGCTAAACAAGGGCTCCGCATCGATGCCGGCATTTTGTTTTGTCCGCTCTACGTGCGTGCTGCTAATTTCTGGACTGCTCATGATGCTGTTGCTGCTGTAGATGGGTTATATTCTACTATTAATACTACTGCTGTACGTACTGCTGTGGTGCTGTATACTGATCTCACACTATACTGTTGTTGAAGTGGGTGGGTCGATCCGCTTTGTATTTTTTTTGTAGGCTCGTACAAGGGCTCTGCGTGGATGCCGGCATATATATAGTGTGTCAACTTACCTGATCTATCTGCAGATTGCGTTATATCGGGTGTGGATCGTGGCCCAGTTATTGTTTGGTATTTTTGTTTTTGTCCGCTATAATACCGGCTCCGCCCTGGCGTGTAGCTCGGGGTACCACTTCGTACATTATGTATTAGCGCCTGCTGCTGAACCATCGCTGGACAGATCATCCAGTAGGACTGGTGTTAATTGTTGCTGTACTACATCCGTCGCACCCGCCGCCGCTGGGTCGACCGCGCACCCGCCGCCGCGTAGTCGGTCGACCGTGCGCCCGACGCCACTCGGTCGACCGTGGCGGCCTCGGGCCGCCCTCATCGATCGCCCGCCGCTGCCGCTCGCTCGGTCGCTCGCCCGCCGTCGCTTTTGTTTTCATTTGTATCACTACTTTCCGATATGATATGCGATATGTAGCGGGTCGGAAAATATGCACTGCAGTGTTCTAATAAGGGGGAGACCGTGAACCGTCGCCGCCATAGACATACATAGCTTTATCTTCTTTGGTTCGGAAGCTTTCCTCGGCATATGTTGGCACCTCACAGCCACTCTCAGCCTCTAATTGCCGAAGCAAAAGTTATTTGCTTTCCGCAGGTTCCGCAGGTTCTGGAGGTTCCGGAGGTTCCGGAGGTTCCCGGCTTTCTGTGTTTTTTTTCTAAAATTACAATTTCAACTTTTTTTACTTTAATTTTTTTTAAATACGTCAGCTGTGAGTACGACCAATTGAATGGTTGAAACTTTCCTGAATTTTTTTATAAAAAATATCAAT
>MEHQ01002428.1:0-127122 GCA_008828725.1 Saccharina japonica
CCGTAGTACATTGCGTACAAGCGTTTTACATAAAGGGTTGAAAGCATTCCCGCTTTTTCAGCTGTATTGTGTAGCAGGTGGTATTCGCATAATAGTATGTGCATGTCGGCTACCCCTCCTCCCGGCCTTGCCCGACCTCGAGTGAGCCGAATAAGCCTGCCATGAGCTACAACGGCCTAGCGGCAGCCACCCAGGACTCGGGTCTCGAGTCTTGGGGCTGGATAGAGAGGGAAGCCTGCGCGGTGTGGTCAGCGAACCTGTTATCTTATGGACTGCGTGGAGTGGTGGTGATGCATTTTAGGTTTGGCCCCAATGCCAAGGAGATCATCCCCGTAAGTGAAACGCGGCAATATCGCCGCAGTATAGAGTGCTAATTGTGTAGGCTGGGAAGCGGAAATGCTGGCCACCGCGTGGGTACGCGAGCGTGACAGTAAGGACTCGAAATTAGACGTTATCTGGGACGGCTGCACCCGCGGTCAATGGGAACCAAGGTGCGTACCGGGCTAATAAACAGAGAGGAACCAGGTTGGCAGTAGAGATAAAACTGAATGGAATTAAAAAAAAAAGGAGGAGGGGACGGACCTTGCGTCGTGGCCGGGCACGTCAGCAGGCGAGTCTCGTAAGAAGAAAATGGAATCAAGGTTGACGGTAGTGACCAACACGGTGTGCACCCTGGCAGTATATGGGGATCACGGGTATGGGCATGACGGGTGCGTACTGTCGAATTTTCGACAAGTCGGCTGCGTGGCATCGTCGGCCTGCCGAAGACACGGAAGACCAGGCAGAACGACATTCTACGTGGCTTCGTCGGCCTGCCGAAGACACGGAAGAGCAGGCAGAACGACATTCTGTGTGGCTTCGTCGGCCTGCCGAAGACACGGAAGAGCCGGCAGAACGACATCCTGCGCTGCTGAGAGACGCGTGCTACGATAGAGTTACGAGCACTCGCGGCTGACACGCTTTTTGAAAGACGGGGCCAAAGTCGCCGCAGTTTTAATAGTGCGTTGCAAAGGGTTTCGTCGGGTCCTTACTGGCTATGGGATTGTTCATCTGGTGGGGGCACTTCTACTTTGGTCCAAAAAACTGGTTCTGGGTGACTTACTAATAGTATAGAGCTCCTCAGGTGAGCAGCCCCAGAAAAAAAATATGGTGCACCTCTAGCGTAGCACGCGTCGGGTATCGAGGTTGCTGTTCAGGCCAGGAGAACACAGCAGCTTGGCAGGGGTTGTACGGGGTTTTGTTGGCAGCCAAATATTTTACGAGTATATTTCTGTAAGTCTGTGTATACTCAACAGATTCATAGGCGAACGGCTTGCTTCAATACGCTTCGAGTTGGGTGATGAATACAAGACAAAACATTTCGTCGTTGCGTACGCGTTAACAAAGTGTTGAAGAAGCTGAGATGAAACGTATTTTCTGACAAAGGCTGGAGGGCTACGTAAGTCGAACAGATGCCGACGAGAGAGTGTGTGTTGGTAATGACGGGTGCTAATGCACGCACTGGGCAGAGGGCAGGGTGCGGTGACGAAAACAACAGTACTGGCAGCATACGGGCGCGATGATACCGACAATAATGGCACACGACTTCTGTCTATGGCTACCGACTGCAAACTTATGTAGCTCTCACCAACACGGTTTTCAGCCGCCGCAAGGAAGGGTGGAATATCGCATACATACATACATACATACACACATACATACATACATACATACATGCATACATACATACATACATACATACATACATACATACATACATACATACATACATACATACATACATACATATATACATATAATACAACGGCACCGGCCCGAATCACCGTAAGCGGGTTGATTACATCGTAACCCGACAAGGTAATCGGCCTACAGAGCGTGTGTGTGCTCTTCGTTCTTTCTACCCGGTGCGGCTATCACAACAGCTGCAACAGCCTCCGGGCATGGTCTCGCCGTCGCCGTGGCCACTGCCATCATGGCGGAGTTCGTCAGTTCAACTGGGAGCTGGGATCGCAACATCGGTTTATTTTGGGATGAGGTGGTTTGGTTTTTGGGGAGGTGGAGGAGAGCACCGCGAGGAGGAAGGCAAGAGGATGTCCGAATGGAGAGGGAGGAGATTGTCGTGATGAAACATGGTTGCAACTATGGAGGGAGGGGAACCAAAGTGCGAAGATAATAAATGGGACGGACTAAACAAAAACGAGTAAGTAGTGCAAAGTTTCGAACAGCGCATTCTACATGTTTTTGGTGTAATGTTTTTTCTTGTAATGTCATGTGTACGCACCACAACAACAGTAGTTGACGAGCACAACATTCGTGTTACAATAACCCGAAACAGGTTTTATGTGATATTTTTAGGGGAAATAACCAAAAACGGGTACACCCACGCCGTTTAAAGTCAAAAACGGGTACAACATAGAATCGAGTAAAAACACCACATCCCACGAGCCATCACGGGATAGATTGGTCAAAACCACATGGTGCCCGTTTCTGAGGGGATAACCAGGCATTGTCGGCGCCTAACCATGATATACACTTAAACGTGTCCGGATTGTGGTTGGAGAGGGTTCAGGTCCGGGTGGGGTCGGGAGCAGGGTCAGGGGTCAGGGGTGTTTCGAGGCAGAGGTTTCTGGCGGCCAGCATGTGTGTTTTACTTGGTCTCAGCGTGTACCTGAAATACAACAGTATTGAGGTGGATGGTCGTATCATATATATAGAGCAGTGGCCAAAATCGGGTATACCCGATGGTTTTGTGGCCAAAACAGGGTACCATTGTATTTTAGTGACCGCGACGACCCCAGGGCGCCATCTCATTGGCCAGCGCAGGCCACCACCCGACGCTGGCCACAAACCCATCGGGTATACCCGATTTTGGCTACTCACCCCCCAAGAGGTACCCGATAATTGTACCCACCTACCCGAAAATGGCCGGGCTGTTCGACCACCACGGCTCAACAGCCCACCACGCACCAGACGACGATTACTACGTACCACGCACCTGCGTACCAGGTACGTATCACGACGTATTACGACGTATCCAGTCGAGTTCCGGCCGAGTCCCAACCTGTTACCGACGGATCCATCTGCTCTACGAGCTACTATATTACTGCTGCTGTGCTGTGCGGTGGTTGGTGGTTGGTGGCTCGTCGAGGAGGGAGAGAAAGAGCGGTGCTTTTTGGGTGGGAGAGGGAGCGAATCAACTACTACTACTGGTGTGCCGTGATGAGGTGGCTTTTGGTTGGGAGAGGGAGAGATAGCACTGTGAACCAACCACTACGGCTGGGCCGTGTTTTGAACCACTACTGCTGTGCCGTGTTTCGAAGTGGCACCACTACTGCTGTGCAGTGTTTCGAGGTGGCAAGTTTGGTTGGGTGTGAGAGGCTGCGCGAATCAACCAAATCATGGATACTTGTCGAGCAGATGGATGGATATCTATCAAGCAGATGGTTCCGTCGGTAACAGGGCTGGCTGGGGGCATGGATTTCGATGAAATTAGTCGTAATCGTCGTCTGGTGCGTGGTGGGCTGTTGAGCCGTGGTGGTCGAACAGCCCGGCCATTTTCGGGTAGGTGGGTACAATTATCGGGTACCTCTTGGGGGGTGAGTAGCCAAAATCGGGTATACCCGATGGGTTTGTGGCCAGCGTCGGGTGGTGGCCTGCGCTGGCCAATGAGATGGCGCCCTGGGGTCGTCGCGGTCACTAAAATACAATGGTACCCTGTTTTGGCCACAAAACCATCGGGTATACCCGATTTTGGCCACTGCTCATATATATATTACTCTGAAGACGTACGTACCCAGGTGCGTAAAAGGGTTCAATAGAAATCAAGTGTATTGTGAAAAGGCTTGGAAGAAATGAAACAACGAAAGAGCAGCCGAAGAAGCAGTGGAGAGCGAGGCACACTGTAGGCAAGTGGTTAACCAAAATAAAAATAAAAAATGGTTGAAAGCCAAACATAATAGACATTTACAGTTGTACCCGGGACATTATCTCTCAAAAATGGGCACAATTGTTTTTTGGCCAATCGCGTGGCTCGCTGGGCGTGTTTTTTACTTGATTCCAGTATGTACCCGTTTTTCAGTGAAAACCGACCGGGTATACCCGTTTTTGGGTATTGCCCTAATATATACCTGGTATGTGTGTGTTCTTTATTCACACATTGAACCGTCCTTTCTACCCGTCAACATCCAGCGCACCCCAGTGTCTGTGCCGATTATTTATCCTAGGGTATGAGATACCAGTTACACGGTCACAAACCTACGACACAGAGATACTACGCTGCAATGCAGTAAGCAGAGCAGACAAATATGCAATGCCACATACGACAGGCATGACCTACCCTTCTAGCAATCGTTGACAAGCTGTGAGAAAAAAAGAACAGAAAAAGCGAAAGAAAATGTGGCGGGGAATGATTACAAGGCAATCGTTGTGGGCTATTGAAATGTCAGTGTTTAGTTGGACCCTTATATTATAGTAAGTAGCTTATGCAACGCATCTGAGGACACCTGGTCGGTGTTCTTTTGTGAGTGTTATTTTATGAGCTACTCGTACGTATGCATGTATGCAGAATTTGTGTATGCAGGACGCATGAAGGGCCAAACTGTCACGTTGGGTTCTGCATCCTGTGGGCTGTATACTCCCAATCTTACATATCACAGTATAAGTAGAACGCAGGGAAGAAAAACGGATGAACCTTACATGTATTTTGTCTGATTTGATCTGATACGAAATGAGAAAGGAACAGAGAGTACGAATAGGTTGCTGAATGTGTGATTTCTGGTATTAATATTAAAACACAAACATTTTGAGTTTAGACATTATAAGACTCAACTTGAGTACCAGGTATTATCTTCATGATAATGTTTTTCTCTTTTGTTTCTCTTTCATGCACTTAGATTGCTAACAGGGTAGGTATTGCCTGTCGTACATGATGACATTGCATTGTGTTCTCTGCTTACTGCACTGCAGCTTAGTATCTCTGTGTCGTAGGTTTGTGACCACAGAACTGGTACCTCTCTAGGATGAAGAATCGGCACGGACACTGCTGTGGGTGTGCTGGATGTCGACGGGTAGAAAGGAAGATTTAATGTGAAGAACACACACAGATCAGCCTAATCGGTTCTTGGTTTCCCTTGTTTTTTCCGAGTCAACCCTCTGTGGAACGACATCTGCTACATGCCCCCTGGTCCAACCCGAGTCGCGCTGCAAAGACAATTCAAGAACTACTGCGCAGCCGCGGTTGGGGGAAGGAGCGGGGGAGGGGCACGGAGGGCACGGTAGGGGATTTGAGAGAGCATCATACCCGGTGTTGTGTTTGGTGTTGAATGACATAACCGATTGACGAGCATGTATTTGTATATTACTTTTTTCCTTTCGCTTTTTTAATTATTGTTTTCTCTTTCACGCAGCTGGATTGCTGGCAGGGTAGGCCGTGCGTGTCGTATTGTTGTTGTTGTTGTTGTCTTCACATTAAAAATAATGCCGGTCTCTCTATCCAGTACCTCCATCTGTCCGTACTAATCCAACACTTGACACGGTCGATTCCCGTGGTCACAGGCTAACTTACCCAACAAAAGGTATACTGAAATAAAAGTGGAACCCGAAGGGTCCGCAAAGCGATCAAAGCCAGTCAAAAACAGATAGTCTGGAGCCCTCCGCTCCCCTCTACACGCTATGTGAAGGTAAAAATAAAACTGGAAAAGTCAACATCACCAATCGGGGGTAACGCCCCCTGATTCTATCTTGGTGCCCCTATAATGCCGGGGTGTTCCGTGCCGGGTTCACGCCGGTCAGGCAAACAAAATCGAGTCCTCCACCCCGATTATAAACGCAGACATGGAACGGGGGAAGGGAACTATGGTCCCGTGCGACTGATGTACCCCCGGCCTGCGAGCAGTGTAACTGCAAAAGGTCAAAAACAACAAAGGGAAAAAGACAAAGGCAAAGACAAAGGGACAAGTCAAAAGTACAAGCAAACACTCAAACAAACAAGACCACAGAGGCAGCACAGACACGTCATCCCGAGGGGGTGGTGCAATGTGAGCAGCTGTGTGTGTGTTCTTCACATTAAACCTTCCTTTCTACCCGTCGACATCCAGCACACCCAGTGTCCGTGCCGATTCTTCATCCTAAAAAGGTACCAGTTCTGTGGTCACAAAACTACGACACAGAGATACTACGTGCAGTAAGCAGAGCAGACAATGCAATGCCATATACGACAGGCAAGACCTACCCTGCTAGCAATCCAGGTGCATGCGAGAGAAAAAGAAAAAAAAGAAAAAGAAAAAAAGCGAAAAGGAAAAATAATAAAAAGTAAACATACTGAAGAAAATCAACAATCAAGCAACCAAACAAAAGCGTGACAACATAAAATAAAGAAAGTGTCGTGCTTCTCCCAGAGATGCGACATGCAATAAAAAAAAAATAATAATAAACAAAATGAAATGAAACGAAATGACATGGACCGAAAAACAGCGCCAACAGAGCAAGACTAAGAACGACAGGAAAGGGCAGGCAGCCGGAGCACACCAAAAGCAATTTCCAGCCAGCCGAGGCAGGTTTGTGCCCGTAGTACAGGCAGGTTCTACCAGCTAGTCGGTCTGGTACTGGTACCTACTCTGTTTGCCGTCCTTTTCCTGCTTTCGTCCGCCGTGGTTTCCGTACGAACCCCCCCACCCTCCGTATCGATTCCCTTGGGCGCCACCCATACAACGGACACGTGGCACTTCCTACTCAGTTCCTTTTCGTTATCGTGTCACACACGAGAGTCCAGGAAAGAGAAGAGGAAATAACAAAAAAAAAATGAGTACGATGTACGTGGCTAAGCAACCAAAGAAAGTCCTAGGAAAATACGGAGGGGCGGAGAGACATAGGCAAAAGCGATCACGGCAAAATAAATAAGTAAAAACAAAATAAATGAATGATGCGAGGGGCTGTAGCATCGCTGTCCTTGAGAAGCCACAACAGGCAGTACACCAAGCAAAAACAAAAACAAAAACAAAAATAAATACAAAGAAACAGACAAAGGGAAAGAAAGACCACCAGAAATAACCAAGGAAAAAATAATAAAAGAAACACCCAGTTCGCCATCCACCCAGCCAGGTGGTACTTCTTCCTCATCACAGTGATAAGAACGAGATTAACAATGAAACTAAAAAGACGAAACGAAACGAAACGAAAAACCACAACAGAGCCGCGTTCCAAGCAGCTACAGAGGTGCGCGGCACGGGTAGTCTAGGCGGGACATACTAGTCAGCCTGGTACCTTGCTATCCTGTCGGCTGTCTCCCTCCTACTCTCATCAACCGCGGTTTCCGTACGACTGTTGTCCCCCCCTTTCCCATTCCCTTGTGCACTCCCCGCGACGGATGCGTGGCGCTGTCTACTCAGTTCCGCCTTGACCTTGCGCCACCGTACCATGAACTGTTCAGCCGCTTCGAGGACCCCCCTGTACCACTTGCCCACTTTAGTTGCTGCAACGGTCCACGCTGCGGTCTCTACTCCAAACACCAACGGGACCTGTGCCGTGGACCCCTTGGTGGCTTGAAACACCTTGAGGTCTTCAGCAATGCATTTCTGCCAGGACTTTGGTTGTCCGCCCGGTCTGCGTCCCTCCCCACCCGTCATGGTCCCGAACATCACCCGAACACGTGGGGGGGAGGGGAAAAACAAACAAACAACAAACAAACAAACAAACAAACAAAACAAAACAAACAAAAACAAACAGTCCAGGAGAGTCAATCCGGCACATATCGCGCCACTCGGTCCGCCATTTCTCGCTTGTTTTCTTCCCTCGCCGATTCGCCCTTCTTCCGCACCCCTCCCGTCCCGTTGGTTCTTGGCGTCTCTTTATTATTGCTGCGCTCTTTGTCTCGCTTGGTCGCTCGTTTTCGGCTAGCCTCCTCTTCGTCCTTGTGCCAGGAGGTCATAAACCTCTCAGCTCCCTGCAGCACTCCCTTGTACCACTGCCTTCCTCCCTTCACCTTCGCTGCTTCCGCCCAAACTGAATTCGGGACTCCGAAGACACGTCTCTGGTCGTCCGTAGAGCCGTGCGTAGCTCCGAACGCTTTGAAGTCGTCCTTCAGGCACGTCTGCCAGTTCCGCTCCGGGCACCCCGCGCCCGGGTCCTTCCCCCCCACCAGCTCCCCGAACATCAGTCGTTTCGGGAGTCGCCCGTCTGGCTGCCTTGCCACGGCCCCCGCGAACAGCAGGCGCCGCTAACTCGCAGCAGCAGCCGGTGGTGTATCGTCCGCAGCAGTCGGTAGTGGTCGCGACGTGGGGCCCATGTCATGCAACCGTACAGCAGTGCCTCCATCGCCTCCGCTTGAAGCAGGCGGGCCTTGAGTCGAAACGGTGCTCCCGGCCTATCGAAGAGCTCCGGGCCATACCTCCTGACGCACGCCGACGCTGCTCTGCTCCTGAAGTTGATCACCCGGGTGAGGTCGCCATGTTAGTTGACGAGGCCGCCCAGGTACCGGAACTCGAGGGTTTGGGTGTATTTCTGCCCCGCTGCTTCGATGATCAGCGGCGGCGGGGGCGGTGTTGGCTGCTTCTCCTTTACGCGCATCAGGAGAGTCTCCGTCGTATATGGCATGGCATTGTCTGCTATTCTTACTGGATACGTATATATATATACCTGGTATATATTTATTTATTTTTCCCCATCCCCTTTATTATCTTTACACTAAAGTCTTTCTCCCTCCCTAGTCGTAACTCAGATCCGGGGTCACAAAGTAGGCTCCTCCCCCTCCTCCCCATTGCAGCGTAGTATATCTGAGTCGTTGTTTTTTGACCGCAGAACTGGTATCTCAATAGGATGGAGAATCGGCACAGACACTGACTAGGTGTCAATATCACGCGCACGTGCGGCACAGGCCGTGCATGATACCAAACATGCCCGACCCGGTCGACAGGTAGAAAGGACGGATTTGAATGTAAAGAACACACACACTGGATGGTGGTATTACATCCGGTATTTCATTTTGATTTCGATTGAGTGTGGATTGGATGGATGCAGTGTTTAGTTTTGTTTTGTTATCCTCCGGTGGATAGGTAAAACAAAAGGTTAAGCCCTCCAAACTTCCATGTCTATTTAGTTGATTGGTTGAAGGCGACTTGAAGGACCTGTAATCAACCAGAGGATACGATATAGTTTATTTGTATGTACGACCATTATTGAGTTTGAATATCGGTTTCGGTATAACGGTATGATAAGCGGTAAAATGGTTGTTTGCCTAATGCTATGTACAGTACGATCGCAGTAAGTCCTGACGTACTGACTACATTAGTCTACCCTGCTTGCTCTGCATTGCAGCGTAGTGTATCTGTCTTAATTTTACGATCACAGGACTGGCATCTCTCTAGGATGAAGAATCGGCACATAGACACTGGATGTTCTGGATGTAGACGGGTACATAGAAAGGACGGTTACATGTATGTGTGTGTCTTCACATTAAACTTGCTTTCTACCCGTCGACATCCAGCACACCCAGTGTCCGTGCCGATTCTTCATTCTAAAAAGGTACCAGTTATGTGGTCACGAAACTACGACACAGAGATACTACGTGCAGTAAGCAGAGCAGATAATGCAATATCATATACGACAGGCAAGACCTACCCTGCTAGCAACCCAGGTACATTGTTGTTGTTGTTGTCTTCACATTAAACTCGTTTCAGTTGCTAATCCCTATAGTCTGATCTAGCAAGATCACAGCCCGTGGTCACAAAAGTGCTAGAGCCATCAGAGAATCCTAAAGAACACGCACACTTATCATAGCAGGGAAAGGATACACCAGTCCGAAGAGGTACACCTAAAATCCCTACAGCATGTTATGCGTGTCCAAAACTGAACTACACGCCCGCAATCTCCATTCGACTACAGCAGCATCGCCCCCCCGCCCCCCCCTCCCACTCTTTACCAATGAATTTGCCGACTACAGCGTAACTACTGTCTGAAGTGCTGTCTGTACAAAAACACACGGTAGGCGTGGGAACAAGATGGAGCACGCAGCTGCTGTCTGAAGTGCTGCCGGAATGACAGTCCGCGGGCACACAGTGAAAAAGAACAGCCAACCAAAGCCATCACGTCAATTGACAATTGCCCGAATCTATCCTGAACGTCTGTGTTAGGCACAGCATTATAAACATCGACACTGATTAGGAATCGTTCCACATTGAAGGGGTCTTCCACGATCAGGCACACAATGAAGGCACCCGGGGTGTTCGCGCCATCTCTGCCGCGTCTCTCTACAAAACCAGTGACGTCATCCACACAGACCCAACAACAAAATTCAGGGGAAAAAACGAAACAAAAATTGTCAAACTTTTTTTTTTGTCCGTTCGTCACGGGTCGATGTCGTCCGTGCTCCGGATGGCTGCTCCGCGCTGCTGTATTGTTGCTGCGGCGCGCTGCTGTGCTCGGGCGCGCCGCTCCGGTGCCACTTGGCCAGTCCTAGCACGACCACACTCGATCCGCTCCGTCCGTACTCGCTCTCGTTGTTGTCCTTCCCGGTCGGCTCCTCGCTTTCTCCCTCGTTGCACTCAGGGTGCTTGGTCTGGAAAAAAATGTCTCCGGCGCTGAAGGGATTGACCAGTCCAACAACAGCTCGTCGCCACACGCTCCCTCCTCCTTTGATGGCGAAGCCAGGTTACTGAGACAGTACAGCTCCCTCTAGCAAACATACCTAGGGCTGTGTACGTAGTGTCCGTCCACCTTTCTGATGGCGTCTGCCTCCGCGCACAAAAGTGAGATGGACATTGCTGTCTACACCGACGGCCAAAAAGGCCCGTGCATCTGGACTTTTGCGCCTGACGCACCAGTGCCGATCCAACTCTACCGCTGCACACGCTTCGCGGCGGGTGCGCAGCAGCAGCAAGAAGGTATCGGTCCGCTTGAGGGTGAGCCTAGCCTTGCTCGCTCGAAAGACCCCCCCCCTCGCCATGCAAGAGAAAAAAGAGAAAAAAAAGAAGAAAACAAAAACGAAAGGAAAAATAATGAAAAGCAAACATACTGAAGCAAATCAACAATCAAGCAACCAAACAAAAGCATGACAACTAAAAGAAATAAAGTGCCGAGCTTCTCCCCGAGATGCGACATCCAGTGAAAAGAAACCAAATGAAATGAAACGAAATGAAAAGGACCGAAAAAATCAGCGCCAACAGAGCAAGACTAAGAACGACAGGAAAGGACAGGCAGCCGGAGCACACCAAAAGCACCTTCCAGCCAGCCGAGGCAGGTTTGTGCTCGTAGCACAGGCAGGTTCTATCAGCTAGTTGGTCTGGTACCTACTCTGTTTGCCGTCTCTTTCCTGCTTTCGTCCGCCGCGGTTTCCCTACGAACCCCCCCACCCTGCTTGATTGTTGATTTGCTTCAGTATATTTACTTTTTATTATTTTTTCTTTTCGCTTTTTTCTTTTTTCTCTTTTTTTCTCTTGCATGCACCTGGATTGCTAGCAGGGTAGGTCTTGCCTGTCGTATATGGCGTTGCATTGTCTGCTCTGCTTACTGCACTGAGTGTAGTATCTCTGTGTCGTAGTTTTGTGACCACAGAACTGGTACCTTTTTAGGATGAAGAATCGGCACGGACACTGGGTGTGCTGGATGTCGACGGGTAGAAAGGAAGGTTTAATGTGAAGAACACACACACACACACCCTCCGTTTCCATACCCTTGGACGACACCCATACAACGGGTACGTGGCACTTCCTACTTCCGTTTCGTTCTCGTGTCACATACGACAGCAGTCCAGGAAAGAAAAGAGGAAATAACAAACAAAAATGAATACGTACGTAGCTAAGCAACCAAAGAAAGTCCTAGGAAAATACGGAGGGGCGGAGAGACATAGGCACAGGCGATCACGGCACAATAAATAAGTAAAACTAAATAAATGACTGATGCGAGGGGCTGTAGCATCGCTGTCGTGCCGCCCTTGAGAAGCTACCAACAGGCAGTACACCAAGCAAAAAAACAAACAAACAAACAAACAAACAAACAAACAAAGGGAAAGAAAGACCGCCAGAAATAACCAAGGAAATAAAAAACAAAACACAAAACACAAAACCAAAAAACACCCAGTTCGCCATCCACCAAGCCAGGTAGTACTTCTTCCTCATCACAGTGATAAGAACGAGAGTAACAATGAAGCTAAAAAGACGAAACGAAACGAAAACACACAATAGGGCCGCGTTCGAAGCAGCTACAGAGGTGCGCGGCACGGGTAGTCTAGGCGGGACTTACGAGTCAGCCTGGTACCTTGCTAACCTGTCGGCTGTCTCCCTCCTGCTCTCATCAACCGCGGTTTCCGTACGACTGTTGCCCCCCCTCTTCCCCTTCCCTTGTGCACCCCCCGCGACGGATGCGTGGCGCTGTCTACTCAGTTCCGCCTCGACCTTGTGCCACCGGACCATAAACTGTTCAGCCGCTTCGAGGACCCCCCTGTACCACTTGCCCACTTTAGTTGCTGCAACGGTCCACACTGCGGTCTCTACTCCAAACACCAACGGGACCTGTGCCGTGGACCCCTTGGTGGCTTGAAACACCTTGAGGTCTTCAGCAAGGCATTTCTGCCAGGACTTTGGTTGTCCGCCCGGTCTGCGTCCCTCCCCACCCGAACATCACCCGACTGGGTAGTCGGCCCTTGAGTTGCCGTGCCACGGCTCCCGCAAAGAACAGCCGTCGTTTACGGATCGTCGTTTCGATGCTCTCGCATCGGGTCTGCTTGAGAGCCTTTGCGTACGAGAGGGTCCTATAGTCGCCACGCTGCCGACGCTGGAAGCCAAGGACACGCAGGAGGATTTGGTGGTGTACCGATCAGAGCCTGGCGAAGTGTTGTGCGCTGAGGGCCCACGTCACACATCCGTACAGCAGGGTCTCAATCACTTCGGCCTTCAACATGCGAACTTTCAGACTAAGTCGAGCCGTCTTCATGTCGTACAACTCTGGTCCGAACCGTTTGAAGCACGCCCACATGAGACGGATCCGTCGTTCGATTTCGAGTGAGAGGTCAGCGTCTTCGTGGATAATGCCGCCGAGGTTCAAGAACTGGCTCGTCTGTCTATACCTCTGACCAGCTGCTTCGATAACGAGCGGCGGAGGAGGGGGTGTCTGGTCCGTGAAGAACACACACATTATTATGTTGTCACACATGGTAACGGTTCTTACCTCGGTCAAAGAATACGTAACATGTCCATTGTTGTTGTTGTTGTTGTTGTTGTTGTTGTTGTCTTCACATTAAACCCGTTCTTTCTACTCAACCACATCAGTACACCCAGTGCCTGCCCTGATTCCCAATCCTAGAGAGATACAAATTCTGTGGTCACAGACTGTGAAACAGAGAAAAACCAAAACAAAATAAACGCAAATTAATGGGTAAAGCAAGTGAGATGCGTAACGTACAGGGTACAAGAACACAGCGACACGAGCCGAACCAAAAAAAAGAACAAAAAAGACAAAATAAAAAACAAGTTCTGAAATGAAACAGAATACAAATGACGCAGGGAGACAGAAGCGCCCCTAGACGAAAAGCACACGTGCCCAAGAGGAACAGATAACTGCTGCACGAGCGAGGCAACACGAAAAAAGAGAGAGACACCGGCATAGGGTGGAAACAAAGGGAGAAACAAGGCAAAAAAGGCAAGAAAGAACACACACGCGCGTGTTATAATGGTCAAATTGGTGGTCATTGCTTCATACAGTACCGGCCCGCTCATAAGAAACCAGAAATCGGGCTTAGGCTGACTTTCTTATTTTAGAAAGGGGTTTGTCCCAAACTAATTTCAGTATAATAGCTGTCGACTTCCTTATTTCCCCCGTAATGTTTAGGCTGAGTTTCTTGTGGGGCACTTTCTTATGAGAGGGCCGGTAGTGTAATAGGCTGGTGGGGTTCGTGTAGTTTTGTTTTTAAGGTTGAGAAGGATCACGCTATTTCATGTATGAGATGAATATGGTGCAATATCCAAGAGTATATACATTGAGGATAGCATATTTTGTGTACGTTGAAGGTACTACAACGTACTGTAATTATAAGTTTCTCCTGTAGACCACGGAATGACCGCGGGAAGGTTCAGATGGCTGAGGTGGGTCATACGAGTTGAAGGAGGGGGGGGGGGGGTTTAACATGAGAGGGCGTAGTAGTCATCATGCAAGATTTTGCGGCATTCATACCACCAAAAACGTTGTTGACTACACAACACAGCCGTGTTGTGGTTGTGTTGTGTTTGTGTTGTACTACTATTATGGGAGACCATCATACAGTAAATAGGACTCACAGCACCTATCTATATACAGTACGCGAAAGCACTTAAGAATCTGGCAGTTGAGAATATCAGGCTTGGATTTATGGAAATTTAAGATTTAAGCGGTAAGCAGTTGTGCTGGACTCGAAGAGGAACTAATAATTAGAAATTGGGAAGTGCACGGAGGTCGACAGGTAAGAATCTGGCTGAGTACACTACACCCCTGAAAAGTAAGAAACTGCCCAAACATCCCCCCAAGGCCACATCAGGCCCCCAGCCAAGCCGCGTCCGCGCACCAAAACCGTCCCAAGTGGCGACGTTTTTCATGTTTATTTTATTTTTTATTTTCGCCAAGCATACTCCATTTATTTCCCGCCAAACAAAATATTTTCCCCTCTACAAACATGCAAATAAAAATATCGCAACACTTTTTGTCCCATTTTTTTTGGTGCGGATAGAAGCAGTGCGGTGGTGGATGGTGCGAACTGCTTGCTTCTAGAGTACCTGCAGGCCCTTGGAGTAGTGCTTAACCCCTTAAGGGCCCCCTTCCGGCAAACAATATAAGAGCGAATAAAAAACAAATCCGTTTTTTTTAGTTGCAATACTATTTCTGGTATAATTTCCACATTTTAACGACTCCCTACGGAAAACGACATTTCTCCGGTTCTAACTTGGTTCTAATGCAAAGAATAGCGACTGATAAGTAGCTTTAGAAAGCCTAGGTCATGAGAAACATTTATGTCCCAGGAGGTGTATCGATAAGACGCTCTTGTTCATCCCGAAACATTCCTATTACTCGAACACGACTCGCCTTACCCCTGTTACCCAAGACAAATTTGAAAAATGGAAGTTTCTCCGGCTGCTGATACTGTTTGAACTCAGATTTTCGACGAGGAGGCCGAACACTAGTGAGTAAACCTACCTGGGCCTCTAGTTCGACCGTCCGTAGCGTCCTACGTGGCCACAGCAGAATTTAGATACCAAACAGGAGCTCCGAAACGATCAAAATCTTGCTGCGGAGCACTTCCGTTTCGTGATGCAAACACAGCAATGCTTGCCCTCCATTGCAGATTCAAGAGCCCCAATACATCTTAAAGACTAACGAACAAGCTATACGTAGGTCGGTCGCAGATCTGAGCATTCGAACTGTAGCTATGTCGTTTTCCGTAAGGAGTACTGATATGGTGTTATTATACCCAAAATAGTATCGCTGCTGTACAAAAAACGAAATACCGGTATATATTTTTCAAGGCTCAAGTACTTTTATTTTTCATGACCGAAAGCCTTAAGAACTGGTCGCACATATTTGAGGGAAAATACTTGGAATTAGTGTACGAGTAGGAGTTTTTTTTCAGTCTTGAATGGGTTAAACAGCATCGTTGAAGGTGGCGAAGAAAATATTTTATGCCTGCAGTCCTCAAGAGTATTGTCGTGTTTCTAATGAATATCTTGTGAATTATGAGTGATGGATGCCATGTGAAAAACAAATTATTGACAACCGCTCAAGAAAAAAAAGGTCGCACTGAACGCCTTTGCAAAATAAGAATTTTATTTTCAAGAAATTGGCGTTTTGCGCCTCTTCTCCCAGTATGAAATTGGATTCAAGCATTTCTGCTGAAATTAGAGAGGAAAAAAGACGCGAGGCTGAGTTTAAATAGGAAATTATCAAGGAAGTGCTGTCGCGTACTGTATTTACCTACTGCTGTATTTCTACTATTAATAACAATAATAGTTGGTCCTATTTACTATGATATGATCCCCCGTTATACTATCCATACAAAGATTCGCCTGATTACACCGCCGCAATAATATCTTGCTAATCACGCAACCCGGCCGACAGTATAAATACGCGCACAGCTTATTTTGCAAGATTTTACCGCGAGCCTGCGCGAGCTTATAATTTCCCTGCGAGAAGCAATTAATTAGTGTAATGCTGGGACACCCGGTCCCTGTCTGGCATATTCGCCAACGACTACGATACAACGCCATTTTTGTTTAAATAATTGATGCTAATTCAAGAAGGACACGATATAAAAGATGTGTACGTACTAATAATAAACTAAGAAATACTACACATATGCTCCGGGTATACTCGATACTGCGAGTATACTCGGAGTATCGAGCATTTTTTGTACTCCGAGTACTGAGAGTATTAGAGTACTGGTGGCCTGAATAATCGGAGTACTTGGAGTATGGGCAGTACTGAAGGCCCAAATACTCGGAGTGCTGGGAGTGAGAGCAGTACTTATAATCGAGTACAATTAGTACTCGAAGTAACAATATCCAACGTTCTCGGAGTACTCCGAGTATCGAGAGCATTGAACGCCGAAATACTGCGAGTACACAAAGTACGTGAAGATTTTTTTCTTTAAAATGCTTTAATTATACTTCCAGGTAATGGGAGCATCTGCGAGTTTTGAAATGCTATAAACGCTAGTCACATGCTTCCAGAACCTGTGAGGAATGACGGCTGAGTCTTTGAAATGATGCAAAGATGCTCCTAACGTACTTTACACTCCAAGTATACTCCGAGTATCGAGTACATTTCGTACTCCCGAGTAATTAAGAGTATTAAAGTACTGGCGGCCTGAATACTCGGAGTACTTGGAGTATAAACAGTACTGAAGTCCCATCTACTCGGAGTAAAGGAATAACCGCAGTAGTATCGGACCCCGAAATACTCCGAGTACAAGCAGTATCGAGAGTGTTCATACCCGAAATACTCCGAGGACGAACAGTATCCGGGATTATCGAATCCCGAAATACTCCGAGTACACGACGAAGTACCTGAAGTATTTTATCTCCAATACTCTTTACTTTTCTCCAAGGTACTCGGGGAATCTGTGAAACACTATTAAAACAACGCGTAAACAGAGGAAGCCTGAGATCGAAAGGAAAGGGTAGGAAACCGTAGCGCAACGAAAGCTCCCTCCAGGTAGCCAAGACAGTATTTGTACTGACCGGTAGTACAGACAGGTTCTACTATCTGCTACTGCATTAATACTACTACTGCTGTAGTGCTGTAGTGCTGTAGTGCTGTAGTACATTAGCAGTGCTGCAAACCGGGGAGTTCTAGCTACACCTCTCAAGCCTCTGTGCTCTGTGCTCCCATCGGTTGTTATGTTGTGTTGTGCTGGGGCGTTCTGCGTCGGTAGAATGCTCGGTGTGTGTAGGCCAATGAAACCGAGAGCTAAAAGTTACCGTAACTTTTGATCAAATCCTTGCTTCGCTAAAGTAAAGTACTTTTTGCCGTTTTTTTTTTTACTTTTACCTCAAATCCTCTCTTCGGGATAATTTTTCGAGAAGTATTAAAAGTATGAAAAAAACGTAAACACCGTCCTTTCTACCCGTCGACATCCAGCACACCCATGTCTGTACCAGTTACGTGGTAACAAACCTACAACACATATATACTACGCTGCAGTGCAGTAAGTAGAGCAGACAATGCGATGGCATATACGACAGGAACGACCTACCCTGCTAGCAATCCAACTGCATGAGAGAGAAAAAAGAAAAGAAAAAGCGAAAAGGAAAAATGAATAATGAAAATAAATATAATAAAACAGATCGACAAACAAGAAGTTCGTGCCGCACACGAAAGACAGGAAATAAAGGAGGACATAAAAACACAAAACGTTTATTTATTTATTTTTTATTTTATGTATCCTCTTCGTGATCTTCGCACTTCCGTCTTTCTCCCTCCCTATTACGGAGGACCATAGTAAATAGGACCAAATTTTGTTACTAAAAATAGTCAAATATATAGGTTTTGGTGTGCAACGTAGGTCCTATTTACTATGGTCCCCCGTAATAGTCGTAACTCAGATCCGGGGTCACAAAGTAGGCTCCTCTCCCTATGGTCCTTGCCTTGGTTTTTATCGCGAGGAAATTTCAGCACTTCTTTCCCTCGTCAACTTTCGTCGAATTTTGCTTACCCACGCTATAATATGCGCTCTCGACAGTCGGTGTCATTTGAGGATAAAAACCTCCCCACGGGGAGAATCGAACCCTCCACATCCGGCCCTACAGGCTTCGTGGCTGCCAGTTAAACCACCGGGGCGACCGGCTTACGTACGTAAAATACGTAGCTAAACAAGTGAAGAAAAATTACTGATAAGAAAACAGGGAAGGACACGAATGGAAGGACAAGAAAAAACAAAGACAAAAGCGACCACGGCAAGATAAAATGTGTGTGTGTTCCTTACATTAAACCAACCTTTCTACCCGTCGACATCCAGCACACCCAGAGTCTGTGCCGATTCTTTATCCTAGAGAGATACCAGTTATATAATATGTTGTCACAAAACTACGATACAGAGATACTACGGTGCAATGCAGTAAGCAGAGCAGACAATGCAAGATATAATATTGGACTGCTGGTGTTCCTCGCTTTGAGCACTCGCTTTATTTGTTCCTTCTCGCTTTTTATTTTCTCGTTTCCCTCTTTCACGCAGCTGGATGCTAGCAGGGTAGGTCGTGCCTGTCGTATATGGAATTGCGTTGTCTGATCTGCTTACTGTATTGCAGCGTTTAGTATATCTGCTGTGTCGTAGTTTTGTGACCACAAAAGAACTGATATCTCTCTAGAACAGCCGATTTTCCTATTTGAGGATTGCCTTTCCGATGAAAATTAAAATCTATTTTTTGTACGAGCACCGTGTATTTGCCAGCACTTTTACAGCTCAATTTTGCGACTAGAGATCTGAAAATTCGTGTGGAGCTTCCTTAGGGTACAATCAAACGATTCAAAGAGACTCCTTGTTTTTAGGAGGGGGGGGTCGTTGTATATATGGTCGGTTCAAGAATAATCCGGCCGACATTTTGTCCAAAAAGTATTGAGCAAAAAGTCGAAATAAAAAGGAGCCTCTTTGAAGCTCTGGCGGAAAGCGATGCGAATCACGTGTAAAAACCTTGGGCAAAAAACGAGAGTTTGGGCTGTGAAATCAAGAATACGCGCCCCTCATCGTAATATCTTAACGTTGTATTGCGGATACTATGCACGTCGTATTTCTTGATAGACAACGAATTAGGCAATACAAGGATCGGACGGGGCCAGTTGGAGGGTGGAGATAAAAGAGTAAATCGAGAAGTGATGGCGGTACCAAGAGGTGGAGGTTTCAGCAGGGAATGAAGTAAAATTTGAAAAGTGGAAACGCAATGTGTATAAGTGTGAAGGTGACAATTTAAAAAGCGCGAATGCATTGTGTATAGGTGTGACTGTGACGAAACATCAATTCCCATAGGACAGAGGAAAAAGAAAACGGCGAGGGAAAAAGCACCTTGCGTGAAAGGGTTTTAAAGCGCTTTGGTCCGTGGCCGTGACATTGCCGTCCGGGAGGGGGGAAAATTCCATCGGACGTGCGCATTCAGCGCCAAACAAAGTTGCCAAACATGGTGAAATGTTATCATTAGCAGATTATAAATAATAACACGTACACCCTGGCGAGACGCACACATGGACCATGAAAACACACGCCGTATCTCTGACGTTGAACTGCATCAGCACTGCCGCCCGTGGTTGGAACAGGTTGAAATTGAACCTGCCACGTAAATTTCAGGCCATACCTGTGAACTCATAAGCACTACGCACATGACGTCACGGCAGGACTCTTATTGAACGCGTACATAGGTATGTATGCACCCAGAGGGTTGAAAAGACGCTAAAATCTCTTAATAAAGATCAAAACTCACAACCCGTCATTGATACGGGTACAGGAACTATCCTTTCCTCAGTTAGAGGAGAACAGTTTTCGGCGAACTCACTATCGCATACGTAAAACCTACTACTGTTTGAAACATTCATACAACGAACCGGTGGAAAGAACAAAAAAATGTCCCGTGAAATACAAACAAAAAAAACGGGAAAATCGGCCGATCGGCTAAACTCGGAAAGGAGATATGCCCGATCGGCTAGTCCAAAACCACCCTGCCCGGAAATGTAAGGACCGTTTAGGTACTAATATGGTTACCAAAACCATCTTAAAATTTCGGATAGGGAGGTGGCACTGATACCGACTGCTGCTACTGCTTCTGCCGCGGTGCTCTTGTTTGATTTTTGAAGGAAAACGTGATGGCCTACAGGAAGTAGAGGGTGTTCCTGCTGCTGCTGGCAAGCGCCAGGGCTCAGGGTCCACGGAGACGAAGCTACTGCTCTGCTGCTGGCATGACTGTAGTCGGGTGCTGGTTCTGCTGTGGTCTGGGTACACGTAAGCACGGCAAACCTGTGCCTCTGGCCTCCCTGGGTAGAGGAGGGTACACACATGTAGAGGGACACAGACAGCATAGACAGGTTGCGTCGCCCCCTGATATTCTACCCTCCCACGGCGATAGAGCGCACGCTCCTACGCAACTAGCTACACACTACAGCGAGGGTACACCACCACACCAGCATGGTCAAGGAGCTGCACAGCAAGCGTCTCTCTCTATCTCGCACGCGCACCTCTCTCCCCTCTGCTCTCAGCAAAATGTGGTATATGGTACGCGGGGGGTTTCAACCTTTTTGCGATTGTCCGCCACGCCGGGGAGAGAGCGACCCGTCCCCGGGAGGTCTTTGTAAGCCCCCCGCTCGCCTCGTTCGACGTAGGAGCCCGCTCGTTCGCCCGAGATACCGAGGGCTGATGTGTGGGAAGAGCGTGGCACGCTCGCGCGGCGGTCGCCGGCTCGGCGGCGGACGGTAGACCATGCTTTGTGAAGTGTACCGGTTTCAGAGTAGGGTCAATTGGCCCGCTTCACGCTCAGCGCTCCAACGTAATATTTGATACCCATATTAAGGGTATGGATCGTTTAGCTATGCCCCAAGGAATGTTCACAACAAGAATAAGCGCCATCCGATGTGCGTTTGTTTCGTACTTTTGTATAGCCTTAGTATCGCGATATCCTCGCGAGTGACGTAAATGTACTCGACATGACTTTACTCGACGACATTAATTCCGATTCGAAAACAATCGAACGTCTGCAAATGATTTCTAGGCTCGGGAACACTGTTACAAAAAATGAAGTCCTACCATGCCAAAATGGCTGCAAAACCGCCGATAGATTGAAAATATGTTTTACGGCTTTTTTAGGAGTTGTATATTTTGCTCACAATCAAAATTTGACCTAGACTATATGTTCTTCGATGGTAGGTATCGATCCACGAAAAACAAATCGATATCAACCTTGACAGACTCGTGAAACAGAGGACAACAGGGGAATTGGCATTTATGGGCGAAGTACCTCGCGCGTAAATCCTGATTATCTTGGATCTTCGATATCTTGACCGATGCCGATTTCTTTTTTTTTTTGTCATCGACGGCTGTCACCACTGACAGTAGTTTACAGTATAAATCTTGACTGTGAGGGATTTACATCTCTTACAACTCAAAACTCAATATTTCGATTCTCATTGGAAAAGCAATTCTCAATTAGAAAAATCGGCTGTTCTAGGATGAAGAATCGCCACGGACACTGACTGGGTGAATTGTGTGCGTATATTCTTCGCATTAAACCTTCCTTTCTACCCGTCGACATCCAACCCAACCAGGGTCTGTGCCGGTTCTTCATCCTAGAGAGGTACCAATTATGTGGTCACAAAACTACGACACATACGAAGTATATACATATCATAGTATGCCGCAGCAGTGCAGTAAGCAGAGCAGGCAGTGCGATGCACCCAGGCACGGCCTACCCTGCTAGCAATACAAGTGCATGAAAGAGAAAAAGAGTTAAAAGTAAGAGAAAAAGAGAAAAGGGAAAAACAAAAGAATAAAAAATAATATAATAAAGAAAATCAACAGACAATCAAACAACCAAACAATAACAAAACAAAAATAAAGTGTTGTGCTTCTCCCGGAGGAGGTGCGACAGACAATAAAAAAAGAAATGAAATGAAAACAACGTAAACAGAGCAAAACTAAGAACGAGAGGAAAGGATAGGCAACCGGAGCACATCAAACGCACCTTCCAGGCAGCCGAGGCAGGTTTGTACCCGTAGTACAGACAGGTTCTACCTGCTAGCCGGTCTGGTACCTTGCTACCCTGTCTGCCGTCTCCTTCCTGATTTCGTCGCCCACGGTTTCCCTACGAACCGTTCCCTCTCCCCGTCTCCATTCCCTTGGGCGCCACCCATACAACGGATGCGTGGTGCTTCTTACTCAAATCCGTTTCGTCTTCGTACCACGCACGAATGACAAGGAAAGGAGTAAATCCCAAAAAAACAAAATGAATACGTAAGTAGCTAAACAATCGAAGACTCCTACAGTATAGACCGGTCGCCCCGGCAGACAAGTGGTCAGCTTCAAAGGCTACTGGCATTGGTACCCAAGCTCGAATCCCACCGTGGTGAGATTTTCACTTTATTTAAAAAAATAAAAAGGAACCAATTGCTGAGAGCGCCTTCGTGGCGTGGGTAGGCCGAATCCGACGCAAGTTGACGAGGGAAGAAAGTGCTGAAGTCTTCTCGCGATAAAAACACAAGGCACGTACCGTAGTGGGGAGGGGGGAGAAGAGCCTAGTTAGTGACCCCGGATCTGAGTTACGACTAAAGAGGGAGAGAGGAAAGAAGGGCGAAGATAATAAATGGGATAGAAAAACAAAAATGTGCTGGGTGTCGACGGGTAGAAAGGGTGTGTATGTGTTCTTCACATTAAACCTTCCTTTCTACCCGTCGACATCCAGCACATCCAGTGTCCGTGCCGATTATTATATCCTAAACAGGTACCAGTTCTGTGTTCACAAAACTACGACACAGAGATACTACGCTCAGTGCAGTAAGCAGAGCAGACAATGCAATGTCATATACGACAGGCAAGACCTACCCTGCTAGCAATCCAGGTGCATGAAAGAGAAGAAAGAAAAAAGAGAAATAACGAAAAGGAAAATAAGAATAAACAAATAAACATACCAAAGCAAATCACAAGCAATCAAACGACCAAACAAAAAACATGACAAAAAGAAAGAACGTGTCGTGTTTCTCCCAGAGGAGATACGACAGACAATAAAATCAAATTAAATGAAACTAAATGGAATGAAAAACGACGCAAACAGAGCAAGGCTAAGAACGAGAGGAAAGGACGGGCAACCGGAGCACACCAGGCAGCCGAGGCAGGTTTATACCCATAGTACGGACAGGTTCTACCAGCTACCAGTAGTCGGTCTTGTACCTTGCTACCCTGTCTGCCGTCTCCTTCCTGCTTTCGCCCGCCGCGGTTTCCCTACGAACCGCCCGCCCCCTCTGTTTCCATTCCCTTGGGCGCCACCCATACCAAAATAAAAATACAATATAATACAAACAATGCGAGGGGCTGTAGCATCGCTGTCGTGCCCCCCTGGAGAAGCTGCGAAAGGAAGTATACCAAGCAAATACAAAAAAACAAGGAAAAGGAAAAGGAAAAGAAAGACCACCAGAAACTACCAAGGGAAAGCGCGGAGCTCGCCATCCACCAAGCCAAGCCAAGTTGTACTTCTTCCTTATCACATGGATAAGAACGGGAGTAACAGTGAAACTAAAAACGAAACGAAAAACACAACAGGGCCGCGTTCGAAGCAGCTACAGAGGTGCGCAGTACGGGTAGACTAGACGGGATTTACTAGTCAGCCTGGTACCTTGCCACCCTGTCGGCTGTCTTCTTCCTGCTCTCATCAACCGCGGTTTCCATACGGCTGTTGCCCCCCCCTTCCCATTCCCTTGTGCATCACCCGCAACGGGTGCGTGGCGCTGTCTACTCAGTTCCGCCTCGACCTTGTGCCACCGTACCATGAACTGTTCAGCCGCTTCGAGGACCCCCCTGTACCACTTTCCCACCTTAGCTGCTGCAACGGTCCACACTGCGGTCTTTACTCCAAACACCAACGGGACCTGTGCCGTGGACCCCTCGGTGGCTCGAAACACCTTGAGGTCTTCAGCAAGACATTTCTGCTAAGTCTTTGGTTGTCCGCCCGGTTTGCGCCCCTCCCCACCCGTCATGGTCCCGAACATCACCCGACTGGGTAGTCGCCCCTTGTGTTGGCGTGCCAAGGCCCCCGCAAAGAATAGCCGCCGTTTACGGATCGTCGTTTCGATGCTCTCGCAGAATGTCTGCTTGAAAGCCTTCGCGCACGAGAGGGTCCTATAGTCGCCACGCTGCCGACGCTGGAAGCCAATGATACGCAGGAGGACTTGGTGGTGTACCAATCGGAGCCTGGCCAAGTGTTGTGCACTGAGAGTCCACCTCACACATCCGTAAAGCAGGGTATCAATCACTTCGGCCTTCAACATGCGTACTTTCAGGCTAAGTGGAGCCGTCTTCATGTCGTACAACTCCGTTCCGAACCGTTTGAAGCATGCTCGCATGAGACGGATCCGTCGTTCGATTTCGAGTGAGATGTTAGCGTCTTCGTGGATAATTCCGCCGAGGTATGAGAACTGGCTCGTCTATCTATACCTCGGACCAGCTTCTTCGATAACGAGCGGCGGAGGAGGGGGTGTCTGGTCCCGTGTTCGTAGAATCATCGTTTCCGTTTTCTTTTCCGACACCGTGAGGCCTGCTGCTTCGAATACAGTCGCGATGACTGTCATCAGTTCAGCGAGTCCCTCCGCAGACTTTGATACGATTCCTGCATCATCAGCGTACAGCATACCCCATACCGCCCTTCGGACGCATGCCAATGTCACCTCTTGTTCGACCACTACACCCTCGTCGAGGTGAACCAAATCCCTCATGATGTCTTCGTCTTCGCTGAAGCGTACGAGAACAACGTGTATCACAGCAGCGAAGAACACGCTGAACAGCAGTGGCGACAGCACGCAGCCTTGTCGTAGCCCCTGCGTGACACTAAACCAATCCGAGTGGTTACCATCATCTGTGCGTACGCAAGCGCGCATGCCGTCGTGGAACTGGCGGATGATTGTAAGCATCTTGGTTGGTATGCCAACACGCGTAAGAACCTGCCACAGCAGCTCTCGGTCGACAGAGTCGTATGCTTTCTGCAGATCGATGAAGCACATGTAACAAGGGGTTTTTCTGTCTCGTCCGGGTTCTTGTAATCGTTGTACTACGAGCAGCATGTCGACTTTTGATCGTGTAGGACAAAAACCGCACTGTTCCTCAGGGAAGATGCCTCGGTCCTCGCAGTAGTTGCTGATACGGGATGCGACGATTTTCAGCAACACTTTTCCTGCATGGGCAACAAACGAAATCCCTCTGTAGTTGTTGCAATCAGTTCGGTCCTTCTTTTTGTAAAGTACCTTGATGGTCGCGTGTTTCCACTGCTGGGGGACTTCACCCGTTATCCAAACATTGACAAGAATGTGGTGGAAGCATTGGATGAAATCGGGGTGATCGATTTCCAGTAGCTCGGCGGGAAGGTCGTCTGGTCCTACCGCTTTCCAATTCGGCATTGCCTTAACGGCTCCCATCATCTCGTCCACAGATGGCTCGTCGCCAAGTGATTGTTCAAGCGGTCGTAGTGGCAATGGATATATGATAGTGGGATCAAGTTTCAGTGATTTCGTGTTCAAGAGTTTGTGGAAGGCTCTCATCCACCGTTCACGAATCAGCACTTTATCCCGTAGCAGCGTGCCATCCTCGTCCCTACTGAACTGCTCGCTTCGCGCTTTCTTGCCCTCCAACCCTACCGTACCCTTCAGGTGCTTGTAAAAGCATTGCTGGTCATTATCAGCTAGGAGTCTCTCGGTTTCTGATAGGTACTCTTCGAAATACGCATGTACCCCTACAGCGACCACCTCCCGAAGATTCGCACACGCGGTCCTCAAGGTCTTCCACGCGGTACTATCTCGGGGGTGGGCGCGTAGGTGCTGTCGCGCATCTTCCCTCGCGGACCATGCTATTTTGAAGGCAGCCGAGGCTTCGGCCGACTCACACCACCCACGCTTGCGTGGCTGATGCGATGTGGGTGGTACCTCGGCTTCTACCGCATCGATGATGGTTGAGGTGAACATAGTAACCATACCAGCAATGTTGTGTGGTTGGAAAGGTTGGTTGAGAGTGGAAACGACTCTCGCAACTACTCGCTCACGACATTTTCCGTCGGACATAAACACCTTGCGGTCAAACGGTCGGCCTTTTGGCGTCTTGCGTGCTTGTCGGTTCGATGCAAAATGTCCAGAGAGACGAACCTTCATGTGTACGATGTTGTGGTCTGAATCAGCCTTAGCTGGTGGCGGAGGCTGAGGGACAACTTTAACATCGTGTACTCTAGGCCGATGGACTTGTCGGGTTAGGACGTAATCAATGCGCTTACGGTCATTCGGGCCGGTGCCGTTGTGAGTATGCGAGATTCCACCCTTGCGTGTGCTGAAAAAGTGTTGGTGAGTGCTAGCTTGCAATTGGTAGCGAACGACAGAAGTCGTTTGCCATTATCGTTGATCAAATCGCGGTCGTATGCTCCCAGAACTCTGTTTTCATTATCATCGCACCCTAGTCTCTGCCCAGTTCGTGCATTAGCATCCATCAGTACGAACAAACACTCTCTAGTTGGAATCTGTCCGACTAGGTCCTCCAGCTTTTGCCAGAAAACGTGTTTCAGCTCGGCGTCTTTGGTACACTCTGTTGGGGCATACGCAACGACGAAGTTAACTGCCTCGTGTTTACCAGCCAACTCGAAACGCATCGACATAAGCCGTTCGTCTATGAATTCGTGGGTATACACATACTTACGGCATATAGACTCCTTGACTGCCAGTCCAACCCCATACAACCCCTGTCTGGCTGTTGTTTCCTCCTGACCTGAACAAACAACTTGATAACCAGCAGCGCGGAATGTCGTCCTGCCGGCTCGTCGAGTTTCCTGCAGACCGACGAAGTCACAGCCAACCTGTTGGGCTCGGCATGTCCATACCCGTTTTTCCCCTCTACTGTCAGGGTGCGCACGTTGTAGGTCGCTACCGCCACAAGTGCCTACTTCTGCCTCGTACGAGCCTCGCGTGCTGACTTCCTCGCCAGCCGACGTGAGGCCCGTCCCCTCCTCCTTTCTTTCTTATTTTGCATATTTTTCCTCTCTATTGCTAAACTGGCTCTTCTCTCGGTCCTAGCCCGGTTCGCGCCTTGGTTTCCATTGACAGGATGCAGCCGTCCCAGCCAACGCCGACACTCTCGTCCTTTCTGTCGCGTATGCGTACCCACGCGATGGCCAGCCTCTCCACTCCCCAGGCTGCACACATTGCGCTCTCTGCTGTGGTGATATTCCCGCGTTGCTCTCAGGGGGATGAACTCCTTGGCGTTGGGGTTGAAAATAAAAAGCATCACCACCATCCCGCGCGGTCTTTACGGCGACAGGTTCGCCAGCCAGACCGCGCAGGGTTCCCTCTCCACCAAGCCCGAGGCTCGTTTGGGTGTGCCGCTAGACCGTGGTTTATTGTGAACACACACATGGCATTGCACCGCTAGTCGTAAACATAATATGTATTTGTAGCCATTCATGGTAATGTGAATGCCCCTTACATTTACGGCCAGGCTGGTATCGGTTTCGAGATTACAAGAAAGGCTGATAGCTCTCGGTGTTCCAATCACGACAGCGCCGGTGTTGACGGGTACTCCAACGTCACACCGAGACGACAACTCGTGTTTTCTCGATGTGCACCCTCTCGCACTCGGCATTTCTACTGGCCGACCCTTCGCGTCTTCCTCCCTCTTTCCCCCCTTTCACCACTCCTCCTGTCATCGCGTAGTTCGAGTCGAGATCGACGTACCATCTTGGCTTGCAGGCAGCCATCATCGGAGAAACAGAGCACTTAAATTAAGTTAGTGTGATATGAGACCGTATCAAACAAGGGTGTGTTGTCTTTACTAGTACACTGCTGCAACACTAGTCGTATGCCTGTGTCGTGGGTTTTTGAACGCAGAGCTTGCATCTCTCTAGGATGAAAAATCGGCACGGACGCTGACTGGGTGTGCTGGATGTCGATGGGTTATACGTTTAATATCTGCGATTTAGGACAAATGTGCAAGGCCGGTCATCCACACGTAGACGAGCATATCAGCCTCCTCGTTTAGCGCCGTCCCCCCCCTATCTACCACCCTCCCTCGTTCCTGCTCGGACCGTACGCAAGTGTGATGGATGTCCCTCCCTCCCCCCATCGAATCCTCTTCGTTCGTGCGTCCGGTCCCCTGTTCCTCCCCCCCCAGCTGTGTTGAAAGCATTTGATTTACGTATGCAGCACAACTTCCCACCGAATTAAATAGCTGTTTCGTTTTCTCATCCTAAAGTCTACCAGAGGGAAAATAGCTTTCACACGAAGACTGTAATATTAACCTTACAGCTACCGGTTGTTCTTTAAGACCAAAAGTGCCAGACTGCTCATCTACACAACGTCAAGCATCTCTCCGCCTGCTGGTTTACCATCTCCCCTCCTCTCTCTCTCCCTCCCTCCTTCCTGCGCGGACATGATGTGTGCCGTATGTCCCTCTCTCCATCGAGTTCTCTCATTTACTATCGAGCTTCCTCCCTCCCTCCTCCAAAGTTTCACAGTGACTGAACTAAAAACAGTTGATTTTATCGTACGAGTTCCAAAGAGAATGGTTGGTATTCTTATATGTATGTGTACTTTGTACATATCCCCCCCCCCGTCTAACTTCGAGCGATTTATATTTGTTTCTCGCGGTTCAGTGGTTGTTTGTAGAGTTAGTATGGCCTCTATATTTGGTTTGGTAGAAAGAGCGGCTTAGTGTGAAGACAGCACATGCCTGGTACCGGGTATATACCTATACGCAGGCATACAGAACACATCAAGTAGGGTACGTACCAGAGTATACCGGGCGTGATTGCTCGCTAAATACCGTACCAAACCAGCCCGGAGGGTTTGGTCCCAACTCAATACAAGTATCCGACACTTCGGTAATTTGGGTATGATTTCGATGCCGGTACCTGACACTTTAGTACGTTCGGTACGCCCGTCCAAATATACCAATGGTACCGGCATACCCTCGACCGCAATACCGGGAGTACCGGTATTGTTTCGGTACGTACGGCGTTAACACCGGTACCCGATACTTCGGTAAGTTTGATACTTTTTCAATATCGGCACCGGACACTCCGGTAAACTTGGTAGTTTTTTTATACCGGTACTCGACACCTCGGTAAATCCGGTATTTTTTCAATACCGGCACCCGGCTCTTGCGTTAACTTCGGTACGTCCACCCATATATACTCCGGGTACCGCTATACCCTCGACCACAATACCGGCGGTTCCGGTATATGTTCACCGTAGTACCGGGTATTTAGTGAAGCTATGCCGATACGTTATGACGTAATTACATGGCTTTTTGGCGGGTAATGCTTTAACAATGGTAAGATGTGAATCATACAAGAGTATGGCACGTTGAAACTCTCTCCTCCTGCAGCACACAGCTGTATTAAGATTGGCATTCATTGCACGCTATCTGTGGTCCACCATCTTGTGGTCTAAAACAAACACGGGTAGGCTGCTGTTCGGGTATCCATGGGCGCCTAGTGGAGACCAGGAGGATCGTCATCGTGATCACGGGTCACCAACAAGCTCGCCCACGGCGTGCAGCTCAACAACCTCGGCGCAACAATCGCAATATTTAGAGGTGCTAAAGGTGTGGGGTACATGCGTTCCCGTATTCACTCCGGCTCGGCTGTTACCTACAATCGCAATATTTAGAGGTGCTAAAGGTGTGGGGTACATGCGTTCCCGTATTCACTCCGGCTCGGCTGTCACCTACAAGCTCTCGGTAAATGTTACCAAGCGCACGGAGATGCCACAGAGGGCCGTCGACGACTAGGTGGTGCCAAATGGGTGTCGACGGGAAGGCATCCGTGAGGACTCGTTACTGTACTCGATAGGAGACTTCGTGAGACCAAAAGACAAGAACGATAAGCGCTAAAAGTGTGCTTCTGCCTTGGCAGCAAAAATCGTCGTTCGTTGAAGGTGGTGCTTTCAAGAGAATGTTCGGTATTGGGTAGGTACCACAGCAAACCGGCGGTATTGCCTCGGTAAGTGCCCTACCGAACCATACCAGAGGGTTCGTACGGACGAGATACCGATACCGGACAATTCGGTACGTTCGGTACGCCCACGCAAATGTATCCCGGGCACCGGTATACCACCGACCACAATACCCGCGGTATCGGTATTTGTTCCGTGCGGCCTCAACACCGGTACCCGACGATTCGATAAGTTCGGTACGCCAACCCGAATATATCCCGGTTAGTATACCCTCGACCACAATACCGAGGGCACCGGTATTGTATTCTTCTTGCGGCCGAAACGCGATTGGCAGATCTCTGTTCCCACCCTTATAGGCAAGTATTAATGAAACTCCTTGCCCCTTCAGACGCGCGTTCACGATGATCTCTCGATATTCATCCGGCTAGCTTTCTCATACGACTGTGATTGTGCATAGGGGGGTAGACAGCAATAAATCAACGCCTACTCAACGTTGAACCCGACAATCTCTCGCCCGGTCAGCTCGTGAGAGGCTCTAACTCCCTAAACCATTAAAATAAAAGCTCTTCAGCCTGTGGCAGCGAACGTCTCACCCTATTCATGGAGCTTCGGTCCACAGCAGGCCATCGGTACTATTTCGGTGCGGCCTCGATACCGGTACCCGACACTTCGGTAATATCGGTATATTGTCAATGCCGTTACCGGACACTTCTTTAAGTACTTTTTTTTACCGGTACTCGAAATTGCGTTAAGTTCGGTACGTGCACTCTACCGAACAGTTGCTTGGGCGATATTATACGCAATAAGAGAATCAGATTCCTCGTATCCACCCAGAAGGGGAGCTACGGAAGTAAACACGACAAAAGGAATTAACTAGGGATAAGCAGGGCACGCTTCCGCGGTAATGGGCCGCCACGGTATTGTTAGCACAGTAATCATAAATCACTCTATGTGCACGGCACGTATCCAGGGTAATAGCCTTTACGGTATTCTTCATACAGTGGTCAGAACCTACGGAATTTGCACGTCACACTTCCACGGCAAGCGAAAACCACGGTATTCTACGGGATCACGGCATTTGCCACCGACCGGAGTTTTTAGTACCGAGTATAGCCCTGACCAAATACACAAGGTGTACATAATTATAAGATAGTATAGCTGTCGCCAGGAACTCGCGCAGCATGATATTAGTAACTGTTGTCAACACGTGTGCATTGGTCGGGGGAAAAAAAACAGAAAAATAGGCTGTCTCGCTGCAGCGTTTACAACGCTGCGCGATTAAAAGCAATACACAGGAGCATAAGCAGATGAAGGTCAATATTCCTAAGTGTTCTATTAATAGTGTCGTCAACTTGTGTGCATTGGTCGGGGAAAACAAACAGAAAAATAGGCTGTCTCGCTGCAGCGTTTACAACGCTGCGCGATTAAAAGCAATACACAGGAGCATAAGCAGATGAAGGTCAATATTCCTAAGTGTTCTATTAATAGTGTCGTCAACTTGTGTGCATTGGTCGGGGAAAACAAACAGAAAAATATGCTGTCTCGCTGGCAGCGTTTACAACGCTGCGCGGTTAAAAGCAACACCCAGGAGCATAATAAGCAGTTGAAAGCCAATACTCATGTGTGCTATCAATACACCAGGTGTATGTACGTCGCATATTGGAACGCCGACTATAGGAAACAAAAACTGAGCACGCAAAAAAATTGGGCGAGTAGAGGAACAGGTGGGGTTAGGATATGTAAACACAAACGTCCCGGGTTCGAGGCCGTATGCGATTCCTATTTGTTTTGTTAGATGGCAAGGTGAGAATTTGAGGAAAGTGCACAAAGTTTAATCAAGTAACAAAACGGCTTCAGCTATCTAGCGAAGGCCCCTATCACGAGAGACTTGGTCAAAATTCGAAACAACGGTTCCGCGGCTGCCACAGCCAGCTCAGCTAAGCGAGTTAAAGGCCTTGATATCGATGATACGGACTGACAGTGGACTGCCAGTGCATGGGTAACTGCAAAAACATTGGCACGGCAAAACAACGCGAGTATCGCTCGACACCAAAGACGTCCTACAATCAACGTGGGAAGAGTTGTTATTAATTGCCACAGGAAAACTTGGTAAGGCCAAAATACTCCAATACCGCACGACGCTAACATCGTCGTTCGGGGACACCATATTATTACAGGGGTATATGAATTCCGCTTGTTTTTCGTCCGCCGGAATATTTCTTAAGAGTTGGCACGCGATCCTAACGAACAGCGTATGCCACACATTCAGCGCGGACTTATTCTTACGCGCCTTCCACAAAACAACTGCGTGTTTCTTTGTGGACTCGCAGAGAACGACGGTGGCACCAGCGGCCCTTTGCTGCCCGGTATTGGCAGCTCGGAATCTCGACAGCCGCCGGCATTGCAAGCGCCATGTATCCGTTCGGTCAAGCACGGCAAGGGCTAGTGTGGGCACTCGCTGTTCTCCAGATTCTGGGCCTACTAGGGGGGGTATCTAACAGGGTTGCGATGGCGATTCCGACGGACGAGTTCGTTGCTGAAGTGAAGGTGTTGTCGCCTGAGTGGGTGGAGCGTTTTGCCAAAGATGATATGGGTTGCGGGCAGGCGCGAGTGCCCTACGTGTGGAGACCCAGCGGCTTCGGAAGCAACATCAACAGTGAGTAGTTGTTATGGGTGCCGGCCGTAACGACGAAACAGGCCGTAACGACGAACAACCTCAACAGGTGTCACGTTCGATACGCATATAATTACAGTATAGCAACTAGAGTAAGCACAACGACTTCATAAGGAGGCGTCTTTCATGTACCGCAAAACTGATCGTTGAGTAACTCCATGTTGGATCGCTGGGACTGGGCATGGGGTCAATGTAGGTAAACGTGAGGTTCCGAACATTTTTCGTTTTGACCGTTAGCGATGGGCGCGTGTGGGGTGTTGAAAATGCTGTACTACGAGAGGGTGATGCTAGGTCACACGTCGTATTAGTTTCTTACGAATCATATGTAGTATAGCCAATGTGCACTACTGCCGAAAACAACACTCGCGCATCATTTTTACTAAGTGTTCCTCTCTGTATTTAACGGCACTGCGAACAAACAATAAATACAGGCACACAAAAGGAGCTGCAACGACTGAAGGTTGCTTGCAAGAAGCAATAAATAACCGATGGACGTGATCCCGGAATTGAGTCCTTGCAGTCGCACGCAGTGAGTGAACGACAAACCCAAACAAACACGAGCAATACACTACTCCTCCAACCCCCAGATCCCAATGGGGTATTCCGTCCCCTCTCGACGACAAGCCGATCACAGTATCCGAATTTCAGCCGACTGCTTGCAGGTTTCAGGCAGGCCAAACCGTACACGTCTCCACCAACCGAATCAACACGCCTAACGTCCTGTAGCAGCTATCTAAAGGAGAGGGGGGTGTGGTAATCTCCTGCACGCGTGCCCGAGGCTGGTCTCAACTTGTCGCTGGCGCTTCTTCGGCCCCCCCTGGAATGGCTCCGCACCTCACATACAATTTCGGCCTTCCCTCTCCAGATATTCTGAAGCTTAGTCTCAAAGATTTCCCGCACAGATATTCGAATTTTTGTTCGTGTTCGTTTTTGTGTCTGTCGTGTGTCCCTTCCACACATAAGCACTGAACTTGCTGTTTTTTCCCCCACATGTTTTGGGGGGATGATCGCTTCGGGCCATGCTATCCCACGCCGCCGTGCGAGGACACACCTGCTGGTACTCAGGAATGTTCAACTCGATTGGCGCCGCCTGACTGGTCGCGGTGCCGTGTGTCTTCTCTCGTGTTCGGAGAGATCGCAGTCTAGGCAATGTGTCATGTATTGCATGCTACACCGGGACCTCTGTACGGCAACCCCTGTATGTTATTACGAGGATTCGTGCGCACCCTCCGCGTGAAGACCACACTCCGAACACCACCCTCATGGCGAGAAGACCACTCGCGCCTTCTTCTCGTTATTGCACCATCTTCCCCTCGGTCTTAATAGTGGCGGTACCCTCCCCCCCTCCCTCGCTCCATCCTTCCTCTCCCTCCCTCCGCCCTTGTTTTCCATGCTTCCCTCTCTTCGAGTTGATTAGCTCAGAGCTTCGCCCAACACCCGAAGAAACGATTCACTTGATATTTCTTCACACGACACTGAGTCTGTACCAACACGTAAGGGACGTTTTTGTTTACATTTTATGTCCAAACTGTGAGAAAGTAATGGCAGCACGTTTTGGTATATGAAACTGCATTGCATCTATGTGATGGGATACTATAGCTGGGAAAATTATCTCCACCTAAGTTGGAATGTGTGCCTGGTGGGGATTTTCGAACCTTACATTATGGTACACTAGTCTCTACAGTAGTGCCAGGTATGATATATTATACTGCGGGCACGAAATCCCTTTCTCTTTACTGTATGAAAGCGATTATTTACACGAATGATCCGTGGGTCACATTCCCTTATGATTGTGTCGTACATGCGAGATTATAATAGTGGAACATCGTTGATGTGCGCTAGGGTGTCCAAATTCGTGCCCCCCTTGTAGGAAGTATCATAGACGGTAGGTTCATATAGGATATAGAATGGCATACTGTTTATAGATGAATTACTGTAGTAAACCTGATATGTAACATGGTTGAAGTAAGAAAACATCATTGAGCTTTGGTTATATCGCATTTAGTGTGGAACGTGCTTCATGTATCAAATAATATGGCCAGTTCGTGTTAGTGTTAGCATAGAACATGGGTCGCACAACATTAAACTACGAGCCAATGCGAGCGTTTCCGATTTCGACGACGGTTCCTCAGGGACCCCCTCCAAAATCACTGTCAGGTGGATCTACGTATGACCGCAATGATCCCCATCTTATTCTTCGTATTGACGATTTTATAAAAATATACAAACTATGTTAATAAAGTTTTGAGCTGGTTCAAGTTGAACACCCTACATTTTGTAAGACGCGAATGCCGGTTGCAACATTTTCTTGAATGTCACATATTTGGTATTATACTGACCGCAATGAACAGTGGAAGAGCGTGGCATGGCTAGGCTTTCAGTTCAGGTCCCAGGGCTGGCGCTAGCGGTGAAATGTGTTCCGACCTACTACGGGCGTTAAAAAAGGCCAGAAACAGTCAGGCGTTTCCGTAGGAAATGTCATTTTGTTTTTACATTGGTTTTTGAACGAGCCTGTTGCCAGGTACTTCAAGGCATGTCTGTTAAACCGTTCGCGCAAATGTTCGAAGATTTGACTGCGTAGGGCCAATATCAAGTCATTTTGAACGCCTAAAAATGACCCTATACTGAAACGAAGTAATTATCAGACCACTGTAAAATATGCGCGTTTTCCGCACAAAAGCCCAAATGGTCACGCCTATTTTTACAGAAAGGTTCTGAAAATTGTACGTGTTCTTTGCGCTCCTGCCGAGGCCTTGCCGAACGGTGTTTTTTGTTTGTTTTTCCGTCGGGATTTTGGCGTTTCGTAAGAAACTATAACCAAGATCTGACGAAACTAAACGGAGAAAACCAGAGAAAACATATATACCGTCCGTTATCGGGTCGGCAGGGGGTCAGAGAACATGTGTGCGAAAATCCAGGACATATCTATCGATAGATGCCCTCTCTCGGATATTGCCGAAGCCATAGACCACTGCTGTGTGTAATGTCCGTGGGTGAGGTATGTGCATGATTAGTCGTAATCGTAGTAGTGCAAGAACGCACGGGCGTCCACGACGGTAGCACAATAAAGTGCACATCACCAGCAGTAGCCCGAGTAGTAAAATGCGTGCGTCAGGAGGGGCAACAGCAGCGGCACAGCTGCAACAAAACGCTGTATGTAGCAGTGCGATGCGCGGCTTGCTGCTGCTGCAAGTAAACAGTGTATGTACTGTATGTCGGCACAAACTGCAGTACGACTGGAACCATTCCCTATACCCACTGCGTGAACGATGCAGGGGCCTACAGCACACAGACAACCACCAGCGATGTTTTGATTGAGCGATCGATCAGTTGGTGTTTTGGAGGCGAGCGTATGGGAGTGCGTTCAATAGACGCCCGTCCAACCAACCTAAAACAACAGCGAGCAACAGAAATCCTGCTCGTGGGGAGGTATACCTGTGCACGCTGCGTGGAAAAAGCGCACAACAAGATTTTTCCTAATTGCTTCTCCGCCTCCCATTATTTTGTCCGACTCCGGTGAACCCTTACTACAGTAGTAACAGTCTATGCGCTGCCTGGCAACCTTCAGCAGCCGTATACTATGTTGATTGGTGTTTTGTGGTCGGCGTTGTTTGTGTGTGTGTTGAGCACGCACAGCTACACTAACAAACGGCAGGTGGGGAGCAGTATACTGATGATCGTACCGTGTATGTATTCGTATGTGCGTGTCGGATATATGATCGATCGTACAGCGTGCAAACAAAGTAATAGTACAGCAGCCACTCTCATCATTCTCGGTAGGCCGGTACCCCAAGTAATTCGTGGTTCGATGATGCGGATGCTGTCCATACGCGCAGTTCTTACTTCTCATATATACGACCTCCCAGTACTCGCAGTATTTAGGCATTAGGTAATACTGTATCATCACTGTTGATACTCAAGTAAGAAATGAAGTCTGGAACATTCACGAAAACTAAGGCATTCGATGTAAGTACTACGGCTCAAACTGGCCAACAAGAAACACTACAAATCAGAGATAGACGTCCACACGAGATAACGCCATCGCTACGGAAACGCGGAATCGAATCAAAACCAAACATCGGACTACAATACCCCCCAGGGTGGAGGTTCTTGGTTTCTTGATATTGATATAGATATTGTTCTGTTGCTTTTGGTTTAGTTTTGAATGTCTTCCGATGGGATCCCCAATAACTCGCCTCCGACTTCACCTTGTGGACACTCTTAATGCCCCCTTCGGGTATTGCCAAGGAAGTTACATTAACACCCACCCGTTAAGATATGCCGCGGTTGATTTGAGCCCAGAAAGGTAAGAAACTGCCAATAAAGATATGTATTAATAGCAGTTGAAGGGGTCTCAGAGAAATATCAACGTTCCTTTAAGAAATACGGCCGGTGTGTGTGCACTAAATAAGGCATTTTGAACCTCTATGCTATATTGTCGTTTCTAATTTCTCCCAGCACTCGCAATATTCGGACGCCAGTTCTGCAATACTCTCAGTACTCACAGCACTAAACGTAGCATCTGTGTAAAATTGTGCGTCAGCTATGAATACAACCGGTTGAACGATCGACACCCAACTTCGTAAGCTGCATGATACGTATATGTCAGACCTTTTCGTCGGAGTTCTACAACACGTAACGGTCAAGGAGAAGAGCTAACGTTGGACCTTAACGACTGAACAACTCCAACACGCCATCCATAAATTAATCAATGTATGGAGGAATCTAGGGAGGACCCGTTATTTCCCGCGCATCTCGCCTATACTCGCAACGCGTTGAATATTATGTGCTTATTATAATACGGCGCGGGCGTCTATCTACGGTAATATAGTGCTCGTGATGGCCTCACTCACTGTAGACGGAACTTCGTGATAAAGAAGTATCATCTCGGTAGCCGTATGGTGAATGGCTGCTCAAGCCTCTATGGGGACATAGTTCTTCTTTCCTTTTTAGTCCCTCCTATTTGCCTACAATAGCAGCTGTGCATTGTGTAGCCGCCATGTATGTTTGAGGGGCTACAACCGCATGCAGCAGCTGTGCAGCAGTCATGTATCTCTGTCAGAAATGTAACCACCGAAGATCGTACACGACACGTACCAGTGCTGTAAAGCCATTACTCGGAGTCCGTAGGCAGGGTGTAGAGTGCTCCCAACTCTTGGCATTACGTCTGACCTCCCCGTCCTTCGCCGCAACGCTATTTCATACTGTTTCGGGCATGACCCAAGCCGGTGACCGGCGGCCGCCGGTGAAGACCCCTGTGCAAATACAGTATATTTAATGTTACTCCATCGCTCCTACCCTGTTACCCTGTTAGGCTCTCACCAGCAAACAGAACACCAGAAAGCACAGACAAACAAAAACAAAAGAGCATTAAATGTCAATCCCATAGAACGAAAGAACGCTAAGTATGAAAGTACATGTACCCGGCCTCAGGCATCAGGTACTCAACGCAGAAAAATAAACCGAAGATAAAAAAGCGAAGGGACGAAACGCGTCAAAACGCCCAACAGTCGGGGGGCGGCGGAAAGTTCCTCTCTCGCCATTCCTGGCGAAACGCATTTAGTGGGGTTTCCGTACGATAATATGGCGTGTGTCGTGGACGTACTGGCAAAGATACTGGCTGGGTAAATCAGTAGTTTGTGCACGTTCTTTCTATTGTTTGTTGTTTTTCCTTACATCTGATTATTTGTTTAGACGTACTGGGTGGGGGATCCGGCTGACGCTACACGCCACTGACGGCCTCGCACTTCGGTGGCTCGGGTGCCTACGCCTACCCGGCCGTTCTCCCTCCTAAGGCCGTTGTCTAGGGTAAACTGTCCGCAGTCTCGAAGACTGAGCTTCCCCAATGGTCCGAGACCATTCAAACTTTTACATCTATGAAATCAACTCGATGCTGTGTACCGTACTAATGATCCTATGATCTTGTTCGGCCTGCTGTTCGTTCTACCCTCACTTCTCCCCCTTGGGCTAATCTCATCGAGACCTTTCCGATGCCTTCCCTGTTATTCCGAGTATACACCTTGTATGCATCTGACTTCCGGCGGCCTTCTCTCTGGATCAACCTCTCTGAGACTGAACCCTCTGATGCGAGCGCTGTCGCTTCTCCGATCCGCGTCGAGCGCAACGCGTACTTTTCCGGGTTCCCTCCTGTCTCTGAGAATATATATTTAAGGCCCGCATAGCCTGCCCATACCTCCATGTATCTACGCCGTTAAACCCGTAGGTAAGAAGCGAGTGGGGCGTCGTCTAGGTAGTGACAGATGACGTGGCATCAGTTCCACCACAAGGGCAACCGCCCCGGCGCCCTCTCTGAGACCAGGGAACGCCCCGCTCACCTCGTTGCGTGTTCTAACTGTATCACGCTTCCCTCGCCGAGTTGGTCGCCTTTGTGACCCCGGGACCGGACATCCACTCGGTTGGCTCGGCCCCAAAATCGTTAACTTAACCGTCGGCTATCTGCGACGAGAGCCACGTATTTGCATCGGATGCAGTGGGTCGGATGAACTACCCCGGAATCCGAAGCGTAATCTATTTCCCTGACAAGACCCACCGTCTCGACCATGGTTGAACGTAAAAATTGAACATAACCTAGTCTCCTATGGATCGGTGTGTTCGCGCCCTGATAAATGAACATGCCTTCAGTGAGATATCGCAGGAGTTACTTGTGTATTTTGTTTTTCGGCATCGACCATGCTTGTGACTATATATATCGCACCCAAGCCCAGCCCCGTGCGGGTATGTGTATGTCGACCATGGTTGGGTATGTGTCGAACATAACTAATCTGATACATGCCGCCGTACAAGATCCAACGCAATCTATTTTTCGACATCGCCATGGTTGAATACATATCGACCATAACCTACAGCCTACAGTAGTCCCAAATGGACTGGCGTGTTTCCGACACCGGTTAGGAATGAATGTGCCGTCCAGTGTGGAACATCATGATTTACTTTTTCGGCATCGACCGTTCTTGACTATACCTCGAACCTTCACCCAACATTACGTGGGTTTGTGTGTATTAGGGGTGTTACCCTTTTGCCAGTTACCCGGGTACTCGCGAGTATTACTCGGCTTGCTAATACCCGTCACGGGTACGAGTAACACTTCGTACTCGCCGAGTATTTGGGGCCCGGGTACCCCGGCACCTGGGTACTCGGGTACACGGTTACACGGTTTAAACGAGTACCCGGGTACCCGTTGATTTACCTTAGAAATCCTGTAGATGGCAACTTATCGTCCCCTAAATCACGCCCCCTGAGTAGTATTTGGTAAATACTCTCGAGGAACCCCTTTTCAAAATTAAACAGCTGTATCATGCCTCATCTGTCACACCATACTAAACTGTTACCCGTTTGCCAATTACCCGGGTAATCGCGAGTACTACCCGGCTTGCTAATACCCGTGACGGGCGCGGGTAACACTTCATACTCGCCGAATATTTGAGCCCCGGGCATTCGGGTACTCGGCTGTTAGACGAGTACCCGGATGTTGAACAGGTACCCACTGTTAAACGGGTACCCGGGTACCCGGGTACCCGCCAAAATGGCCATAAATACTCGCGAGTACCCGAGTATTGTTTCTCAAAGTTGGCGGGTACCCATTTAAGGCGAGTACTCGTCGGGTAACACCTCTAGTGTGTATACCCGTTCGTGCCTTTTTGAATAGATAAAATTTTAACATTTTTTCATAAACGATACCGTACGATATGACCGTGCCTGACCGTATATCGACCTAAACCCAGCCTGACGTGGGTTTCGTGCCTATGTCCCCGGTCGGTGCCCTACCCACCTTCGCTGGGTTTGTTCTCGGATTCCGAGGTCGGTTCTCGATTAATACCTCATTAATTTGTTGGCTTGGCCTCTCGTGTAACGCGACGAGATATAGTATCGGTACATGCTTTTAACTCCATGATATAAAGTGGCCTCTCCCATACGCGATATGGGATGGAATCTCTGTTGATATCACTTGAATTAAGTATGGTCTGCCTTTATAGCCCTGACGACCTCGCACTACTCTTCTTTTGTTTTCCCCTTCCGGCGTTGGGTTCTCCCCTAACCCGTGGGTATCCTGGCCCCATTTCGGATTGCGTAGCATCATGTCTACTCGCGCCCCAAACCGCATAAATAACTGCTGTGTAAGTGCTTCCTGCTCTGTCTATAGTCCACATACCGTTGGTGGCGACTCCCCGTCGTTGTTCCGGCCTGTTATCGTGAACTAGTCTCTTGGTGTTGTTGTTCCTTTCTCTCCCGTAGCGTAGTCGGTGCATCTCGGCTCCTGGACGCCGCCGATGAAACAAAACTACGGAATATCCGCTCGCCAGTCGTCTGACTGGATACCAATCGAGCGCCACCTATCTACCGATGTGTTCCTCCTGCCCCATCGGTATGTACTTCTCTGTTCCGTCCTACCTGGAAAGCACTGGCCGAGTGTTTCGGTCTCTTAAGAGTAGCCAGATCCTTGAACCACAACCCCATCTCCTCTCTTCCGAACTGCCACAAACTACAGATTGAGCTTTCTTTTAATTTTTGGTTGTTCACACTCAATCTTCACCATTACTACTGCCAGTAGACTACTAAATACCAGTACATATATACGCGTACTGCTGTGCCAGTTCCCAGTCCTACCTATGAATAGGGTGGATAGTCAGCAAGCACAAAGGGTGTGCTGGATGGTGAAAGAATGGTATAATGTGGGGAACACAACGCACACTGCTACGAGTACCAGGTAGGTGGCCCCTTTTAAGGCACCCCACTTGAAGACATCGCAGCATTTATTGCGCCTCAAACACTCAGCGCCCACGCATTTTGCCTACTTTAAGGTACCGGGTGCCTTACAGCAAGCAGTGGAAGTTGACTTTTTAAGGCAACTGGTACCTGATATAATATGGCTGGTTGTTGTACCCTCCCTCCATCTACAAACAAATAACTATATCATTTTCATATAGTATAGCTGGGATGTCAACTGATTATTTAAACAGTTTTACCTATAATTTAATGTGGAGTAGCACACCACGTGTGAGAGACGTAAAGTACCGTAAGCAACAGGGTCCACGGCATGGGCTTAATTGTGTCGACTTCGATAATCGTTGCGCTTGTTACGATGGACGGAGTTGTGTATCGACGACGATCGCGCGTCTCGTTCTTTGACGTTGGGGGCTGTCTGTTGTGCGGAGACGTGGGGGGGTGTTTCAGCTTGCATTGACGTCTGTCAAAGTTTGAAAATGATTTGCAGTCGAATGGTAACACATCATACCGCAATGGCATGTACAGCAGACGCTTCAGCAGTAGCAGCGAGCAGTCGCATGTCGTACAGTAGCAGCAGCGGCAATAGTAGCACTGGTACATAGAAGTAGCAGCAGTGACACACGGACCCTACGAAGACGTCAACTACCATCGTGTGGCGGCATGTCGCGGGCAGTGCCACGGCTAGTAATGTACATTCATGACTGCCGGGATATATACCGCTGTATGTCGCGGCATGCCACGGCAAGTCCCATGGGTTGGGGTTAATGTTAGGGTTAGGGTTGCCGTGAAGCTTGCCGTGGGCCTTGCCCGGCAATCGTCTCCCGACATGCCGCGGGCACTCCCGCGGCATGTCACGGGTAGTGCCACGAAACAGTCAAATAAGATACCTTCCCTCCTTATATACCTTCACCTTGTTCATCGATCGCCACATAAAAGCTATTTCGACAGGGCAAGCATGGCGACTTAACAAATCAGCGTGAAATCAAGATACTTGAACTATTCTCGTCAGACGAGGTTAGTCAAGCACCCTCGCTCGTCGGCGATCGATTTCTGCTCTCTCGACGTTGCCGAATCCATGATACTCCCTTGACAAGCGTCGTAGCCCATCCACGCAGCATCATTTGACTTATTCTTCCGCGACGGTGCTTACCTGCCTTCGCACACGCCGCATCTAGACGAGGCTACAAGTTCGAACAAGTACGAATGCTGCCGATCTGGAATACATTGTGTGCGGAGCACCATGATTGACCCACCTCTGCCACGAACCAAGCCCATTGTATTTAGGCACGGTCAGCGACACGAGTGATTTCATTGTTCGTTAGGGGTGACTCCAGCCTTACCGCGCCGGAACCAACCCTCCACGCGCTGGTCGAGAGCAAGGCCGGCACACGGAAACATGCGCGTATTGTTGTTGTCCCATTGTATCATCGCTAGCATCTAGTGCATGTACGCACATGTATACGACCAGTACGTGCACCATCCCGAGATGTTCTCTATTCTGCTTGTTGTGCCGATTACATTGTTTTGGGCAAGATAAATACCTACAGTACACCGCCACACCCTCGCAGCACCACCAAAGTGCATGTTCACACACAACGGTACGTCACAAACGCGTGCGCAATCCACGTAAAGTAAACGAAACTGGTGCACAACGTCATTGATTCGAGGAATTTGACGGCGGGTTTTAGACGAGCGAGGTACAGTAGCAACACGACACGATTGAGGCAAATTGTATGTCGGCACAAAGTTAGACAAGGGAACGGCCAGGTCTGGGGGACATGCAGCTGGGCTAATCTTGATCGCAATGCGTAGTTTGAAGTGAAATTTGTACTTATGTTGCATGGGTCGACTTACCCCTAACCTTAACCCCTACACATTTACTGCACTCTCAACATTAAAACATTGGTAGTTTGCACAGTCGTTCGCACACGCCCTACCCTTGGCTTGTCCCGTGAGGCCGAACACATTGGCTCCATCATAGTGCTGAGGAAAATCGACCGAAACGTGTACGGGTTTTTAGCATAGCCCACCTGCCTTAGTGATTAACCCCCAACGCCTAGCTACTGTAGAACATTGCTTTCGTTAAGGGTGACGTTTCGCTACGCACGCGACAGCTCGTTCAAAGATGACTTAACAAGAACTGGTACGTATGTTGTTCACCACCACTTAGCCGTTCTTCTGTGACCCCGTGCCACGGGCTGCCAACACCTCCCCTGAAAATCAGATATGATGAATGCTTGGGTATACGCTGTCGTAGTGGAAGGGTGGAGCGACCTCGCGGTAGTGGTGGACGACGAACAGCTACAGGGACTGGACTACTCCCTGCCGAGTGGGGGACTGGAATCGGGAGGAGTGGGCTGCATATTCAGCAGTATGCCGCACTTGTGCAGGTTCAACTCCGTCGAGGTCAGACTCGGAATCTACCACATTTTCTAGTAGTTGCATCCTGACACACAGATATGTTGGCCAGAGGAGAGCGCTGTTTGTGGTTGTATCAGTGCTATTGCCAAGCGGGTCCGTTTGACCGTTAGCAAACCTGTTTATGCTTTCCTTGGATCGTCGAAACAACCTCGCGTGTTTCGTCGCAGAAGTGGCAAGCGTACATGGATTCTGCAGGGGTTTCGGCTGAAGACAGAAAAGTGTCGGACACGCTCGCCAAATCGGTGGGGAAGATCCGGTCAGCGAACATCTCTAACTCGTTCGAGGGGTTGAACGTCGACCAACGCGGCGCTAGGGCGGTAAGGACCTTCCTGAAGTTTACCCTGGCAAGAGCACGTTTTTTAAGTGTAGCGGACGCGTGCTACGTAAGAGGTAGCACTTGTTTGGTGAACCGGTATCTGAATGACGGCTCCTTAACCCAAACTCGTCGAAATTGCATTCTTGGGTGAGGTGCAGCGCTCCTCAAGTGGGGAGCCTAAACAAATACATGGTGCACCTCTACCTTAGCATGCGTCCCCATATCACCTATTGATTTGTTCAAGTATGGACGGTCGTACGTAATGCACCTACTTTATGTGCCGGGTGCGGTATAATACTAGAGATTTTACCCGGGTAAATATATCTACGTGCCGTATCCAACATAGTATTTCATTGCTAAGGATGTTTTATGGCGCGTCATGGCGATCCCTACGGTGGGCCAGGCCAAGGCTGTAGTGGGGAGGGTACCCTCCTGTTCACTATTGAGCTCATTGACGCCACTCGCGCAAATGGTTCTGTACCTCACTCAGAACCGGACGCACGTACGATTTGGTGGTGCAACGCAACGAAATAATTACGTACAGGACGGTGCGTATCGCGAACACGGACACCACTAAAGGTGAAAACTTCATTCAAAAACGGGGTAGCTACGCACGAGCGATTGGCTCCAAGCCGATGAAGGGAGAGGTTCCGAAAGTGATGCTGGCGCGTTGAGTGCCGGCCAGACCAAGGCTACGATAGAAGGGGGGTCACTTTTTTCGTGTGATTTTATTTCAGCCGATCAGACCCACTGCCAAGTTACTACCCCCTGTTTGTATACGCCGCTGTCGAACGCGTCACTTGCTGGCCCGCGTGCCTGTACCATGAGTCGTCAAGAAGAGTGGTAGATAAAGTACTCGTACACCAAATACCAGACACACACCAGATGGGTCAATACCGGTTTGTCAGAGACCTCCACCACATAAAACAACACACAGGAGGTAAGCCGCACCAGGATTGTCACCGGCTGCACCCCTCACATATATACGAGCAGTATCATTATCATCAAAGCCTAGGTCGCATCATTATCATCATCGACTGCTCCCATAGGGAGCAGCAACACACTTCCATCCACGAGGCATACTAAATATGCCTCGATACATAATACGAAACCCCACAATATATGAAACCCCCACATACGGGAAACTAGTATCGAGCAACCGCATACCACAAACAGCCCCCCAATTCGGTGCGCGATACGATAGGTCCCGGATAACTCATCACCGACTGCCAGACAAAACGGCAAGTCCCAAGTTCATAGTAAATCATCGCCAAGGTAAAATCGAACCCCAAATTCCATCCTTCAGCATTGCTAAGGTAAAACGGCAATCCCAAATTCCATCCTCAAGAATTGCCAACGAAAAACAACAATACCGATGCCAAATTTCTCAATCTCGATTCCAGTATATATCCCAAATTCCATTTTTAAGAATTGCCAACGTAAAACGGCAATCCCGATTATAAATCTCTCCATCTCGATTCCAGTATATAGCTCCTAAACTATAGCGAGACGGTAACTACGGGAAGGGAAAAATCCAACCAACGTGAGTATGCTGGTAAAACCTTCAACCAAAATCAATGACACTGTCTTCACATAAATACCGTATCGCCCGATTACACCGGCCCCCATGTTGTGTACTCTGTAAGAGCACAGCAATAGAACATCTCTGATATAGAACACCTCAAATCAAATCATAGCAGCTCCCCTGCTTGACACTCCCTCGGAAGTATACAAGAGGACCACAATCCGCATCTAAAATCCAAAGGTACTATAGTTATCAGTAAGTGGTTCCCCTGTACATTGTGCGCAGTTAACTATTAGCCAAAGTGTACGGCACGATTCATCAAGACCATCGGCATACTCTATCTACTGGTGTATTAACCTTAGTCAACGTATGGGTACCTCCCAACACTTTCTCCATTTTATTAAGAACTCTTTAAGCTGCACGGTAATTCTTCAAGTACTTTCCAAAAAACATCCCATGCATACCGAAAACTCCTACTAGTATTCCCCAGAGCCAAATGGCCCAAATCCCTCGGAAAAAGAAACAAACGAACAAACCAGTGGATTAAATCACAACAAGTTCTCCACAGATTCACGGTCAAAGCGAAACTTCCCAGCATGCAACGGTTTGATGAGAAAGTCGGCATGCTCTGCCGAACGTACGTGTTTATCTCAAACTAACCGTTAGACACATGCTCCAGACATCTACGTCCTAGAATCGAACCATACACAGACACCAGCGCGCACAACTGCTCCACCAGAGACAGACGTCCGGTCAGTAGCCTTGCGTGCATAGTCCGCATGCACGTATGATGAAACCCCAACTGGACTAGACTATCTGCGAAGGAAAGTCTTCGTCGTGTTACCGAGTACAGCTACTATACCTCCCCTGCTCGGTAGATGACAAAATATCCATCGCATGGTTAATAGTAAGAGTCTGCGACACCAGTGCGACTCCAAAACCCCTCAATCATAAAAAATAAAAACCAAACTCAAGTCCAAACCCACAAACCAGAAACACCAGCGGCCTATAGGAAATAAGCGCCGTAGACAACGAAAAAAACAGAACGTCGTTGTTCTCTCGACAAGACTGCTCGATCCAGCGTTATAATCCAACTATGCTCTTACCAAAACAAGCATTTAGGCCCTCGATATACCAGGCAAAGCATCGCCTTTCAGTCATACCCCAGGTCATGATAAATGGACTGCCATAACCGATATACGTGACAATATACAGCTGTTGATGCTGTTATTGTATAGTATTCTGACATCGTACAGACACATAAAAGATAGCTGTGGTCCATCATACCCGTAAGGTACAATCACACAACTACAGCCCTCGCTCACACATACCAGCCGAATGTTGACTTGCCTGGATCAAACGGGAACGTCCGCTCTCCTACAGAGTTCCCATTCAACCACACACATAGCTGCGATCCATCATACCAGGGTACAAGCTCACCACAAGTACAGCAGTCCTTGCTCAAATACGCCGGCCAAGGCACAGAGAAGCACAAAAATAAAACAACAGACCAAGAAAATCCAACCCACTGAATCCACCACTAGAAAGTTGGAAAATATAAAATACCTACTTCCCTGGATCAAATGGGAAAGATCGCGCCCCGCCGCTGCTGCTGCTGCTGGTCGAGGTCCATGATATATATTCCACAGCTCCTCGCGCGCAGCCGCTCTACGGGCATCCCGTTCCTTGATGATGACATCCAGCTCCAACCTTAGGTCCTTGATCTGCTCCTAAAGCAGTTGGCTCTCCCCTGGCATAGCACTACGCCTCCTCGCCGTCGACCTCGGCACTACTGCCGGATGTACGGGGCGCAGACAACGTAAAAGGCGGCTTTCGGAACATCTCGTCGAGATATTTCCATAGACGGGTCACTCGGGGATAATGCTCGACCGGTCGTCGAGCAAATCAGCGTTGAACTTCGTCCGCGGGGGTGTGGTATACAGTGTCATATACGGTATATCGTGATCTATCCGATGTGGGAAAACGTTTTCAGCAATGAATGCTGCAATATGCGATACCTGATATAATAGCATACCACTGTCCCTAAATATAATAACTGTTGATATTACATATTAATATGCTGGAGCGCCGGCGTTCCAGCCTGCGGCACGTCGCTGTAGTCCGGCGCGTAGACGATAGTGGGCTAGGCAGTGCACTGCCTGGCCATGTGAAGGCCAGAAACCCATCGCACACGATGTTTAGTGCAAAGCAAACCGCGGCCTCATGCCCTCGAACACCACAACACTCGCACGTGTAGAAACCGTTCATAGACGCTCCTGGAGGTGGAGGGGACTCGGGCTGGTACCAGCCATTTCCGGTGTTACGAGTCCAACCAGCGCCCCCCGGCCTTTGCTGGTGCTGGTGCTGATGCTGCGGCTGAGGTGGGTGCTGCTGCTGGTAACTGTGACCTCCACCCCAATGCCGCTGCTGTTGCCGCTGATGCGGCCAGGCGCCTCCATACTGCTGCTGCTGCGCAGTGCCTCGATATTGCCGCTGCTGATGCTGCTGCTCAAAGCCTCCACGCTCAAAATCCTCCTCCAATCACGAAAACCATCTCCATGGCCAGTTCTCCCCGTACTACTCCCCTCTAACACAGTATAGCGCTCCAGCAACGTCCGGGCTCGAAGCAATCCGATCATCGTGTTTGTATACGCCGCTGTCGAACGTGTCACTTGCTGGCCCGCGTGCCTATACCATGAGTCGTCAACAAGAGTGCTAGATAAAGTACTCGTACACCAAATACCAAACACACATCAGATGGGTCAATACCGGTTTGTCAGAGACCTCACCATGTAAAACCACACACAGGAGGTAAGCCGCACCAAGATTGTCACCGGCTGCACCCCTCACATATATACGAGCAGTACCATTATCATCAAAGCCCGGGTCGTATCATTATCATCATCGACTGCTCCCATAGGGAGCAGAAACACACTTCCATCCACGAGGCATACTAAACAATGCCTCGATACATAATACGAAACCCCATAATATATGAAACCCCCACATACGGGAAACCAGTATCGAGCAACCGCATACCACAAACACCCCCAATTATTCGCAGTCTCAAGCTACCGTGATTTTTTATTTTCGCGATATGCACCGCCTGGGAATGTTTGTTACGCTGCGGTATTAAGATATGTTTCGAGTTCAATTTGGGTGGAGGTACCGAGCCACTCGTTCGAGGGTCCTTCACGCGGCAATGCGCACTGCGCCAGACCCCCTGCCGTAGCACCATGAGTCGCTATATAGCGATACCAGTCACGATATGGGCGTCCACTGCAGGTCAATCGTTTGAGAGAGGGGGGTCTTAAGTTGTGCCGGGTGTGTGGTTCAATCGAATGGACGGGACGGAACCGGGCTGTATCGAAAGTCCCCAACATTGCGACTCTACGTTTACTCTGGGGAGTACGGTACAGGACGATGTAACGAGAAATCGAGCAGCCAGAAAGCTAGGTTGAGTTTCACGGGAAGATATGAAATTCGGTAGCCGGCATAATGAATACTGTAGAGCGCCCCCCTTACATGGGTGTCCAGTACTGTTGTAGCACAAACACTGCTGGACATAAGTTGTGCACGATGTCTGTATTTGTCCGAGTGGCTTACACAATGGGTGAACCCGCATGATATGCCCGTGTGGTGCGTGTCCACTCCGCTGACCGCCCCGGAAAGCTTTTCTTCAGAAACCTTGTTGTTGTTGGTCTCTAGTTTGCGCTCCGTCGTGGTGCTGGGTCAACCTATCGCTTGAGTTGACGACTCTATGCTGCCGTGCTATGCGGCCCGCCTATATATTATGTACTGCATGTCGGTCGGGTTGAAGATGCCGACGACTGTTTTGACCAATCACCAACAAGCACCATGTTCTTGCACGGGATGCCCCCCGCCCCGACCCAGGTAATGACTACGTTCTTGTGGCGGTACATTACTCCCTGGGTCCGGAGGGACGTGGACGTGGTGACCCATGTCAGGGAGACGTTCCAAACGTCACCCTTTATAGCGATACACGTCCGGCGCGGAGACAAACTCAAATCTCATTTCAGCCACATGAGTCACAGCGTGGAGGTGGGTAAGACGGGAACGACATGTCGAGAAGAGGCGAACGTACACATGTGCTACAGCAGCAGCCTAGGCTGTTTACGAGACAGGGCGAAATACGGCAGATAGGGGGGGGGGGCGGGGGGTGAGGGGTGTACTCGAAGGGGGGGGGGGGGTTGTAATTGCACGAGCAAGGGACCGAAGACTTTAACTCTTGTTCTTGTTCATGCTGTTCATGCCCGTGGTTTTCTTACTGCGTGCTCGATTTTGCCCCACTGTTCATATTCTTGTCACATGCTGGTTCAAGCATATCACCCCAAATTTGCTCAGTAGCTAAAGTCCACGACGTTGTTTGGAGACAAAGCCCTGGAATGTGTCACACATGTTCTATGAACCCCTGCCGACCGGTTAACGGTTGGTTTTATTTTATTTTTTCGTCAGATTTTTGTTTTTTGAGGTTTTGAGGGGATTTGGGTCTGCCGAATTTTGGGCGACGAACAAAACAAAAACGACATTCGTAAATCGTTCGGCAAAGGCATGCATATAACATGTGTGCAAAAGTCCAGGGTTCGTCTCTTGAAAACGGCGCGGACATTTATTTGGACCTTCGTGCTGTAAAATGTGCAAATTCCGGCATCGCGTCGTAGTTACTTAGTTTCAGTATACAACATTGTTGTATCGTTACATATGACTTAGTATTGACCACACGCAGTCAAATCTTCGAAATCGTGGAATATTGTACAAACACGCCTTGCACCACCTAGAAGCGGCTCGTTCAGAAAACAACACAGGGACAAATATGCCAGGTACGTATTACTACGGAAACGCCTGACTATCATTAGCCTCTTTCAGGGCCTGTAATTGGTCGGGCCACAGTTTCGGCGGTAGTATCAGCCCTAGGCCCTTGAAAGCATAACTGTCGATATCACCCTCTTACACTGTATATGGCGGTCAGTATGATACCAAATACGTGGTGTGTGGCATTTGAGTTCCTGTTGCATGTGCTATTCGTGGCTGACGAAATCGGGAATGTTATTGAACCAGCTTGTACTAATATTTGTTCTGAAGCTCTTCGTCCGATTGCATGCGCATACATCCCCTCACAGAGTTACTTGGAGGAAGCGGTGAGAGCCGTCAACGAAGATCTCGACAGAACTACAGTAGATGCCATCAAAGGTATATGGGTCGCCTCGGACGACAAGAAGGTGGCGGACGAGATCCGCGAAAAAGCCGGTGCGTACTTCCCAAGCGTCCTCGTCGAGGACATCGTGTATGTCGACGGTGGAATGCCCGGCGGGGTCTGAATCGAGCAAGTGACCACACACACGGATACACAGGTACGACGCACGGCGCTCTTGAGACCGCTGCATCACTGGTAGTAATGCATATAACTCGTCGACGCCCGCGATGCCTTCTGTGACGTTTCAGTTCGTACGGCTTCAGTACATATCAGCGTTCGGAACTTCTGTCCGTGTATAAATTCGTGATGGCTTTGACCACTGCTGTAGGAACCGAGATTTTGTGTCTGTTTCGTGTACTGCCTTCGACGTTTCCCTGAGCATGATTATCCAGGCCGGAAACCCGAACATATGGTCAAAACCGAGAGGGCGCACCTCGTCTTGAGACGAGAACATGGAACCCACACGCACACCCAGCCTAAAGCCCTGGGATGTACATTCAGCGAATTTTGCAATCTCACGATATACTTTGGCTGCGAATGCAAATGGCGGCTATGTACTGAAAGGTTCCTCTTTGCTGTCGGAAAATAAAACCGGCCACAGCGCGCCAAACAAAGGTATTCGCGTAGAATGAAGATATTCGCTGTAGCAGGCGAAGACTGGACTCGCGAGCACACCCAGGTCGATGTCTGCGTCTGTGCGCACCGGAAACATGTTATACCTTCCACTAACTCCCTTATCGGTGCTCGTTGCCCCTGTACGTCGTCTGCAAGGCGTACGCGTCGTTAGTGTACCTAATGGCGGACATCGAGCAGCTGGTGGCAGCCGAGGTGTTCGTGGGGTCTTGCTCCTCCAATATCGGACGGCTTGTGATGGTGCTCCGCGATGGCCTCGGCAAAGACAAAAAGACGGCCATCAGCCTGGACATTCCGTGGGACGCGACTAGGCAGCGTCGACTTGTGCTGGACTGAACGCCCCTGGCGTCCGTCTCTGCCATACCCGTCGCGGCACGTGAAGTGTTTGGTTGGGGTTGAGGGAGGCGTCACACTTGCCTGCCATCCTGTACTGATGTGATGAATGTGTGGCCTCGAGTCGCAAATAGACGTCGCCCACTGCAATTGAGGTCGACGAAGCCCATTCCATACGTACCCAACTCCCGCGGTGCCGGCAACAAGTTCAGTTAACACAGCGGTCAGGGCTGTGCAGCGAAAAACGAACGCCGATTGTTTCGGTCGGTTTTTCTCTGGTTTTTCGCAAGCAAAATCCGCCTTGTTTTAGCCTGTTTTTCGAACGAAACCGAAAAACCGACTCGATGTATTTCGGTCGTTTGTTTCACTGCCTCTTACGCCAAAAACGCCTGTATTGTTTATGGAAGCCCCGTTAAGTATGGACCGACAGCCCTCTAGGTCATGCAGAGAGGTGCACGCAGCAGAGTAGCACGGCACCAGCATATTGTTATTTTATTGGACCTCGTATCCTCTACCTGGTTTATATACGTAAGAGTTTCGTTTTTGTTTTTCGGTTTTGTTATAAAAACCGATCGAAACCGACCGACATGGGACAAACCCGAAACACCCACCGAGCCATTTTCCATTTCGGCTCACAACCCTGACGACCGGTACGCAAACACGCTTAGGTTTGTTTTTGCATGTTACTGAGGTCAGCAGGGAATATCACAGCCCTCGTTTCGTAAAGCGGGGAGTCTCACAGACCAGAGCGCTAGAACCGATATGATACGTACGGGTGAACAACGTCGCCGACCTGGGTAGGATCGCATGAGGTGGGGAGCCGATTCGAGTCTAGACAACTTCCTTGGGCGATGTTGACGGCCTATAAACACACGCATTCGCCATGAACCCGGCCAAGAAAGCGGAGGGGGGGGGGGTCGAGGGCTGTTTGGAGGTGCTGCGACAACATTTCGAGGAATGGCTTCAACGAATCGCTGTCCAACGTTGAGGTTGGCCACGATGACGACGTACTAAGGTTACACGATGTCGATGAGGGGCTAACAATAAATAGCGTGTCCGCTTGCCGCTGAATGTCTTTAATTCTTGAACTAGATAAATGGCAACGTTCCAACAGAAGGCAAATCGCACGAGGTGAAAGTCGGGTTCGACGTTGGAACCGTGCGGACGAGTGGCGGAATGGTTTCAACGAACCGCAGTCCAACGTAGAGGTTGATGGTGTTCCTCACATGTATTGAGGTCGCACGATGTCGACAGCGGTTGATGATAAATCGTGTGGCCGCTTGGCGCTGAATGACTTTTGTTTTCCAACCACCTAGATGGTAACGTCCCACCCAGAGGAAGGTGAAAGACATGGTCGACGTTGGAACGGTTTCGACAAGTAGCGGGAGGACTTGAACGAACCGTAGTCCAACGCAGAGATTTTTTGTGTTCCCTACATAAATGAGACCGTACGATGCAGGTATAGGTCAAGATATGTACGATAAATCGAGTGGCCGCTTGGCGCTGAATGTAGTTCAGTTGTAAACTTCATAGATCAACGTCCCAACAGAAGGGAGTTCGCACGAGGTAAACGTCGGGCTCAACGTCGGAATCGGGCCGACAAGTAGCGAAAAGGCTTCAACGAACCGCACTCCAACGTTGAGGTTGGCCATGTTCGCCACGTAAATCAGTCACACTATGTCGATGAGAGGTTAGCGCTTCACGATAAATGGCGTGGCCGCTTGACGCTGGATGCGTTTCATTTTTCAACTTCATAGATGTTAACGCGCCAACTGGAGGGAAGTCGACGACGGGCTCGACGTTAGAACGGTGCGCCGCAAATACTGAAATGACTTGATCAAACCACAGTTCAAAGCAGAGGTTGAGCACGTGTTCCCCACATGAATGAGGTCGCACGATATCGATAAGAGGCATATTATTTACGATATATTGCGTGGCCGCTTGCCGCTGAATGCAGTCCATTTTTAAGCTTCAATATCAACGTTCCAACAGCAAGAAGTTTGCACGAGATAAAAGTCGGGCTCTACGTTGGGATAGTACCGACATGCAGCGGAACGGCTTCAACGAACCGCAATCCAACGTAGAGGTTGATCGTTTTCCCTATATATATATATTGAGGTCGCAAGATCTCGACAGGGATCAAAAGCTTTATGATAAATCGCGTGGCCGCTTGGCGCTGAAGGTATTTCATTTTCAACGTTATAGCGGGTAATGTCCCACCAGGAGGAAGGTCAAAGACGGGCTCGGCATTGGAACGGTGCCAAAAAGGAGCGTAATGGCTTGAACTAACCGCAGTCTAACAATATGTTGGCGGTGTTCCCCATAATATGAGGTCGCACGATGTCGACAGAGGTTAAACGCGTGGCCGCTTGGCGTTAAATGGCTCTCATGTTTCAACTCTGCACATGGCCACGTCCCAGCAGAAAGTACGTTTACGGAGGTCAAAGTCTTGTTCGACGTTTGCCAACTTACGTGGAGGACGAACACAGACACCTAGACAAGGAAATCGTACAATAAATCTAACAAGTCATGGTTTGGAAGGGCTTTGCCCCGACAAAGGTGTCAATCCGACCAATGTTCGGAAGGCGTTTTCGGTCTCTCGGTCAGTCATTAGTCGTTCGGGTTTTCTTTCGTTCAATCGTTAGTTCGTGGAGGTACCTCCGAGCACTTGTATTATCTATACTGCTGTACAGGGATCATCATTTGAGAGTTCCCGAAATTTCTACAGTAGGAAAACAATCGTGGTCGTGCTTTTCCATCGCATCTCATCTGGGAGAAGCACGACACTTTTTCTTTTTATTTTGTCATGCTTTTGTTTGGTTGCTTGATTGTTGATTTGCCTCAGTATGTTTACTTTCTATTATTTTTTCTTTTCTCTTTTTTTTTCTCTTGCATGCACCTGAATTGCTAGCAGGGTAGGTCTTGCCTGTCATATATGGCATTGCATTGTCTGCTCTGCTTACTGCACTGAGCGTAGTATCTCTGTGTAGCCGCCGTAAATCCGCCCTGCGAGGCAAAGTTTGAGAACCTGCCTCGCTCAAAAATGCACTTGAAAGCCAGTGGAAACCCACACAATTTGAATTCCATCACAACTTAGCGAATTTGTACACACAAGCAACTGCGCTGTCGCTACTGCTGCTGTACACACAACACCCAGCAGCAGAGGCATGCAGCGGGCATGCAGCCACACCGCTGGCGCTCATAACATCAAATTAAGCAGTTATTTGGCAGTTGGGCGTTGTTCGAAGACGAACTCTCGCGGGACCAACGAGAACTCAGGAAGCAGCAGCCAGCAGCACAGCAAGCCTTTACCCTTCCGTCTCTTCGCTCGCAATTGACCAATGGTTTATATTATCTTCATCAATGTATAGAAAGAGAGGCTGGTTCCTCCGCTTGACTCGTACCTGGTACTTAATCAACGCTTTTCATTGTCTGCGATAGCCCAACATACATACCATTGTTGCCTGCCATACGATACATATACCCTGCTCGCGCTTGGCACTCGTCCCACCCGGACCTGAGTCCTCCAAACTTAGGGCTCAGGTTCGGGTGGGACCAGGGTGTCAAGCGTGAGCATCGTGTTATTGTGGGCCAGTGTACTTCGCCGGCTGGATAATCGGTACTGCTGTTGCACAAGTGCCTCTCTTTCTATACGTACAGTACATTGTTGCAGATAATGAAAAGCGTGCCTCTCTTTCTATACATTGATGAAGATAATATATACCGTTGGTCAAGTGCGAGCAAAGAGACGGTGCTGTGCTGCTGGCTGCTGCTTCCGAGTGTCACGTTGGTTCCGCTAGACCTGAGTCCTCCAAACTTAGGGCTCAGGTTCGGACCAGGGTGTCAAGCGCGAGCATCATGTTATCGTGAGTCAGCGTACTTCGCCGGCTGGATAATCGGTACTGCTGCTGTACAAGTGCCTCTCTTTCTATACGTACAATACATATTAGATGCAGACGATGGAAAGCGTGCCTCTCTTTCTATACATTGATGAAGTATTGATTGTGCTTGGTACTCGATACTAGGGTTGCACCCCGTCTGACTGAGAACCGGGTACCCGGTGGCGGGTACCCGGAACCGTCGGGAACCGGAACCGGACCGGGACAAATAATTTACCCCGGGTAGTTTGGACCCCGGGTACCCGGGTACCCGGGTACCCGTTGATTGTGCTTTACGGAGGCACCAAGACTGGGATATACGTTGATTTATACATACACTGTGCCCCTAGACTCTCCCTTTTCCTTTTCTCCTACAGCCTTCACAACACGCGACTAGGGTTGCATCCGTCTGAGTGAGAACCGGGTACCCGGTGGCGGGTACCCGGAACCGCGGAACCGGAACCGGACCGGAACAAATAAATTTACCCCGGGTATTCGGAGAGGCAGCCTTCTGCCTTCCATCTTCTTTCTTTGGCATGACTCATCGAGATGATAGACGCAATGAAGTCATTCCCTCCCACCGTCGGCCTTACCATGCCACCTGCGGACCGTTCAGGCCCGCTGAAACGCTAAAAGGGGAGAATATAGTGCATGGTAATCCGGGTACCCGGGTACCCGGGTACCCGGGTACCCGGGCTGAAAGCAGGCCGGGTACCCGGTTCCGGTTCCGTCTGAACCCCCCACAATCCGGTCCGGTTACCGGATCCAAATTTTGAGGCCGGGGTGCAACCCTACTCGATACAGCAGGTATGATGACGGTTTCATATATTAGGGAGTTCATATACTTGATGAGGCTTTCTCCATCTGTGAGGTCTCGTGCTTGCTGGTGACTTCCTTGACTTGCTTGCTTGACTTGCTCGCTGCGCCTCGATGGTGGCCTGCGAGGTCCGACGATAATATATACGTGGTTTATGTCTACATGAGGAGCGCTCCAGCTCCTGACCCTGCCCGCCTGTGCTAGGCCCGTCATGCGCCCGAGGTCGTATCAATACGCTATAGCGGTCATTGTTTATGATCTCGGGTTGCTTGGGGTATCAGGCAGCGAGGGTGGCTTCTGTCACGTCGATATGGATGCCGCGGAGTCTGAAAGATGGAAGACGGTGCAGCTGATGGGAGTTGTCGACAAGCTGTATGCCGAGCGCTTCGTCCTGGTTCAACGCATCGTGAACTATGAAGCTTGGGCTGCGCGTACTGGACGGGTTGCCGTGCTTGCGAACGAGAGGGCTCGTCTCACTGAGGTGGATTTCGGATCAACTCGGCTCAAGCACCAGTTCAAGTGGCGGCAGGAGTATCCATCCGATCGACCCAGCAACACGTGCCGCCTTTGCCAGACGTGAGCCGGCGCTGGTGGAGCCGCTTGCTGCTCGAAGCACGAGCAACGCAGGCGAGCAGCGGCAGCAGCAGCAGCCGGAGCGCAGCAGCAGCAGCAGACGAGCAGATGGAGGGGCTGCAGCGTATGCAGCCTTCGGAGGAGGAGGGAGATGGAGGGATGAGGAGAGAGTTAGCAGCAGCAAGCTGGCAGCCCGGAGATGAGCGAGTGAGGCACAGCGCGCTGATTCGGAGAGGGCAACGGCAGAGCAGAGGAGGAAAGCAGCTGGGACATCAGTGCGGCAAGAGCAGGAGGCTCGAGCCGGCACGTTGGCCACTGCTGCAAACCATACCCGCTCTCGCCCACCCCCGAATTTGATGAGGAAGCGACGAGAGGAGAAAAAGGAGAAGATATGGGTGACGAGGAAGAGAAGAACAAGCTGAGGAGCTAGGTGGAGAGCAGACCTCCCGGAGCGGCAGCAGTGCACAGGATGGGCAGAGGGCCCTGCCGCAGCTGCTCCGTTGAGAGAAGCCCCTTTGAGCCGGTTTGTTGGGTGACCCGGGCGCGCTAGTAGAGCAGGTGGCTCGTTTGCGCGCCACGTTGAAACCCACCCCGCGGTGACGAAGAAACCGCCACACGCGGAAGAGAAAAGGTCGGAGAGATGGTTTTATGTGCGAGTGGAAGGGGGTCTCAGGAGGAGGAAAGTAGAGTGGGAGTCGGGATGACGGCGTTGGGATGGGCGAGGAGCAGGAGCATCAGCCGTTGCCACCGCCGCTGCCGCCACCGCCGCCTCCGCCACCGCCGCCTACCGCCGCCTTCCGCCACCGCCCGCGGAAGGCACGCGTGCAGACCTCGAGGCGGAGCAGCACGCCCTGGTAGTGGCGAGTCGCTTGGTGCTGGCACACGGAGCCCTGTTATCATTCGAGCAACGGAAAGAGGAGGAAGAGGAGGAGAAGGAAGAGGAGCAGCAGCAGCAGCAGCAGCAGCAGCAGCAGCAGCAGCAGCAGCAGCAGCAGCAGGGGAGCAAGGACGGGTGGGGCGGCGGCAAGCAACACCACCTACAGCAAGGTTGTGTTTGGATCAGCATGGAAGCTGGACCGCAATGGCGCCTGGGTGCTGGGCTCATGCCTCCGTTCAGCCCTGATTGAGGTATACGCTGTGTTCGTGCTGCCTGATCGATTGCCTTTCCCCCTGTTTTTGATGATGTTTTTGATGATACGTACGAAGATGCCGCTACTGCTGTTCAGGTATATTAATAGTAGGTGTGTCGTAGAAAAGGCTTGTTTGGACCACCTATCATTATACTGAATACGAGTAGTTGGTTCTGTTGTCTTTCGTTATTTTGCGCGAGACGATGAACTACGTAATTGGGTTGGGGCTTGGGGAGGATGAAATATGATGCACGCATGATAGGATTGATTGAGTACGCACGTGACGAGCACTTGACGAGCCGACATTGTTATGTTTCGGTTGTGTGCTTTGCTTCGAACGCTGTGCTACCACACTGCACGTACTAACCTTGTCAGATAGCAACACATCAGTATACGTATGATAATAGCCGACATGCAGCAATTCTGCTGTAACTTTTACTTGGACCTGTAATCAACAGGGGAAGGTACTTGGAACATGCTCATACGGTTATTTTGTCTGTCTGCGATGTTTTTGCTATTTGTACGAGAAGTACTATTATACTGCTGTGAGTATACCAGGTATATGCGTGCGGTGGTTTTCATGATTTATGAGCATTTTCGTATGCTTATTTTGTGTGTACCTGATGTAAACGGTAGTGCTCTGTGTGCGGACAGTTTTATGATCGCGAAGGTCGTATATACATCCATGCATACATATAAGACACTGCGTTATACCATGGTACAACGCAACTGCGAACGTACTACTGCTCAGATAAGGTTATCATGGTTGGTATAATACGATGTTGGAAAATTCTGGGCGTTGTGATATGATATGAATATGCGATGGAGTGGAGCATTGATACCGAGTGAAAATATGTTTTGGGCGACTCAGATTGACTGCTGTATGTTGTGTGCTCTTCCGCCCTCTCTCCCTCCCTCCCTCCGTAACGAACCAGTTATAGGTACGAGATGGTTCTGATCATCAATCATGTAGCACAAATGCTATGTACGTACTTAAAAGCAGGAGGAGTATAAGTGGAGTAGGTGCTTTAAACACGTAATCATATAGCAGTTACTATGTGCTCTTTGTTGGCGATGTGAAATATGCACTTGCACTTGTTGTCTGATCACGCCATTCGAATCTTGATGAATATATTTATGAATGCGTTTTGTCTTTCCGCGCACTACTATTGGTTGGTTAAAACGCTGTTCTTGAGGCATTGTTGCTTGGTGATAAAATAGTACACTTCAGAGCTTTCCTTGTGTGGAAATCGCTCGAAGGTTCTTGATTATACCAGCAGCTCGTGGCAAGGGGAGATCACGTTTCCCCGATGATAAGTTGGCGTAATAACTACTGCTGTAAGCTTGAAACCATAGCACGCGGTCGGATAAATTACGTTTGCGTATGAATGAGGATTTGAGATTTATTGTTTTAGTTTTAGAGTCAATCTCAATGGTGATATCGTCTCTTGGCTGTCTGGCCTGGGCGGCTTTCCTGGTAGTTCGGAAAATACATTGATTTTGATTGACTGGTTGACCGACTGAATGAGGATTTGAGATTGATTATTTTTGTTTTAGAGTCGATCTCAATGGTGATACCGTCTCTGGTTGTCTGGTCTGGGCGGCTTTCTGATAGTTCGGAAAATGCATTGATTGACTGGTTGACTGATTGAACGAGGATTCGAGAATGGAGGATTTTGATTGAGTTTCTGATTGGGCTTGTGGGGTTAAGGTTGGGTTGTGGTTTTTGACTGATGGTTTTCGGGTATTGAAATTCTGCCTGTTTACTGATGAGAATAGTGGATACTGCTGTGCGGATATACTGTTTTTGGCCGAACCGTGATCGGGAGCTGTATTGTTGATTGTCAGGGAGATATTCAATGATGATAACGGCTGGGCTGGTAGTTCCGAGAATACATTGTACGGTATTGAGATTTGTATTGAGCATTTTTCAGGTTTTGAGATTCTTGCAACGTGCAGTGATCTGAAGTTAGCACTACTGGATAAACTTGTATCGACCTATTGACACCGAGCTGATGGCCGTCTGATTATCGAGGCCATATGTCCCTAGTTTCGGCAGCTGAGTGTCTTGGAAGATTGTTGAAGTTTGAGCCAGTATGGTTCAAATTTTGGTATTTGAGTTAGCACTACTGGATAAACTCGTATCGGCCTATTGACACCGAGCTGATGGCCGTGTGATTATCGAGGCCATATGTCCCTAGTTTCGGCAGCTGAGTGTCTTGGAAGATTGTTGAAGTTTGACCCAGTATGGTTCAGATTTTGGTGTTTGAGTTAGCACTACTGGATAAACTCGTATCGGCCTATTGACACCGAGCTGATGGCCGTCTGATTATCGAGGACTGATGTCCCTAGTTTCGGCAGCTGAGTGTCTTGGAAGATTGTTGAAGTTTGAGCCAGTATGGTTTAGATTTTGGTATTTGAATTTGAATGAATGTGCGTGAATTTCTGGTATTCGGTACTTTGAATTTGCTTGAGGTTTTGATTAATCTTGTGGTATTCGGTACTTTGAATTTGCTTGAGGTTTTGGGACATTGTGGTCCACATTCGGTACGTGAATTTGGAATGTGTGATATTGATTCGGGATGATGATTTGTGGTTTTCGGGACAGCTATGAGGTGTGACCATGCTATGATATTGTGATGCTTTATTGCCATACTGTTCACCATGCAGGGAGAATAGTAGTTGATGGGACTGTACACCTGTTCGGTATGCATACTGCAAATGTGTGATGTCGCACAGTATCGATTGCAAAGCAGGGAGGATATTGATTGTGCTTGGTACTCGATACAGCAGGTATGACGACGGTTTCATATATTAGGGAGTTCATATACTTGATGAGGCTTTCTCCATATGTGAGGTCTCGTGCTTGCTGGTGACTTCCCTGACTTGCTTGCTTGACTTGCTCGCTGTGCCTCGATGGTGGCCAGCGAGGTCCGACGATAATATATACGTGGTTTATGTCTCCATGAGCAGCGCTCCAGCTCCCTGACCCTGCCCGCCTGTGCTAGGCCCCGTCATGAGCCCGAGGTCGTATCAATATGAAGATAATATAAACCGTTGGTCAAGTGTGAGCGAAGAGACGGAAGGGTAAATAAAGGCTTGCTGTGCTGCTGGCTGCTGCTTCCGAGTGTCTCGTTGGTTCCGCGAGAGTTCGGCTTCGAGCAACGCCCAACTGCCAACAACCTGCTTAATTTGATGCTATTTATTTTAGCGCCAGCGGTGTGACTGCGTGCCAGCTGTAGCCTCTGCTGCTGGGTGTTGTGTGTACAGCAGCAGTAGCGACAGCGCGGTTGCTCGTGTGTGCAAATTCGCTAGAAGTTGTGATGAAATTCAAATTGTGTGGGTTTCCATTGGCTTTCAAGTGCATTTTTGAGCGAGGCAGGTTCTCAAACTTTGCCTCGCAGGGCGGATTTACGGCGGCTGATCTCTGTGTCGTAGTTTTGTGACCACAGAACTGGTACCTTTTTAGGATGATGAATCGGCACGGACACTGGGTGTGCTGGATGTCGACGGGTAGAAAGGAAGGTTTAATGTAAAGAACACACACACACAGTGGCAAAAACAAAAATGAAGAGAGTCGTCAATCAAGAGCTGTATTTTCAGCTGCAAAAGCGTCCGGGAGCCGTGATTTTCAAGCAAACACTTACCTTGTCGACACTACACTTACCCTGGGGGGGTTTTGCTGCAACTCCCGTCTCGAGTGATCCCTCGTGGTCAAAGCACGGTGGTTGGATCTAGCAACGAGGCTTGTGTCTCCGAGCTGCTGCAAATCTGCACACCGCTCATCCCAAGTACGCCCTGGAACAAAGTTAATGGGGCTCGAGCCAGCATGTTAGCCCAACGAAGCAAGGGGTGGCAGGCACCCCGCGACCCACAGAGCCATTGTAACGTCGGCCGTTTCAAATCTCGATGCTTGCATCGCTCGCGAGGTCAATCTGCTCGTACTCGCACGGTGCTGGCACTGCTGTGAGAAAATCGCAAATTGCGAATACTCGTACCAAAATATCACCAATAATATCGTTTCACGGATCAAGGAAACTCATGCAGATTCTGCTGCTTGTAGGCGCTACTCGAGCTTGACCTAGGGGAGAGGGGTGCAAGAGACATTGGGCGTGACTGTTGTCCTCTACTAGAGGGTTCGAGGAGAGCAATTGGCGACGCAAATGATCTCGCCCTTCAGAGGTAGGGCTGCCCTCCGTGCAGATTTGCCAAGAGAGAGTTGTACCCCGAAAATCTCAACAGGGCAGATCAAGGACCGACTTCAAACAGCAGCTCGTTCTCCCTCGACAAGGCACCCCATGACCGGCTTCAGCCTTTCAAGTGGTCCCTTTGACCTCGGGAGACGGCCTCAAGTCGTCGCAGTCAAAAAGAAGCCTCCGTTAGCGAGGTTTCAGCCTCTGACCTACGAGGATGATGTAGATGAAAACCGACGCGCCGCGACTCCACTCGCTTCTGATACGAACGAGTACGAGCAGATTGATCTCGCGAGCGATGCAAGCATCGAACTTTGAAACGGCCGACGTTACAATGGCCCTGTTGGTCGTGGGGTGCCTGCCACCCCTTGCTTCGTTGGGCTAACATGCTGGCTCGAGCCCCATTAACTTTGTTCCAGGGCGTACTTGGGATGAGCGGTGTGCAGATTTGCAGCAGCTCGGAGACACAAGCCTCGTTGCTAGATCCAACCACCGTGCTTTATCCACGAAGGATCACTCGAGACGGGAGTTGCGGCAAAGCCCCCCAGGGTAGGTGTCGTGTCGGAAAGGTAGTGTTTGCTTGAAAATCGCGGCTCCCGGACGCTTTTGCAGCTGAAAATACAGCTCTCGATTGACGGCTCTTTTCATTTTGTTTATGCCATTGGAAAAGCACGACCACGATTATTTTCCTACTGTAGAAATTTCGGGAAATCTCAAATGATTATTTTATCCCCGTAGTTTCCACCCATCTATGAACTGTATAAGGTAGTTTCTACGTCATGTGTACGTAAAAATGACAAACCAGAAGAAGGGTGCACATGATGAAAGGGACGTTAGGAAGAGCTTTTTCTCCCAGTACAATGACGGCTCGACCTTTCAATCTCAGCAGAGGGCCAGATTTCCTCACTTATTTGTCAAATCGGGAAACTACCGAGGTCGCAGAAGGTTCAGCGTATCAGACTTGGTGGGCGCAGAGGTCCACGGTACCCCCTTCTGTCGATAAACTGAGACAGTGTCGGCTACGCGAAAGGCTCACACCACAGCGACCGCTTGAGCAGGGAGTCAGACTGTCCCACTTGCACGCAAAGGGAGGCAGCATCCATGTCGCAGAAACCTCAAGTCAGAACGGTCATCCACCTGTTGAGTGCAAAAACAAACACAGCAGTACAGATGCAAGTAGATCCCCCGCACTACTGTAGTATGGGGAGGCTCCACCACAACATTAACGCTTGGAGCACAGGTACAATGCAGAGCAGACAGAGTGGCAGAAACAGCACCGGCTAGTCGGATCGCCCATGCAGCAGTCAGAAGACAACGCGTTCTCTCCGGTCGAAGTGCGTTAGAGGAGCTCGTCAGCACGGTCACGGCCCATTTACTGTATGAGAAGTTGTTATGTTGAAAAATGACAGAACGCACGGCACAGCAGTTGCACGCAGCCAATACATATATTCGGGAAGCATTGCATCGACGCACAAAAAAAGAGATTGTATATATGTGAATATTAATGTATCCTATCCAAATATTTGCAACAATAACGATGCGAGATAAGCGAGGAGTGGTGGGAGGCGTAGTTGGGGGGTCCTTGGTAGTGCCACCAATAGACTCGTACACATTCATCAATACTGCGAAGATTTGAAAGTCTTCGGGGCAGCTGACAAGCTGCTGTGGCTCACAGGACCCGAGGTGCATGATGGGACTCACACACGGGGACAGGGTTGAGGTGCGGTAGCACTCCTTGATGTAGGCATAAACCATGCATAATAGTTTAGGCACTCGACGGGCCAGTGGGGCACCGGAGCATGACATTCATATTGCATTATTCAAACCCCGACATCCAAACATCCCGCTACCAACATACCAGGTACTGGTTTAAACTTCAATATCTCCCTGGCAATCAACACTGAAGCCTTCCCGGTGAAACGGTCGTTAGCTGAATGAAATAGGGACGATACAAATAGTATATCTGCACAGTAGAATCCATAAAAATACCGGTTTTAACTTACCCCTCTCCCTGATAGTCAACACTTAGCTTTCCTCGTCAAACATTCATCAGCTGAATGAGGCAGGGACAAAGCAGTATATCTGTACAGTAGAATCCACGTTTTTTTAACCAGTAAGCAGGTAGAACTCTCAATAACCGAAAATCCTCCATCAAAAACCACAACTTAATCTGAACCTCAGAAACTCCAGAAACCCGATCCAAATCCTACCTCAAGAGTCCAGCAAAAAAATTCAGAACCCGACCTTCTACACAATGTTATGCATGATCGACACGATCTTCCAGTACTCGTATCGTGTAACGCCAATTGGTTGTCACTTAATGTATCACCTCAGGAATTTTCCAGGAAAAATCCTACTAACACCCCGGTCTAGCCTCGGGACATTGTCATTATAGTCTCACTACTACACCCCTTCATTCGAAAACGTAGTTCATTCGTGTTTTGGTTTAAGGCTTACAGTAGTTACTCATACCAACTTATCATCAGGGTAACATGCCCCCCCCTCACTACGAGCGATACCATCAAGACTCGTCCAGCGAGCTTTCCCCACAAGAAAAATCATCGCATCACTCAAAGGTGGTACATCGAACAATGGGCGTACCTCTTTGTTTGTGGTATGCGGTTGCTCGGTACTGGTTTCCGGTTATGTAGTATCTGGGGGTTTTATACTGGTCTACGGAGATTGGGGTTTTATATTGTGTGGCGAGGCATTATTACCTAAGATGGTCATTGGATCCCTCGGCGTGGGACTAGTGCTACGGTAGAGGTAGCACTTTTTGGCTGAATCGTTTTCTGAAAAATCGGGCTCCTTAACCCAAATTCGTCGGACGTTCATGTTTGCGACGAATAAGGTTTCGGAATATACTTCGGTCATGAGATTCGCATCCGGCTTTACTTTTATTTTCCTCCGAAATCATTTGTTCGGTGAGGTATATGACGCTCCTTAAGTGAGGAGCTCAGAAAAAACATGGTGCACCTCTATCGGGGTGGTGCACACTATTGTGTTTTTCCCCGGTGTCCCATGGGAATTCCCGCGGGCTCCCGTGGGCTGCCGTGGTTTCCCACGGGAATGCCCGCGGTGTCCCGCGGGCATTCCCGTGGGACACCGTGGCAGCCCACGCGAATCTGAAAATCAAGCTGTGGGCTACCGCGGGACACCACGGCACCCCGCGGGGCCCCACGGTATGTCGTGGTACCGCCCGTGGCTTCCCGTGGGATTTCCCGCGCGGGATTCGCCCGTGGCTTCCCGTGGGATTTCCCGCGCGGAATTCGCCCGCGGGACGTTCGCATGGCACCACACCGCTGTCTTTGTTATTCATCCATTTCGAATTACTTACTGTGTGATTCAATGCGGCGCGGTTCGGCGATTCTACCCCTACCCCTAACCCTAACCCTACCCCTAAACCGCGGGACACCGCGGGACACCGCGGGAAACCGCGGGACACCATGCGATTCTATTCCTAACCCTACCCCTAAACCGCGGGACACCGCGGGACACCGCGGGAAACCGCGGGACACCATGCGATTCTATTCCTAACCCTAACCCTAAACCGCGGGACACCGCGGGAAACCGCGGGACACCGCGCGAAACCGCGGGACACCGCGGGAAACCGCGGGACACCATGCGATTCTAACCCTAACCCTAACCCTAACCCTAACCCTAAACCGCGGGAAACCGCGGGACACCATGGGCTTCTAACCCTAACCCTAACCCTAAACCTAACCCTAAAGCGCGGGAAACCGCGGGACACCGCGGGAAACCGCGGGACACCGCGGTAAACCGCGGGACACGGCGGGAAACCGCGGGAAACCGCGGGACAGTCACAAGCACGTTCAATTTATGTCACAATCGCGTATAATAATTGCTTGTGCGATACAACATTGGGTGCCTATGGGCTCCCGTGGGACACCACGGGAATTCCCACGGGACACCGCGGGAAATCGCAATAATGTCAAACATCGTTCATGTGGTAGGGTCTCTGAAAAAATGGTATTGACCCAACCAGGCGTGTGTTTGGTATTTAGTGGTGGTGTACATTATCTACTGCTCTTCCTCCACGACTCATGATATAGCCACGCGTGCCAGCAAGAACGCGGTCGACAGCGGCGTATACAAACACGATTGTCGGTATTCTCCGGGCCCGGAGGTCGCTGAATCGTTAAAATGTGTTAGAGGAAGGTAGTACTGGAAAGACTGGCTGAGGAGATGGCTCTTGGCTTGGAGGAGTTTGGGGGGAGATTGTTTGGTGCCGGCCAGCAGCAGCGGCAGTATAGAGGCGCTGGGAAGCAGCATCAGAAGTATCAGCAACGGCAGTTTGAAGTGCCGGCCAGCCGCAGCAGCAACAGCAGTATGACTTTGATGGACAACAGCAGCGGCGGCAGTATGGAGGCGCCGCGCCGCAGCAGCACGGGGGTGAAGGCGAGCGTTTCCACCAGCACCAGCAACAGCAGCAGTAGAAACAGCAGCAGCGGCGGCGTCAGCACCACCAGCAGAAACTGGGAGACACTGGTTGGGCTCGTAACACCGGAAATGGGTGGTACCAGCCGGAGTCCCCTCCGCCCCCAGGAACGTCAATGGGCGGGTTCTACACGTGCGAGTGTTGTGGTGCTCGAGGGCATAAGGCCGCGATTTGCTTTGCACCAACCAGCGTATGCGATGGGCTTCTAGCCTATGGTCACATGGCAAGGCAGTGCACTGCCCAGCCCATCATCGTCTACCCGCCAAACTACAGCAGCGCGACGCAGGCTGGAATGCCGGTGCTCCAGCAGCCGCAGTTGGAGTCAACAGGTAAGATGAAGAAACGGGAAGCCGAGAGGGAAGTAGCTGCAACAAACGAGCGTCTTCGGCAGCAGATTATGTCGATGGCTTTGGCTGAGCGAGACGCGGCGCTGGCTAAGCAAAGCGTGGCATTGGCAGCGGAGAGAGTGTTGAGGAAGTCAGCCTAGAGGGCAGCCAGGAAACCTTTGGAGGTGTCTGTACAGCAGTAGCACGAGGAGAAGGAGCTCGAAGATGCTCGCGAGGCGCTAGCTGTGTCTGTACAGCAGCAGAACGAGGCTGAAAAGGAGGAGCTCGGTTTTGCTGAGGCTGAGGTAGTGGAGTTTGGTGCTGCTGAGCCTGAGGTGAAGGAGATCGGTGATGCTGGTGAGCTGCTAGCTGCGTCTGTACAGCAGCAGCACGAGGCTGAGGAGGAGGAGCTCGATTTTGCTGAGGCTGAGGTGGTGGAGCTTGGTGTTGCTAAGCTTGACGTGGAGGAGCTCGATGGTGCTAGTATAACGCCCGTGTCGATACAGCAGCAATGGGACGGGGACGGTGTGGGCCAGATGGATTTGGGCCAGAGTGGTTCGTACCCCTTCGACCCAGGGAAACCGGAGAAACGGGATGGGCCTGACACGGTTGGGGGGGGGGGGTGACGGAAGTCGAAAGAAGGCGCACGAGGGGAAGGGGACACAGCAGTAGCATCAACAGCAGCAGCGGGGAGTAGACGTTCCCATTTGATCCTGGGAAGCAGGCAGGTAATATTTTCCAGTGTGGCCAACTGTCTTGTTGGTGGATTGGATGTTTTTTGTTTTTGATGTTATTTTTGTGCTTCTCTGCGTCTTGGCTGGCATATTTGAGCAAGGACTGCTGTAGTTGTGGTGAGCTTGTACCCTGGTATGATGAACCGCAGCTATTTGTGTGGTTGAATTTGAACTGGGTTGGAGAGCGGACGCTCCCGTTTGTTCCTGGGAAGACGCTGTCGTCAGCAATCGGCTGATAAGTGTAAGCGGGGAGTGGAGTGTACCTGGTACTTTACAACAGTACATTGTATATTTTGTACAATTGAAGCACTTAACTTTGCTTGTTGTTGGAATCACGGGGGGGGTTGTGATGCCATGATTCTACAGGAGCGGACTGTTGTGTGGAACCAGTTTGTGATGGACTGATTCTACTACAGCAAAACAGTCGTACTGCATGATAATATTGTTGTTGAAAAAATAGTGCCGACTGTGGCTTGATTGTGGAGTGCATGATATATAATGTGTTATGAACTACTGCTGAGGGTCGTTCTTATCGAGCGACTTTTTTTCCAAAGTTTCCAAATAAATGTTTCGCGCAATTTTTAGGACTTCCATATTTTCCAAAATCATTTTCCAATATTGGAATGCGACGCCTTCCAAATATTTTGCTCTCGGTTAAAATTCCAAATTTCCAAATAAATCCTGCTTTTGCTTGATTTTCCTGTTTTGTTTTTTTTAATATTGAAAACTTTGGGGAAAAGTTTCTCGATAAGAACGACCCTAGTTGTGGCTTGATTATTCAATGCATGATCAATGTTTTGGAAAATTACTGCTGATTTAGCCCATTCTGAACTGATAAAAATGCCACACTCTAATTCCAAGTAGTTTTGTTCCAAAGCCATGGGACCAGTTGTTAAGGGGTTAGCTTGATTCTACTCGTACAGCAGTACATGATGTTGATGTGTGAAAATCAGTGCTAGTTGAGTACTACGATCTCTTAAGTACGATGTCAGAATACTATTAAAATAACGGCATCACCAGCTGTATAATGTCACGTATCGGTTATGGCAGTCCATTTATCACGAACTGGGGTATAATTGAAAGGCGATATTTTACCTGGTATATCGAGGGTCTAAATGGTTGTTTGGAGGAGAGGGTAGTTGAATTATAACGCTGGATTGAGGAGTCTTGTACGTGAGTGCACGCATACAACGACAACGACGTTCTGTTTGTTTCGTTGTCTACGGTTCTTATTTAATATAGACCTCTGGTGCTTCTGGTCTGTGGGTTTGGACTTGAACTTGGTTCTTGATTCTATGATTGAGGGGTTTTGGAGTTACACTGATATCGCATGATTTTACTATCAACCATGCGATGGATGTTTTGCCGTCAACCGAGCAGGGGGGAGATAGTAGTTGTACTCGGTAACACGACGAAGACTTTCCATCGCATATAGTGGAGTCCAGTTGGGGTTATATCATACGTGGATGCGGACTATGCACGCAAGGCTACTGACCGGAGGTCTGTCTCTGGTGGGGCAGATATGCGCGCTGGTGTCTTGTGTGTGGTTTGATTCTAGAGCGTAGATGTCTGGACCATGTGTCTAACGGGTAGTTTGTAGTATGATGTTAACACGTGCGATTGGCAGAGCAGCATGCCGACCCTCTCATCAAACCGTTGCATGCTGAGACGTTCTGCTTTGACCGTGAATCTGTGGTGACCTTGTGATGATTTAATTCACTGGTGTGTTTGCTTGTTTGTTCTTCCGGGTTTTTGCAGCATTTGGTTTTGTGGGATACTACTGTATTACGACTTTTCGGTATGCATGGGAGGAGTTTTCGGTAGGCATGGGACGAATGTTCGGTATGCATGGGATGCTTTTGGGAAGTACTTGAAGAGTAAACGTGCGACTTCAGGAGTTCTTAAGGAAATGGAGAAAGAGTTGGGAGATACCTATATGTCGAGTAAGGTTAACACGTCAGTAGCGTATGCCGATGGCCCTAATGAATCGTGCCGTACCCTTGGGCTATTGGTTAATTGCGCACAACGTACAGGGGGTACAAATACTGATACCTAAAGTACTTTTTTAATCAGATGCAGTATATTGATGTCTTCTTGTAAACTTCAGGGGGGAGTGTCTAGTAGGGGGGCTGCTATAATGCGATTTGAGATTTTTTATATCAGAGACGGTATGTTGTTGTGTTCTTACGGAGTACACAACAGGGGGGCCGATGTTATCGGGTGGTACGTTATCTATGTGGAGACAGTTTTAATGCTTTTGTTTTGGAGGTTTCATCAGCATACTGACGTTTGTTGGTTTTTCCCCTTTCCGTAGTTACTTTCTCGCTATAGTTTAGGAGATATACACTGAAATGGATATTGAGAGATTTGGTATCGGGGTTGTCGTTTTACATTGGCAATTCTAAAGGGTGAAATTTGGGATTGCCGTTTTACATTGGTAATTCTGAAGGATGGAATTTGGGGTTGGTTGCAGCTTTACCTTGGATATGATTTGTCATGGAACTTGGGATTTGCCGTTTTACCTGGCAATTGGTGATAAGTTATTCGGGACCTCCCGTATCGCGCACCGAATAGGGGGGCTGTTTGTGGTATGCGGTTGCTCGGTACTGGTTTCCGGTTATCTGGTATATCGGGGTTTCATAATGGTCTACGGAGCTTGGGGTTTTATATTGTGTGGCGATGCATAATTATCTGAGATGATACTTGGATGCCTCGGCATGGATACTGCTCCCTACGGGGTGGGTAGATGATGATAATGATACGACTCGGTCGCTGATGATAATGGTACGACCCGGATATTGATGATAATGATACTTCCCGTATATACGTGAGTGGTGCGGCTTACCTCCTGTGTGGTTGATGTGGTGGGGTCTCTGACAAAACGGTATTGACCCAACCAGGCGTGTGTTTGGTATTTGGTGGTGGTGTACATTATCTACTGCTCTTCCTCCGGGACTCGTGGTATAGCCACGCGTGCCAGCAAAGGACGCGTTCGACAGCGGCGTATACAAACACCCTTACTCGCCCTCCAACGGCAGATTCAGCAAGAACCTACGATGGGAGTTAAAAGGGGTAACATCAAGAGATTTCGTCAATATATCCGAGTGCTGCTCTTTCGAAGCCACGGACTAAACGTCTATCTTCTTCGCCCGAAGAGACTTTCTAACGGAATGGAAACGCACGTCAATGCATTTGCTCCGCGCAAAACTAGGAGGGTTCTCAGCCGACGCTGTGGCTCCTTGATTATCGTCAAAAATGCGGATACATGATCCGCTTAACCCTGGAGAAATAAACGATAACACCGCGCCCGTGAACATAGCCTCCTTAACCCCTTCACCCAGGGCGACGTACTCTGCCTTTGCTGTGGACAACGTAGCAAACCTCTGCTTACTACGTGCCTAACTGACGGCCGCACCTCCTAGGGCAAGTATCGTCCCCGATACCGAGCGCTTGTCGTTAGACTTACCGGCGTAGTCAGCATCACAATATGCAGTCAAATGGAGTCCTGAAACCTGCACAAACGTCAGTCCCAAGCCCCTAGTTCCTTGAAGGTATGCCATGATCTTCATGACTGCTTTCCAGTGCCTCTCCGTAGGATTGTGAGAGTGGCGCGCCACAGCACGCACAGCGTTGGAGATGTCCGGCCTCGCCGTGGTCGACAGTCGCATCACACTGCCCACAGTCTCCTTGTACGGCCATTCTCCACCAGGTTGGCCATCCTGTCTTGGACCTAGTTTAACACGGGGGGTCACGGGGATAGCAGATGACGAGTTCACGCCAAAACGATTCGACATGTTCTCCGTAAAGGCCGTCTGCGTAATCTCCAATGTCCCCAATTCCCAGTCGCGCTTTGTACGAGCCGGTCGTTTTGTCACCGTCCAAATCAATCTTCATGGCCTCGTGCCACCCGCTTTGTACTCGAAACGCTCTGCATCTGCTGCGGGCTGCGAGGGCTGATTTGCGTCTTCCGGGAAACCACTCGGCATGCGCAAGCCTACTCCCCTTTGTTCTCCGCAGCAAGCCCTCCAGCCATCAGAGCCACTGCGTCCTCCGTCGTCCATGATATACTCTTCAGCATGCTTCTAGGCTTCGTCCACTCGAATGCTGCCGCAAGCAGCGCGTCCGCGACCTAAGGCTTCATACTTGGCTGACGTCCAGCTGGTCCACCATGCAAACGTTGGCTCTGACCCCGGGTCTGGCCCCTTACTGTCGCGGGGAGCCGTCCCCAGCTGCTAAGCTCATGTGTTTCCCTCCCCGACAGGACCGCGGGGGGATCGCCACCGTTCCCTTGGTAGGTGCCGAAGGCTGATGCTTCGCCCGAGTCGCTTTCGTTCTCCCTTCCGGGATCGAGGAGGCGTCCACCCCGCCCCCTTGAGACGAACCCATCGTCTCCGCTGTTTCGACCCTCCCTACCGGGGCCGAGGAGGCTTCCACCACGCCCCCTTCAAACGAACCCATCGTCTCGGCTGTCCCTCCGCCGGCATCTCCGGCAGCAGGTGCCTGCTGGGGGCGATCCTCCAAAACTGCGTCCAGATCGAAACCCCATGTCAAATCGGGGTCGTTCAGTCGAACCAGACCGTCGTCCAGCCCATCTACCCCCACCACCACCACCTAGACCCGGCGTGTTTTCGTCGTCTGCGTCGGACCCCCTCTCCTCCACAGACAGGGAGTCACTCGCCTGGGAAAATACAGGCGGTGCAGGCGACACACGCTGCCAGGTTATATTGGGCGTGATCAGTACGGTAGCCTGTCTAGTCCGAACACGCACAGAGTCTCGGGGGTAGTTGGGCGCAGGGCCAAGGTAAAAAGATTATTGTGCTTTCGCCTGGGGCTTGTTCTCTCTCTTCTCCTTACAGTAGCCGGCTTGAGGAAAGGTAGGAGTACTATTGGGGGGGGGGGGTTACCATAAGACATTTCGTATGGCGACTTGCTCTCGGGATTAAAGGTGGTTGCTGTGTGATTCAAAACATCGCACGCTCAGTGCGACGTGTCAGCCCACAACGACTGCGCGTCGGGACAAAGCTCTCGAACATGGATTCAACCCGCTATTGCGGCCGTCTCGATCAAGCCTAGCGCACGATCGACTACCCCATTGAACTGTGGACTGTCAGCCGTCGCGAATCCCTGCTTGATACCTCGTGATTTACCAAACTTCCCCCCGCGGAATTCACCACCCCCCCATCGCACGATGACCACCTTAGTCTGCCTCAAATATTCAGATCCACAACAAAACCAGAAAAGTATCGAGATCTAACCCCTGCCCAAAACAAAATCGCAGTGCCTTTCGAAACTTTCCCCACCAACTGCTTTCATCAGGATATCCGTATATTGATATTCCGACTGAATACACTGCACTGAAATGTCACCATGGCAGCCAACTCCCGGAAAAAATGGTACCGTACATCAATATGTGTACTGCTGGACGAGCTCAAGGTGTGTTTAGCTCCTTGTTGTCCTCGTACACTCCAATACTCATCGACTCCAGACTGGGCACCAGAAACGTCAGTATCCCCCTCACATATAGGGCTCCCTTGACGCCTTCTGCCATTGCTATGTACTCTGCCTCAGTGGCAGATAGGGCAACGCACTTCTGCGTCCTACGGAACCAAAACACCAGCCCCCTCCCACAGGAAACAGCCATATCAGAAACGGAACGCCTGTTCTCTGCCTCGTGAGCGTAGTCTGCGTCTATGTACGTCTTTAAATCGAACTCCAGCTGCACAGACCCCAAGTCGCTATCCCTCCCGAGAGTAAACCCCAAATCTGACGTAGCATTCAGATGCTCGAGAATGTTATGTGCCACCTTGTAGTGAACCGCCTTGGCGTCATGCGAAAAGCGTGCAATTGTCCGAACTTTATTCGCGATGTCGGGTCTAGTCTGGTGCGCGATCCGCATCAGGCTCCCCACGATCTCACGAAACGGCACATTCCTCACGGTCTCCTCCTCGCTCACATGCCTGAGATCCAAGAAACTTTGACGACGAGCTTCATTCGCCCAGACCTACAGGATAAACTGCTAGATTACAAGAAACTCGAGAGAACTCACAAGATAGTCACCCCCGGATGATGCGTTCTTCTAGGAACAGCCACCTACACGATTTCCGGGAAAATTGCAGACATGAACGGCAACAAGCATCGAGTGGACCTCCTTGGTCGTACCTGGGTCTGGGGTCCATCTGTTCTCATCATCATAAGCCGGTAAGACAGGGCTGGCCACCATCATCAACGATCGTCCACGTCTGGAGCAAGGTCAGCACGTACTTACATTGCAACAGCAAAACATGAACCAAGACCTTCTTTCGTCCGACCTCGACACCGGGAACACATCTGAACCTGCTGGCAATACGACGGCCGTACTATCAGCGTCACAGGTACGCCCTGATATCTGGCACAGAAGGATGGGACACGTCAACTCTCAAAGTTTGAGGATCCTATGCTACGCCGGAGACAACGGTGTCAGCTGCGGTGGCAGCATGTCATCATGCGACGTGTGTTCGTCTTGGAAGAGCAGGCAACAAAACCTCCCCAAGATAGCTGTCCACGCTACCAATCGTCCCTTCTAACTGGTGCACACCGATTTGCGCGAGCCCACATCACGTCCCGCGCTAGCAATATTCCGTTACGTCAGCACGTTCACGGACCAGCACAGCAGGGGGAAGGAGTTTATTATCATCAAACAAAAAGGGCGATGCTATGAGAATACTCAAAGTGCTTGTCGAGACCGTTGTCATTCCGCGAAGCATGAGGATCGAGCGTCTTCGCGCGGACGGAGGGGGAGAGTACACGGCGGGTTATTTTGACAAGTGATGTCTCGACACGCGGATTGTCCACAAGCTCGCCGCTACCAACACTCCTCAACAATTCGGGATATCGGAGCGAGACGGGCGAACTATCACCAACATCGCACGCTGTCTACTGAAAGATGTGGGACTCTCCAAGATATCTCTGGAGTGAAATGCTCTTCACAGCAACGTACCCGGCCAACCTCATGCCGCCCTCCGCCCTCCACCCGCAAGCCCCTACAATACTGTTCGGCGTGCACGCCAAGCTGGACCACCTCCGCACGATCGGGCCCTGGCATTGCGTACATGTCGAAGCGCAAACGTCGAAACTCGAGGACAAGGCCTGGAAGACTCTGTGGATACAGCATGAGCAGCAAAGCATACCAAATATGCCATTCTGAGACAGGGAGGGTGATATAGAGCCGCAACGTTACCTCCATTGAGACCCAATATTTGACACAACTCGAGTCCACCACGAGCACCATCGACGGCGACTCTGTCAACACCCCAGGAGACAGCTCGTCAGCAGAAAACACGGTTCATGTCAGCGTCACCAACAACAAAGCGATAACTTGGCACCTGAAGAAACTAATTGACCTCAACAGTAGGGGTACGGAAAACCCAACACCAGCTGGCCAGGCGGAGCCGGCAGCTGGGGACTCTTCCGCTATACCACCACTCGAAGGTGCCGACAGTGAACAAACACGCGACACGAACCTGACACGAGCATTGCCGAAAGATCACGAACCCGGAGGCGCAACACGTATGATCACACACAAGGAGTGGCGCCGCTCCAGTCTCACACGAAGGACTAAACCCCCACGAACAGCGAGAACTACGTAACCTGGGACTGCTCACCAGCCCAGCAGCATGTGACGCATAGGTAGTGCACGACAAGGACAATATGATAGAGTACGCGCTGGCAGCTAGGACGGATCACCGGTCAGATGGAGTTCAGGAACACAAGGTCGGCATATATCTTGATTTACGCTCTGGCCACCGGAAACCCCCTTGCCGAAAATCATTCGATTGGGGAGGTAATTACGATCCAGAACACATTCAAGGAGGCCATGCAACATCCATAAGCAGCCAAGTGGAAAGAAGCCGCCGACAGGAATATAGACAGCCTCAAGAAGCACGATATATTCGATCTGGCGTCCTCCGCCTCAGTTCCACCGGAGCACCAGATTATCGGGACCAAGTGGATATTCAAGGTTAAAGCCGACCACACGCTGAAAGGTAGGGTCGTAGGCTAGGGCTGGGGGCAAGTGCCGGCAATCGACTGCGGCTGCACCTACGCTCCAGTATATCGCACCCAGAGCATTCGCACGGCACTCTCTATCGCTGCGAGTGAACACTGGGAGGTACTTCAGCTCGATACGTAGACGGCGTCTTTAAACGACAAGGTGCAAGAGGAGGTATGTGTGAAAGCTCCTCGAGGCTACTTGTACGAGTCACTTGGCGCCACAACCGGAGTTCCTCACGTGATGAAGCTCAACAAAAGCTTGTAAGCTTATATAAACTTCGTCAAAGCCCTCGAAACTGGTTCAACACCATCGATGCTTCCTTGAAGGAGATCGAATTCGCCGCGACTACTGTACCTCCGATCCATGTGTCCACACCTTTGGCTTAGATGACACCCTCAGCATTCTGACCATGTACCTAGACGACCTACGTCTTCTTGGAAGGAACTCACCGCTACTCAAGAATCTTAAACGCCAGCTGATGGGCCGATTTTCACTGACAGATACTGAAAAGGTGTCGCTGGTGCTAGGAATGAAAATCACCACAGACCGGGAGGCTAGGACTCCGACGATAAGCCAAGAGTAAGACGCCAAGTTAGTTATGACACAATTTAGAATGACAGAATGCAACCCAGCGCATACAGCGGGAGCAGGTGCGAAACTATCCCTCGGTCAGCCAGCCACGACACTGCTAAACTCAACAGACATTCAACTCTACCAAGCCATCACGGGGTATATGGTGTCCCTGAGCCAATGCACGCGCTACGACACCACCAATGTCGTCAACTAACTGGCCCGAGCCATGAGCAAGCCATCTAAAGTGCACATGGGAGCACCTCCAATACCTGAAGAGCTATATGTCCCTCGCGATCACGTACACGACAGGACGCCTCGAAATGACGGGCTATTGCCATACGAGCTGGAGAAACAAACCGGACAACGGAAAGCCCACATCCGGCTACCTTGTTTATGCTGGCTGGCCGGTCGCTCAGCTTCAAGACCGGATTCCAATGCGTGGCGGCAATGTCCACCGGGAAGCGGAACTCATACGGATGGCACTTGCGAGCAAAGAGATGGTGTACCTTTCCGACATGATGACCAAAGTAGGAATCGGAAATGTGTTCAACAGTGTGCCACTGTTTGGCGACAGCGCTGGAGCTCTACATGTCGCAGGAAACAGTATCTACATATCACGCGCGAAACACATCGCCCTACGCTTCTTCTTGCTTAAGTAGCTGATCAAGGACGGAAAGACCACTATCCACCGTGACGCAACCCAGAAACAACTTGAATGTATAGGAACCAAGTTCCTTGTCGGAAAATCTATGTAAGCATACGCAAGCTATTCAAAAGGATGAAAGACTCTGACACGAACTCCTCATGGCATTAACAGCTTTAAACTAGATGCAATAGGGCGTGCAAGGATAGACATTGTTTGATATGGTAATTTCATCTACCGTAGGAGTGTTAAAGAGTACGATCCTAGACAGATCCACTAGTTACCAGTAGTTGTCTCTTGCTCTGACTACGCTGTCGTCCTTCGGGAGATTTGGGTACGCAGACTACGCCGTCGAACTTCAGAAGATCTCAGTGTACAATAGGTATGCAAAATATCTGACTACTTGTCATACGTATTAGGTGGGAAATGATCCTTTAGAACGATATCGCACCACGTAACTAAGGCGTTCATATGAAGGTTACAGTACGTGTGAATGAGGTAGCGTGCTTCTGAGTGTAAGTTACGGTACGAGGTGAATATTACGGTAAGTAGAAGTAGAGCAGGAGCGCGCCCTTTGTTCACTCATCACACCCGCATCTGAACTCTCTGCAGTTCATCGTAGTACAAAACGTATTAGCCCAGCGAGCGCTGGTTTCAACAGATCCGTTGTTGTCTAAAGCATCACATCAGTGCTGCTCGAGCTCGCCTCACCACGACGTTGAAGACCATCATCGGGCAGCCATCTGGGTGTGAACCCCTCCATACATCTACCACCAACAATCCGGGGACAAAAACGGACACCCCCGGGTCGGTACTGCCTCGCAAGGTGTGGAAATTCCAAGCCTACGGACTGATTTATTATCGGCTGGGGTGCATGAAGCCAGCGCCCGGCGAGAGTTTTCCCTCCGGGCAACGTCGAGGTTCGGCCGCACCCGGAGACGATAAGGTCCAATATATGGACCAAAAATGCATCCATACATGTGCAAACAACTCCAACAACCCGGGGACGAAAACGGATATCCTCCGGGTCGATACCGCCCCGTAAGGTGTGGAAAACCCTCAATCCCACTGGCTAATTTCAGGCTTGGCTGTGGTTCATGGTCGATGTCCCGTCGCACCCGGGGATGATAAGGCCCCATATCCGGATCATGAATCCGTCCATACGTGTACAACCCGAACAACCCGGGGAATAAAACGGACCGATCTATAGCCCCGCACGGTGGTCCTTACATGTCCGTTCAGTGTGGTACATCACAGCACACAGCGAGTACTGCCATACCAATTACTTACATAGCACTATGGGCAACGCAGCGCTAGCGCCACGGACGGAGCCGTGGCCGTACCGCTAGTGACGGTAAAAAAGCGAAGACCGGGCGGGCCGTGGAGAAACAGAACCCATTAAATTCGTGGGTGTGTTGGTGACGGGTGGCCCTTGCTTGCTGTTTCCCCCCCAATAGCAAAAATTACATTGTTTTCGTTTACGACGCAGTCCTTTCGGCTTTCTCCCAGGGGAGGGGCACTGTGCGTCAAACCTTGAATACCCGGCTCGGGAAAAAAAAAACTGCTCGTACAGCTGGCTTTGGAATACAAACTCCCAATTTTAGACTACACATTTGGGGCTTTTGACAGAGGCCGTAGCTCACCCTCCTCGTGAAGTCGAATTGTCAACAGTACCGGCGTACCAACCCCAAGAGATACGACGCTTTGGGGTAGGTGGCGTTTACCTCAGTGACCACTGCACCCCGTGTTGGGGACAAAACTACCGTACTTGGAATGACTGTAGTGTTGGACAAGTTTTTCGGTTGGAACAAGGTTTAGGACGCGGCCTCCATCATGCGTGTCATCCACTGCGCGCCCCCGCTCGTGGCTTGGATATTCAGCATGGCGATAATGAAGCGCCGAGGCGCCGGTGTACGCTGAGGTTACAGAATATTGCAAGGTCAGGTTCTGTAGGGTTTGTGGATTTAGGGTCAGGGTATGGGTGTCTTACAGAACTTACAGAAGTTCCGGGTTAGGGTATAAAACCCTTACAGAACTCACAGAAGTTCCGGGTATTGTGGCCCGGGCATACAGAACTCACAGAAGTTCCGGGCAGGTACAAACACGTTGTACCGGTACCCCGGGTATTGTGAAACGGGGAGTACAGAACTTACAGAAGTTCTCTGTAGGGTATGAAGGTCGTATAGAACTTACAGAAGTTCCGGGTTAGGGTATAAAACCCTTACAGAACTCACAGAAGTTCCGGGTATTGTGGCCCGGGCATACAGAACTCACAGAAGTTCCGGGAGGTACAAACACGTTGTACCGGTACCCCGGGTATTGTGAAACGGGGAGTACAGAACTTACAGAAGTTCTCTGTAGGGTATGAAGGTCGTACAGAACTTACAGAAGTTCCGGGTTAGGGTATAAAACCTTACAGAACTCACAGAAGTTCCGGGTATTGTGGCACGGGCGTACAGAACTCACAGAAGTTCCAGGCAGGTATAAACACGTTGTACCGGTACCCCGGGTATTGTGGCTCGGTCGCACAGAATTACAGGTACGGTATGAAGGTCGCACAAACTCACAGAAATTCCGGGTATTGTGACACGGGCGTACAGAACTTACAGAAGTTCCGGGTATTTACTGTGGAACGGGCGTACAGAACTCACAGAAGCTCCGATTGTGGCCCGGTCGTACAGAACTCACAGAAGTTCCGATTGTGGCCCGGGCGTACAGAACTCACAGAAGTTCCGATTGAGGCACGGGCGTACAGAACTTACAGAAGTTCCGGTGATACCCTGGTAAATAAATACCCACCTCAAGGGGGCGAAAAAACTGCAAATGTACTCCTAAAAAAATATACATAAAATGCATTTCGAAATACTGCGATTGGTGTACTTTAAACATACACACTATACCGGTACTAACGCGTATATACCATGCATGTACCATTGTAGCTAATTTCTGTTAAGCTGTCTTTCACGATTTTCACGGTAAGGACCGTTCCAACTTCATGGGAATTGACTTCCGCGGTCATAGATTTACCCCCCAAATCAAATCCACGTACTTGTGTGCTCGGTTCATGTGTGGTTGTGAGCGAGGTGGGTTGTACAATGTAATTTAATTTCGTAATTTCGTTTTTGGTGTGTGTCACTGATGAGACATGACGTCAGAATGCATGACATCACTCCTCAAAAGATGTCAGGAGACGGCACTTCCACCCCTTGACTGACGGCAAATTTTTCATTTTTTTCCTTGACTGACGCTTAAAATAGGTAGGTTTTAGTGTGGAACACTCGAATCCACACCCTTGACCGGATCCCATTTTCCCTCGACTGACCGTCTCCTGACATCCTCAACGATACCCTAATCTGTACCGGCACACAGGGTATTGTGCCGAGGGAATACCCTTACCCGGGGTATTGTGCCAAAGGTGTTACAGAACTTACAGAAGTTCCGGGTACGGGTATGAATGTCTTACAGAACTTACAGAAGTTCCGGGTTAGGGTATAAAACCCTTACAGAACTCACAGAAGTTCCGGGTATTGTGGCACGGGCGTACAGTAACTCACAGAAGTTCCGGGCAGGTACAAAACGTTGTACCGGTACCCCGGGTATTGTGAAACGGGGGTACAGAACTTACAGAAGTTCTCGTAGGGTATGAAGGTCGTACAGAACTTACAGAAGTTCCGGGTAAGGGTATAAAACCCTTACAGAACTCACAGAAGTTCTCTGTAGGGTATCCCGGGGTAAATACCCCGGGTATGTTCTGTAGGTACCCTAGAACCGGGGTATGGTTCTGTAGGTACCCTACAGAACCTGACCTTGGAATCCACTTTATCGACCTTCGTAGGGTGCTTTTGGTCAACATATCCGCCATATTTCCTGTTTTTTGGTGTTATGAGTAGTGCGGGGTCTATTGCGTGGGGTGGTTCGAAATATGTCTTCGGCCCCGTCGTAGCAATACGAAAAGCGAGTGTGAGTAGCGGCTGAAGCCTGATGTGTACCTCTGCCGGGAGTATGCCAATTTTCGCTCGTAATACCACTTTGTCGTGTTGTCGTCGTTGCTTGTAGGCGAGGTATGGACACATCTTCACGCGAGAAGGGATGGAATGAGTCGAAATGGTGCGAGCGCCACCACCTGCGGGGAAAAGTCCCTTCATAGCGACCACACCGCCATTGCCCCTGGTTTCGAATGTGTCCCCTTTTCTGCGCCCATAGGTATATTGGATTCGCCGCACCGTAGCCTCTTCTGCGGTCGGCCGATGAAATTGCGCCGCAATGCAAAATATACATACATTATATATACCAGGTATGAAGTATATAGTTGTACTTCGTTTGAAGCATCATATATACGTGAAGCCGAAAACGCCTGCATGTACAGTGCACAACCGGGGCGCGCACCCCAACCGCGGGACCCTCACCGGCTCGAAGGCTGGCAAGGCTACGTGTCACAAAAAGTCTCTAGAGCGACCGCCACCCCGTGAAGTTCATTGCTCGGGGCGGTGTACTGGGCCGCCCGTCGAACCTCTAGCGAGGCCTGTCCCATGGCCACCCCATGACCTACAGAACGAAGCATCTCGATATCGTTCTCCATATCCCCCAGAGCAACAACCTGTCGAAGATGGCGTTCGCGGATTAGAGGGGGCAGGGGGCGGGGTCGTTGCGGTTGTGTTTCCATGTCCTGCGTTGGTGAAAGTATTGTCTAAACGTTTGGCAGAGAAGCCACTGATACGGGCGCGCATGCATGAGACAGCGGTTAATCTCCCCCTGTTTATTGTACGCATTCCGTACATACTCCGAGCGGTCAGGGGGGGGGGGGGCTACGTATCATAGTTGTTGCATTGTCAGCGGGGGGTGTACTCATGTCGTGCACGGCCGTAGTCATATGACCATAGACCCTCGCATCCCTACAATGCCGGGACGGAGCACGTTGGGTTTTCACCAACCAGGCAGACATTGCTTGCACCAAGCGCGAAGCGCCGTGAGGTATTGGGCGAGTCGCATGGAGGGTGAGCTGCATCCTGCTAAGAACCGCCTCTGAGGCGGACTTGCATATGGACGACAGCTTCAATGAGTTAATTTAATTTCTGGTGTGGCCACTTCCGGAGACAGCAATGGGTTTTACTATGTAACTGCCTCGCGGATGCCTTACCATATTAACACTACGTGATACGACCATTCCCCTTGTGCGGAGCAAAGATTCTCCACCCCGCACAAATGATCTACTCGACCGCCAGCTTTGGTGACCGCCAAAAAAAAAAAAACGGCACCCTGGTTGTCTAGCTCACGCAGCGAGTGGCGTGTTTTACAGCGTCGTTGCCAACCGACGCCAACCCAACCTATAAATATATCATACATTTATAGGGGGGGGTACTCATGTCGTGCACGGCCGTAGTCGTATGACCATAGACCCTCGCATCCCTACAATGCCGGGACGGAGCACGTTGGGTTTCACCAACCAGGCAGACATTGCTTGCACCAAGCGCGAAGCGCCGTGAGGTATTGGGCGAGTCGCATGGAGGGTGAGCTGCATCCTGCTAAGAACCGCCTCTGAGGCGGACTTGCATATGGACGACAGCTTCAATGAGTTAATTTAATTTCTGGTGTGGCCACTTCCGGAGACAGCAATGGGTTTTACTATGCGCGCTGCCATTGCGGGTATCTGGCCTGTAGACTAGTTAACAGAAGACTCTAACGTGATATCGATTCGAGTGGTCTCCTTTGTGGCGGCACCAGCAAAGGTTGTGCCCACACCAGCCGTGCGCCCGCACAAATGAACAACCTCGACGGACAAACTGGCAGCGCTTTATTGGTGACCTGGCCAAACCCCACGGGTCTGGTTGTCTAGTCACGCACGCCCGTAGTGGCGGTGTTTTCGTCGCCGTGCCTGCTACAACGACGCGCCCCACAGCCCTAAATAAATTATAAGCATAAACATTTAAGGACGCGGGGGTATCTTGTCGATGCCCATTGCGTGCCGTTCGACCGACATTTGAGACCTTCCTACCGCATCATAATCACACACGCGCGCACTCTTCTTTGGCGCACGCTCTGAGATGTATCGCTTTGGGCAGTCATTGCAGGCCAAACTGAGCCGGTAGCGCCGTGAAGGGTTCGTCGGCCGCGTCCGCAGGAGGGGTAGCTGGGCATCCCACTTGCTTAAAGCTGAACCATCCTTGTTGCGTCCTCATGAGCGTGTGACTGTGCATAATATGGAAGACAGCTTCGAATGAGTGTCAATTATTAACCTTCTGGTGATGGGCCATAGAGAGGTTTTAGAATAGCAGTACCGCGGTCGCCCGGGCGCTCCGTCCGGGAGAAGCGACAGGGTTATTACTCTATGTACTGCCTGACTCGCAGGTGTTCTTGCGACCTGATATACTATTAACACTACGTGAAACGACCATTCCCCTTGTGCGGAACAAAGTTTCTCCACCCCGCACAAATGATCTACTCGACCGCCAGCTTTGGTGACCGCCAAAAAAAAATAACAAAAAAAAAAAACGGCACCCTGGTTGTCTAGCTCACGCAGCGAGTGGCGTGTTTTACAGCGTCGTTGCCAACCGACGCCAACCCAACCTATAAATATAATATATTTATCTGCGACGGGGAGGGGGGGGGGATACGTCACTTCAGCGGGCCCTAGCTCACGATGCGGAACATATCCTCGTAGTAGACGCTTCGGCAGGGCCGAGCAGGTCAGTCCTCCAACCGAGAGATTTTTCTACTACCTCGCCCGAGAGGTCACCCGCCCAACAACCCCATGTCCCCCTCGTGCAATCCTCTACACCATCCATCGCAACAACAAAAAACAAAAAACGCAATAGCGGCGGTCTAAATAAACGTGACTAGAAGACGGCCAAGCCCAGGCTTGGCTGAGTCTCCGCTGCGTAGGGGCGCCACTACATACGTACGTAGAGGATGCCCTCGACCTCCAAATCGAGCATCTGTGCCGCATGCCTAAAGCTCTCATCTTGCCTCCAGAGACACGTACGCGGCCATTAGTCATCAGCCCATGCCGGCAGTGACAGCCAAGTACGAAACGACGCCGCCGCCCCCATTCCCCGTTCTCCTCTACACTGCCCGCCTACCGGGGCGCCGCTCACCTCTTCCGGCGAAACACCTAAATCTTTCAGGAGGGCCTCGAGGCCAACCGCTTTCGATGTTCCCGGCGGGAGGACTTCGATCATCTCGGGCACCCCTCTCGTGAGCTCCATCGGGTGGTCCTTCAAGTGGGCGCCGAGATCGACCTTGAAAGCGTCGACGGCGGCCCTAAACGCGGCGCATGAGAGCGGGCGTTTAATTTCGAGAACAGAAGTTAAATCTTCGCTTTCCGAAGAAATTGAAACGACAGGGGCATTGAGACTATCTCCGCGTAGCGTGATGCCTCGCTATCGTTGTTGCGTTCAGGCGGTGTAGCTGCCTTGGGGCGCCCCCCGCCCTCTGCAATCCGGAAGAGTCGAGCTACCAAGAAAACACTGTCAGCAGTACGGTGGAAATCCCGGCGCGGAATTTTGTGTTTTCGTCGGGGGTCGTTCTCGCGTCAGCGTGCGCGAGGCATCCACTTTCGTGTGTGAAGTAAGCTCAACGACAGAGAGTTGTCGAAGCGCGCTTATCTCACTGAGGAAAGTCTTTTGCCCGAATACAAGAAGCCGCGAGGTCCGTTATACAAGTCCCGGTCTGAACTCAGAGGCCCGGTGTCGATTATCACCCAAGACCGCACACCCATGCGCACGGCACGTACTCTCAACACCTACACCTACACCTACGTACGGATGGGGAATGCCTTTCGACTCCCAAAAACACCCCATCTCAGCCAGGCCCATTGAAGTCGATACCCTCTGGAAGGCCGCCGTTGCCAGTCCTACAAACAAACGATAAGCAAGCTTTTTCCTCAGAAAACATGTGGGGAATTTGTGAACAAAAGGCGGTACTAGTATACGGTAGCGTTGGGGTATCCTTTGGAAAGAGAGGACACTATTCAGGCCTCCCCCGCGACACGGACAGCCGAAAACACAACCAGCCCGCCGGAAAAAAACAAGCAAAAGCCGTCTCACCTCGTCGGCCCCCAGAAATACAGCCGGCTGAGTATCATCCCACCAGCGATAGCATCCTCCCAACTGCCAACCTTCGAGACACCAGAGGGCACATGACACAGCGGGAAAGGGGCACCGCACAGAAGATTGGGAGGTGGGTAAGTCGAAAATAACGGCCACGGACGCTGAAGCTGAGTGCCTGGCGCCGTGCGGTTGGGCGCCCTTTCATGCCCAAACAGATACGAAGTAGGGGGCGTTACACACAGCTGAATTATAACGCACAGCGGCGGCAACTGTGAACGGCCCACCTGCGACCACCCTTGGCAGAAAATACGAGTATATCGTTGTCGGCAGCATGGACTCTACACTCGGATACCCACGACCGTACGGATTAAATCTTTGGAGAGCAAGGTTCGTGCCTCAAACATCCTGGGGAACCTGCTGCTGCTGCACCTAATTTTCAAGGAGCGCCACTCCTTGTCTGCCACCGTCAGCATCACATGCGTACCACGTAATCCCACGAAACTGTCAAAAACCCTTCGATGCTCGCACCCGCCCACCCAACCCCAAGTCAGAAAGTAAAGCAGGAAGAACGATCGGTGGCGCTCGGTACCGGCGCTCGGCGCGCTCGCTGCGCTCCAGAGAGTTGTGACGCAGCGCTCCTTCGAGAGGGCTTCTGCATATGAATGCCAGGTCCTTCCGGACGCTCACTGTCTGAGGCGATTATCGCACACGTCTGCTTCTTGCAGGCAAGCCCCTAGCATTGAAAAGGATTTTCTCGTTCCCGCAGTCTACGCTTTCTTCCGTGACACCAGAAAAAAAAAACGCAATCGAGAACCGAGATGGCAACAGCGCCGGCGCACCTTCACAAAACGCTACACACTGCAGCAGGTGCATTGGGACTGAAGCCACCGCCGACGTCTCGCGCACAGAAGGCATGGGAGAGGCGCGACAGTAGGTCATTGGCCGCGCGTCGCGCCGTTCGTCGCCGCTCGCTCGCGCACGGTATCGCAGCCCTGTGCCCAGGTGACGCCCGAGAGGCACTGCCATGGCAACATCAACGAGTGTGTGCATGCATCGTCGGCGCAGTCCCTAGCATATATACGCGTGCAAGCCGCTGCCTTGGGCTTTCATACTTGCAGAGGCGGATCCTCATCAAAGAGGCCGAAGTATGCCTACCTCTACCGCAACTCCTGTTATGCTTAGTCCGAAGTGGGTACGGGAGCGGGGAAGAGAGGGGGGCAGGGGCAAAGATGACACTATTTTTCTATCCTCACTGCTGCCTCCTGGTCCGCAGCCGTCCTATTCTCCTCGTGCTTGGTAGGGGTGGTCATAGCGGTTTTTGCCCCGCCTGCTCTCTAACCCATTTTATCCCGACGCTCGTGGGTACGTGGCGGGCAAAGGGGGAAACGCCCCACGCGCAAACCTATACCGAGAATGCCGCGATCGGACCTGCGACAAACTGCGGCAACCCGCCTACCAAAGGTTGTCCAGAAAATAGCGCCTCTGAGCACTCCATCGCATCGTAAACAAAACGAAGGGTTCCCGCTCCGACCGCCCCTCTCACCTCCTTAGGGAGAGGCTCTTTCCAGTCCGTAAACCTACCACAGAAAAAGGGCAAGCGGGACGGGGAAGACAGGGGGCAAGCCGACGAGCCACAAGCAGACAAGTTCAGTGACGCACGAGTGTTTCCCGCTCCTGCGGCATTTGAAGTATCGGAGAAGTGGCGTTTGTTCGTAGCTGTAATAGTTCTACTTCGTTTCCTCTCGGGAACAAAAAGGCTAGTCTCTTCGACTGTCGGCCCCCATCGGTCGCGCTCCATGCCCAACATCAAGGCGGGAGAAGCCCCGCGTGTGCCTACTCGTAACACACGCGAGAAACCAGTACTAAACACAATGGAATTAGTGCTATCTGCGCAGACCCTGGAAAAAGGAACGAAATATCCTGGAACGCAAGTACCACACACGGTGAACAAATACCGCATGTCGCCGTGGGGTGTAAGCCGTGAATAAGCATATCATACCGGGAATTGTGAGATAAAGAAAAAAAAAAAACACATACCATACCGTACCATACCTGGATCAAACCGCGGAGAAGGCAGCTGGGTAAGACAACCGGCAGAAAAAACAGTTGACGGGAAATCGTGAGGGTGCTGGAGGTCGAGCAAGGTAGGTACCCCCCCCCCCTCCGTCTCGAAAGGGATGCGTGGTCAATGGTCGAATGACTAACGCAAGCAACAAATGAGTACGCCCCCCCCCCCATCCCCCCAACTCGCAGACAAACCCACCACAGCCACTAAACACGCCCCTGGCTCACCTGCTTGTTCGATCGTCCAGACTCTCCACCACAATGTCTTCTCCTTCGCTTCCGCACAGCGATACTCCCGCTGCCGCCGCAAGGGGGTGGCTCCTCCAAAAACCAACGACTTGCAAGGCCAGCTCAGAACACATGACGGCGCTGTAGATAATCTTTCCGTCGTCGCCGCTGCCACCGTTGCCGTTGCCGTCGCCCTGCCCGTAAACCTGCTCAAAATTGTTCGGGCGTTGGCAGGTAGTAGTTGCAACTGAGATCACCGCTTCAGAGGGGGGCAGTCAAATTAAAGGGCGGTCACCTGTGGTTCCTGTAGGGTAACGCATGCGCACGCCGCTCGACCTGCTCTCCAAGAAACACGTCATAAGCGCCGGCATTGTGCAGCCTCCCTCTCCCCCCCTGACATGATCAATTTACCCCCCCCCCGGCAATGGTCCGTCTCGAAAGGGATGCGTGGTCAATGGTCAAATGACTAAGGCAAGCAACAAATGAGTACGCCCCCCCCGGCAACGGACTCACAACGTGCTCGTACCGGTGTATGCTACTCTTGTCTATCGCGAGGTCCATAATACCGGCCATCGGACTCGCCGCGCGAGAACGGAAGCGGAGTCACGTCAGCTACCCACCGCCAGGCCGTTCATGCACACGATGGGTGCTTGGTCCCTTCTAAGGTCCTCTCCCAATTCCCCCATGGAAGAAAACATGCCCGCTTTGCTCCGGCCACTAGCGGGCACAAAAATGATCCCTTTCGCCCTGACGCGAAAGGCCGATCCCGGTGGACACCCGATGAAAGCCAGCAGCACAGCACGATCGAAGCGAGGCGTGCGTTCAATGGGGGGGGGGGGGGGGGGGGGGGGGGGGGGGGGCGAGGTGTAAAGGTGCGAGCGGGTCGACTCGAACCGGTCCGATCGTTTGAGCGTGAGCACTGAGATCTTGGCTTTTTACTGTTAGCATCACGGCAGAACACTTTGTCGGCGTGATATCAACGAAGCGGCCCCTCCGTGATACACCATACACCACAACAACGGCGCTTACTGCGTCGTTTCAAGAGCGAACCCCCATTTTCGTGGGGGGCACCACAAAACATAGTATACACAGTAGGCATGAGGGTCATTTGCATCTCAACATATTAACCACTGCGTTCGCCTTGTGCAGCAGGTTCTACACTACGTAGGACCCCACAGTCAAAGAAAGATCACGAGATTGGAAGCCGTTGTTACACCCGCGAGGCCTTCGAGCTTCGAGCACGACGCCCTCAACAACGTGGGCAAGCGCACTGTCGTCGGAGCGTGAAATGTTTCCCGGTTTCGGCGCGTGGATAGAGCCTGCCCGCCTGCCCGACCGCCCGCCCGCCGGCTGCGGGCTGGCATCAGACAAGCCCTCACTCGGGCTGTAGTAGACTTCCGCGAGCACCTCGGCCTGCTGTCGCGCCGATGAAGTCGTACGATAGGCACGATGTCTCACGGCGCTATCAAACAATCTGACTTTCGCGTCTCGATCCTTACATTACGCGATCGCCTCGACGCATGGCGCTGTCTACCAGAAAACTCGGTCTAGACAGCGACAGGCAGCAACAGACATACAGTGTGCCTCGGAGGAGTGTCCTCTACCCGTTCGTGAAATTCCCGTGTGAGCTGGTGACGCAGAGCAGAAGCGCGTTTCTTCCACCCGCGATATGTCGGGCGCCGTCGGAAGGGTGCAAAACAAGCCACCCACCCCGCTTGCCGAACTACCGCTACATCCATCGCTCTCAGCTTTGCTGTGCGAGACAACCGGCTGACATACTACACCAGAAAAATGCGCTAACCTACCTATATTTAAGATGCTGTAGCACAGTATATCTCTTGCCACAACGCGTGATCAGGTGCGCGCATTTCCAGTGCTCTATAAGTATAAAACGGCGAGGTAAGCACCGGCAACGAAGTACCGCATTCCGTCTTCCCAGCGTTTTGCATCAGTGAAATCACCGCCACAGCAAACGACGGTCACACAGACGCTCCCCGATAGCTCCCCCCCCGGGTGCCCACGCCGAAACAACGGGCGCATTCGCTGATCCGCAAACTCTTTAATCCAACTCGTCCGCAACACGGCTAATCCCGCCAGCAAAACACAAAGGGCCCTCCTCCCGCAGCACCTGGCTTTTACAACGCGCGGTAGCAATTCAGCAATACCTACCGCAGCACGAAAGGTCAATTGCGCCTCCAAGACAGTACAAACTGCCACACACACCCACACACCTCGTACGCATCTAAGAATATACGTTAAACAAATATGCGGTACAACTTGATCTGAGTGCGGTGCAACCTAAGCCAATGAGCGTCAACACATGTAGATAATCTGTTAAAGCGTAATATCTGACAACACCCACCCGCCCATCCTCCCCACCATCCGTCTCACACCTCGCTCGTCGCACGGCCTCCAGCGTCCTGGCAGACACCTGCTTGTCGGGTCCCAGCAGCGTCCCGTCGAGGTCCGACACGACCGCCCTAATCCTCCTCGCTCCCGCCCCGCTAACGTCGTGCTCGTACTGCGCACCGTCTCTCGCGCGAGCTACGAAGGCCTGGGTGGGGTGCGGGATTGGCCACTCCCCTTCGGCTTCGCCTTCACTCCCATCCAACGCGGACCCAGCTGAGATAGGGGGTGGCGATGACGGAGAAACGGTGGCGGTGGAGAGGGGTGACTGAGACGGAGACGAGGATGAAGACGAAGATGAAGATGAAGCTGAAGACGAAAGCGAAACCAGAGGCGGCGTTCGCGCCGCCGACTGGACGGCGCGAGCACGAAGCCGACGATCGCCGCGGTCGGACCCGAGGAAGCCGCCGGAGCTAACAACGCCAGCGTTGGAGTTGACGCTGAAGTTGAACCTAGCTCCGGAACTCGCGGCAAACCCTCGACAGCGGCCCTTGCTGTTGCTGCAGACGTAGGGGGTCGCCGATGTGCAAGACGGCGACGCTCTCCAGGAGACCCGCATCACGTTGGTCGCCGGCCGGCTACCTGTGGCAGCAGCCAGTACCGCGTGGTCCACCAGGACATCAGAGACGTTGCCGGCGTCGGAGCGGTGGGGGGTTGGCGGGGGAGAGAGCCGGGGTGGGTGGCGGCAAGGCGAGGTGGGAACACGTGAGCAGGGTCATGGCAGCGGGTCGTGGCAGTGGGTCACGGCCGTGGTCTACGACAGTGGAGCCAAATCAGCACGGCGTAAAAATTTCCCCTTGGCCCTAACGTAATGAAGTCCGTTGAGAGTTACATTATTTATCAACCATAAAAAAAGGTGTCCATTTGAAACTCAAAAAGAAACTGTAATGACCAAATTCCGTTGGTGTCTGCTACAGTAGTTCGCGTTATATTTACAACTCTGATACGGAATGGTGAGCTTCTGCCACCCAGCAAGAACACGAGGACGGCAAAACACGGCAGGCAGCCCAAAAGAGCAGTTCGGGGAGGGGGCTTCTACTGTACTCGCGACACTGGGTGCACGCAACAGCCGCCGCGACACTGCCCGAGTGCGGCTGGGTGGCTGCTCTGCTACCTGTTGCTCTGATGGCTCCGTTAATACTATGATGTATCTGTTTGTCGTGATCGGTCGAACAAACAATCACTGGTCCTCGTTTATTTCTTTCTTTTGGGTCCACGGATGCTTCACAGGCAACTCGAAAGGGGTTCCCACTTTTTTTGGCGCAGTCGGAAGTAAAACCTCGCATTCCGCTCGTGTGAAATATTAAAGATGCCAACACCCTTCGGGATGAAATTCCGAAGTAAGACACAACACACCAAAAAATGACGTACGTATTAGGATAGGTCTCGTCGAGATCTTCCCATACGCGCATCCCCAGGCGTTTTTATAAGAGCGTTACAAACACGCCAGCTGTGAGTCCGACCGAAAGAGTGGTTGACACTCAAGTTTCCACGCTGCGTGATAGGTCGGGCGCGAGTGTTCGATATACCATTTAAGTAATACCTGGTACAACGTATTATAATGAGGAGCGAAATCCAACTGAGCGAGGCGAGGGAGGATTTCGGATTTTTCGGAATCCTCTTCGATAATGGTCGAGCGTCGTTGTGGGGGGGGGGTGTGGTTGGGGGGGGTACGCGAACGGATATAAACGGCTCAAAAATGATCCCCAAAAATTCCGGAGTGTGGCCTGATTAAACGACTTAGCGTCTATCACGTTTGTCTGTTCGGTTTCGCACTTCGACACCGTGAAAAACGTACATTTGGTCGGTTTAGACATACCCGAGGTCTGCAGAGGCCTGCAATTTAAACCGTCCGTCCTGTGCTGCTCGTGCCGAAAGTCATGCCGAAATCGGGGAGCGTGATAATGGTATATAAGTGCTCTAATTACCAGGGATACGAGATTTACCAGGGATACAAGGTTTCTGCGCTGACGCGAATCGCACCACAGTAAATACGACCCCCCAAGACTTTTGCTGCGACACAGTAAACACGGAAGATTCGCCAACGCAGTAGCTTAATGCAGTCAGGAGCTTGACCACTTCAAGGCGTCTGTCACGCTCCTCATTCCCATCGTTCTTGTATCTGCTACGGTATTTGTGAATTCGACCTACAGTACGATGTACTACTGGCTGTAGTTGACACTCAGTTTTAGTTTTACACTTCACAAGCTGTACTGTACGGTATAAACGATGGTCAGCCGTTCGTGCGAGTTCTATTTTCGCCCTCCCGGATCTAATTACATTCAGCAGGGAAATTCGTTCCAAGGAGTGCGATATCTTGTGTATATAATAAAATGTCAACGTATGCCAGTACGCTGAGCACGCGATGAACTTATATCTCTCGTACATATTATACAGCACACCGCCCATGGTTTGTAAACCGCAGAGCTGGTATCATACATACTGCTGTATGTACCAGAGGCATCTACTGTATATCTACAGTAGAAATGAGCGAAATCCGAGGAGCGCGAAGCACGACGAGGGTTCCACAATCCTCTTATACATTGGGTCGGGCACAGGGGTGCGTGTGGTGGTGGGGGTATGCGAACAGACGATACCGGCTAAAAAACGATCCCCAAGAGTGTCAGAGCGTGGCCTGATGTAAGATATAACGATTCGGACTTATTGGCGTTCGTCCCACGTCTGTTCGGTTGCGTACTCTCCACCGTGCGACAGGTACACTGGACCGATTTAGATATGCTTGGGATCCATAGACGCGTGCGTCATGTGTTGCTCGTGTCGAAAGCCGTGCCGATATCGGAGAGCTAGGCGCTGGTGACTGTTCAAATTGAAGGCTGCCTGTGCAAAATGTCACTGGGACGTGGGAAGATTGAAGCGTATCCCGCCGCGCTCTTTCAAGAACGACCAGCAAGACAAGAGTACTACCAGCAACCAGCGACCAGCTGCACCATCAGCAAACACCAACACCGCCACCACTACCACCACCACCACCACCACCACCACCTGCGCTACCACTACCACCAGCAGCTATATAAAAGATGCCCAGTCTTCCAATAGCCCAGTCTTGGTGGTGGTGGTGGTGGTGGTGGTGGTGGTGGTGGTGGCGGGCGGTTATGGGGATGGTAGTGGGACTTGCTCGATGGTCGCACCAGAAGAACACGACTCCACCACACAACCACACACCACCTGCTACCACACCACCGCCACCACCACCCCATCAGCCAAGCGGCATTTTGCGGCGCGTGGTGGCTGGGGGTCGTGGTGCTGCTGTAGTTTGTGATGTGGTAGTGTAATGGGTGTTGTTGCTGTGATGATGTTGTATGTGCTGTAGTGCAGTGGACGACGAACTGGTATACCATGTGCCTGGTACCTGGCATGCCAGTGCAAGGGCTCCGCATGGGTGCTGGCATTCGCCGGTACCCTTGCTTCGGATAGAAATATCGTATACCTGTCATTATAGGGTTTCCCCGTAAAAAACACCAAAAATTGAAAAAAATGTACGTCTGGAGTTTGCACCATTGTGACACAAACATCATGCTTGTGAGTTTGGTGACGATTCAAAACCAAACGTCAACGGCCAGACTGTTCAGCGAAATAGGTGATAAACCCCGCGTCTGCCAGCAGCCAGCAAGTTACTGTGGATATTTGTATAAATCCCGCATTCCTTGTTTTGCTTTGCAAGCCGGCCCCGCCATCCGATGGCAGGGCCACCCTGTCTCGTAGGCGACGCCCACAGAGACCTATTAATAGCGGCGTTAACAACATGAAGCAGCTTCCGTTGTGGGGCCGGCCTCCTACTGGAAGCCGATGCTGCTGCTGTATTCTCGTGATTCGTGACTCTACTTTAGAAACAGGTACCAGGAGGTTGAGACATATGAGGTACCTCGCGTACATGACAACTGTCTGCTGCTGCGGCTGCAACCACACTAGCCACACGCAGAGGCGCTTGTATTTGACCCCGCCACCCGAGGGCAAGGCCACCCCCGTGTCCCAAGCGATGCCCACCCAGGCCTGGCGACGTAAACACGAGGCAGCAACTTCCCTTGTGGGGCCAGCCTTGTGAAAGCTGACTGCTGCTGCTGCTGCTGTGTTCTCGAGACCACGAGGCTGATTCCTCGAGCAGCTAGTTGCCTTGTCTGCTCGTCGTACTCGTACCAGCCCGAACAAAAACAAACACAGTGAACGAGCACAATGTAGACCGGATTACGTGCGCGGACCGTCGACACCACTCGAAGCGACGATGGAGCGATACCGCTGAGCGACGACTGGTAGTTGGAGCCTGCTGTGGACTGTATATTGATCCAATGTCCTGGTGGTGTATGGTACTCACCTCGTGTGCCTGTTCGCAAATGGTGTAATTTCGCGAAGAGAAAACTACCACCGTTTCTCGGAAAAATTGAACCATAAGGGCCCGTACAAACGGGGGACAACAAAACCTAAAAACAAAAGCGAAAAAAAACGAAAAACGAACAAACTTCGCTTTTTCCAAGAAAAACGAAGATGGAGTACAAACGCAGGATACGCGTGAAAAACAAAAGCGAAAACGAGCCAACGGTCAAGGTGGAGCACCAGCAGTGATGCACCACCCTGCTGTGGTGGAGGCCGAGCCCAACCCTGAAAAAAGAGGGGAGTTTGCCCACATGGCTAGCCGACCATACTCTGCTGCTGTAATGGCACCTGTTGTCTGAAGCGCGAGATCTGCTCTGGATAAAGTACAGGTGCTGTGCAGAAAGTTTTACCATTTGCTACAACAGACGATTTTTAAAAGTGCAGCAGCACGCAATTCGACTTGGACCACCCCATGAGCCACGGTTTTGGCTGCGGCGTTGAACACTGTATTGACTGGCGACAGCGGCATGCGTCTTCTGGCTGTCCAGTCTACGGGGCGTTCGTAAGCTGCGGCTGTCGCCATTATCTGCTTCTCGCTGGGCTGTTCGTTCTTGGCGTTTTGTTTTTAGGGTTTTTTATCGATTTTCTGTTGAACAAAACCTAAGGCCATCTCTTACGGATGATTTCTGAAAACTGAAAAATTGAGGAAATCTCGAGCGTCAAAACCAATCGAATTTTTCAGTTCACACCCTTATCATGACCCAAGAATTGAGAATTATTTCTGGGCAGCAAGTTGTGACAAAAAGTGTACAACAGCAGCACGAGGAAGACGGTACTACTCGTACTCGTATACCCTCGTACGCGAAAGCGCCTCCGAAATATTTCGCTGCCGCCCTGAACTGCGGATGGTCGAGATGTCCGTCGCACCGAAGCACGCAGCGCAAAAGCATTGTACCCCACGGTGGCCGGGACAACGGAAAACACGACGGAGGGGTGTCGTTAAAAATTGTGTTTTCCTCCCCCCGTTTCTGTGTTCCTCGTTCACCTCTCTCCCAGAGATCGACTGCCCTCTCGACGAGACAACAAGTTGTGGTGGTGCTTGGGGGGGAAAAGTGGTGCTTGTGCTTGGAGAATGCCGCAGTTGCAGCTGCAAGGGAAGTTGAAAGGCTCTCGTGGCCGACACCATCACAATCCGATCCCATCGAATTATGGTGATGTCTGAGGCACGCGCGGGTGGGGAGCGTGGCACAGCAAGCAGTAGCAGTACACCTGTGTTGTTGCTTGCCTGGCAACAGACGCGGCTTGTACTCACTGCTGCTTGCGGTACATTTGAACGCGTGTTGCCTCCAACGATGTGTGGAAACCCATATAGATTCAAAATCCAATCGCGAGTTTCAATCGTGATCTCGATAGGAAATGGGGCGCCATTTCCGAGTGGAGGCCGACTTGAAAGTGATAATTGGAAAAATTGATCGGAAATGGACCCCGTAAGAGAGACAATCGGTTTTGAAAACTGAAAACGTTCATTTTCAGTTTTCAGGCCATCTCTTACGGATGATTTCTGAAAACTGAAAAATTGAGGAAATCTCGAGCGTCAAAACCAATCGAGAATTTTTCAGTTCACACCCTTATCATGACCCAAGAATTGAGAATGATTTCTGGGCAGCAAGTTGTGACAAAAAGTGTACAACAGCAGCACGAGGAAGACGGTACTACTCGTACTCGTATATCCTCGTACGCGAAAGCGCCTCCAAAATATTTTGCTGCCGCCCTGAACTGCGGATGGTCGAGATGTCCGTCGCACCGGAGCACGCAGCGCAAAAGCATTGTACCCGACGGTGGCCGGGACAACGGAAATCACGACGGAGGGGTGTCGTTAAAAATGGCGTTTTCCTCCCCCCTGTCTGTGTTCCTTTTTTATCAACACACACACACCTCTCTCCCAGAGATCGACTGCCCTCTCGACGAGACAACAAGTTGTGGTGCTCGAATTGTGGTGATGTCTGAGGCACGCGCGGGTGGGGAGCGTGGCACGGGAAGCAGCAGCAGCAGTACACCTGTGTTGCTGCTTGCTTGGCAACAGACGCGGTACATTTGAACGCGTGTTGCCTCCAACGATGTGTGGAAACCCCTAGATTCCAAATCCAATCGCGAGGTTTAATCGTGATCTCGATCGGAAATGGGGCTCCATTTCCGAGTGGAGGCCGACTTGAAAGTGATAATTGAAAAAATTGATCGGAAATGGACCCACTTTCAACCCCGGAAGAGAGACAATCGGTTTTGAAAACTGAAAACGTTCATTTTCAGTTTTCAGAAATCATCCGTAAGAGATGGCCTAAAAGCAAAAATATCCCATCGCGGTCTCCCGGGTCTCATTTTGGTTATTTCGTCAGAGGGAGGGTATCTTCCTATCTCATCTTCGCTTTTGTTTTTTTCAAGGTTTTGTTTTTAGCGTCTAAACGCTCCGTTTGTATGGCCCCTAAAATTTGATCGCCATTTCGGGAAAAGTACGGCTCAAAGTGCGGCGTGATACCGAGACGCACCGAAACTCATGAAACACACAAAAAAACGGACGCGTACTATGTGCAGGTTACACCTGCAAAAGTTTTTGTGCAGGATGCCGGTTTTAATGGGTGAGGCTGGCCTTTTGGGCCGCATGTTTTTTTTTTTTAACGCCATCAAAACACGCGGCGGAGCCGCGTGGCTGCCCCTGCCGAACTCGTGCTCCCCAAGGGGTTGGGGTTGGGGCTAGGGTTAGGGTTATAGGGGTGTGTCTGGGGTTGGCTTGGTCTGGGTCGACGGGCAAGGATGAAATTGGCCACACACAGCCTGCACGAAAAACTTTTGCAGGTGCAACCTGCAGATAACGCACGCCCAAAAAACGGTACAAATTGTGCTACCTGGAAACTGGAAACCCTCTATTTTGTAGTTGGTGTGAATTCTCAAAACCTTGTTTCCGAGTACTTCCTCAGCTATGCATCAGCAGTCCACCCATTAAAATTGACGGCAAATTAGAGTGTTTGCGTTTTTTTTTTTCTTACCTTTACTTCTCTAAACAAATTCCCGAAGGGAGGATTTGCGGTATTTTTTTAAAAAAACGGCAAAAAAGCACTTTAGAGAAGTAAGGATTTGATCAAAAGTTACGGTAACTTTTGGCTCTCAGTTTCATTGGCCTACAAACACCGAGCATTCTACCGACGCAGAACGCCACAACACAACACAACAACCGATGGGAGCACAGAGGCTTTAGAGGTGTAGCTAGAGTATGACACGGACGAGCGGTGTTGGATTTTGCTAGCGGGGCGCCGGCGGACTGCCGGCGGTCCGCTACGGTACGCTCTCGCCGGCTTGGTGTCGTGGAGGATGTGTCGTTCAGAAAGAACTACTCGTACGAGTACGAGTTCGTACGAGCACACGAGTACTCGTATGTATACGTCCTCGTACCGCCTTGCTAGTAGAGCTCGACAGGAAGACAGATTGTCGTGTATCATTTCAATTCCACCACACGGCGGTAGCAGCAGTAGCAGCAGTAGCAGCAGCGGCGGCGCGCCGCCACGGTCTGTATATGTCGGGCGCAGGGCGCGCTTGGAGCGGAGCGTGCCGGCGCGGTGTCGCGCGTAGGTCGAGGGCAGCAGCAGGAGCAGCACACGACGAGAAGAATAGTCGGTCGCAAAATCGAAAAAAGCAAAAACGGAAGCTGTTGCTTCTGCTGCTCTGCTGCTGCTGCTGCTGCTGCTGCTGGGGCTGCCGATGCTGTTTGTTTATGTTGCTGGAGCAGACGCTGCCGTTAGCTGTCGCCACGTATATAGCTGCAGCCAACTGTGCTGCTGTTTGCGGTCGTGGCAGCGGCGGCACTGCGGTTATCCCTGCCGCCCCCACCGTTGCTGGGCTGCCGTTCCTCTCGTACGTTAGTTTTTGTTTTCGTTCTTTTTTTGGTTCACCCCTCTTCCCTTGGTATTTTCGGAGGCGTCGCCTGCAGGATTGAGTTTACTCCTATCGCAAACACACCGAAATCGTGAAGGGAAGGGAATTCACTTTTTTTAGAGGAAGGAAAGTATTTTTTTATTTACTTCTATTGCAAACACTCTATTGCAAGGTTTTTGCGGTGAAACGCGTGGCTTAACAAGGACATGTTGGCGGTGGGTGGTGTTGGTGGTGGGGCCAACCAGCCCACGCACCCAGTCACAGCGCCCCAACCCACCAACGCATACCCACCCACCCACACCCACCCAGAACCACGATACGATGTTTCTGCGCTGACGCGATCCTGAGACTGCTGTTGCTGGAAGATAGCAAAAATTCAAGAACCGCTAACGCAGCAGTAGCTTAGTGCAGTTAGAAGTTTGACCACTTGAGGGCGTCTGCCACGCTCCTCGTTCCCATTTCCCATCGTCTGTCTTGTAACAGGATGAAAAAGCAGCACTGACCCCGTGGGTGTCTCGATGTTCGTCCCAACTGCGATGACACGCAAACACACGCTTCTGTTGTACAGCAATCACACTTGAACAACAAACTCAAACTTGGAGTCGAGCTCCAGGTTGGGACAGCTAGTAACAACAACCTGAGGCGTACCAACCTAACGCTTTGGCGGTGGCAGGGCGTAACGTGTTACGCGAAACCCTCGAAATTGGTGACTCGCCACTCACCAGCTCTTACGGCGGTCCGGGCGCTGAAGAGGCTGTTGCTGACGAACGCGCGTACTGGCATGACCGCTACTTCTACTGCTGCGCGTGCTGCTGGCACTTGCAGCTGTGGCGTTCCAGCTCTCGCGAATGGCAGAAAGAAAACGCCGATGAGACAACTCGAGAATCTCATGAACTGTAAGCAGCAATCGTGACTTGGCAGTGGTTGGGACACGGCGGAGGAGATGGAGGTCTGTAGACGGCCCAACACACCCGCGGGCCAGCTTCGATGTGCGGTGGAATCACGCGAACACAAACTCGACCGAAAGCGAAGAATATCACTATGAACTCCCTTCTCGCGCAGAACATCGCAGTTGCGCGGATCAAAGCAATCCTAAAGCTTTGCTTGTTGGCACTGCGCGCGCGCGGAGCCCTCTCTCGGCAGCAACGCGCATCCCAGGCTTCGTATCGGCTGTCACTCTTCTGGGGAGGCAGCCCACTCAGAAGCACATGGCGTTCATGTCGGGCCGGGGCAGCAGCAGCAATTGCGACAGACGTCGGACTGCCCTTATTGCAGCAGCGGTGAGAGCTCGAACCTTCCAAGTTGCAGCAAGTAGTAGATGGCGTCGCGTGCCGGTTGTATCCCCTGTCTCTCGCTCGCTCGTTGCTCGCAGCACAGTTGCACAACACCGTTGTGATATGGTGGGTGCGGAAACGGCGATTAGTCATCAGGTAGGAGTAGTCGAGGCAAACAACTTTGGCTTTTTTTCTGACTCTATGCTCATCTCCCACAACACAGCTGTAGCGGTCGAGATCAGTAGTCGATAACAGGTACGAGTAATAAAACAACGCCCCGCCATCCAAGCAAGAACATGCGAGAGATTCGCGCGGCACTGAGTGTTCACCCACTTATGTATTATACGTGTCCAGACGATGGAAACTCCTTTTACTAAAGACTCCATAGGCGGCCAAGGCTTGATGGCCAATGGAGCCACACAGCCACACAGGTCGCGAGTGTGAATGGTCGATGGCCAAAGGGGTCGGCAGCAGTTGACGGTAAAAGGTCAAAGGAACAGGAAGAGCACGCGGAAATCTTAAACTGCTTGTTGCATCGTTGCATCTCCACCCCCCCTCTCTTCTTTCCCCTCTGTCCTGTCTCATGATCTCCCTATCGCACCGCCCCTCCCTCCTCCCCCCCTCCTTCCGCATTCCCTCATCACAGCGGCGCCACACCATCGTACCTACGATGTAGCCTTTACCCTCAATTAACCATTTATAAACCCAATACCAATCAGCAGCAGCAAATGCCGCGCGTTGACACGAGTATGATAACGACAGAAAAAACGTTCTGGTCCGTACGTACGTACCAGGGTATTGACGTTTACGTCACCTGCAACTCTTACGTACAGGAGCTTTACGAGTACTTTATTTAGTGCAAGCAGTACGTACCAGGTGTTGCGCTGTTGCGCTGGCGCAACATTAACGTTTGGTAAAAATAACCGTTTTGCGCAACAGTCGCCGCGAGGGTGGTTGCGCGCAGCGCAACACGCGTTTTTGGGCGCGCAACATTTTTCGCCTCATTTTTCGCCTCAGACCTACGATGCCAATGGAAAAGCAATGTTGACATAAAAAGTTTGAATTCCAAAGATCCCCGCCAGATTTTTCCAGAACAAGCTTGCTATGGGACCGATTCTTAAAACGGAATGTTCCCAACTTTTAGAAAAGCCCGACAAAGGCAATTCTGGGGCCGATGTTGGGACAAGATCGGCTTGAGAAAAACTCAGGCGGATGTTAGTTCGAAGCGGCGAGATTCCGAGTCCTCGACAGACATTGATCGACGAAACCAACGACTGCGTCATGAATTCTGAACGCGGTGCGCTCGTTACGGGCTCCGACCCATCCTAGGGTCACCGTGTTCACACGATGGCCGGTGATATGTGGCGGGCGCTGGCCAGGCGTCTGATAAACAAAAAATTGGCTGCTGGTGTGCATAAAACAGATGACAAAATTTCTTGATCCGTCTCAAATTGCAAAAAATAGTTTTTTTTTCGGGTTTGGGAGAAGAGCGTAGGACGCCGCCGGCAATCTCTCGCCCCCTAGACCATGGATCCACCTTATACCTTCGAGGCCGTCATCTACACTCGTTGGCCTTGCCCGACTCGAAGCGGGTTGGCCGTGGGCTGAGTCTATGTCGAGATCGAAGGTCTATCGTCGCACGAGCTATCAGGGTGTTGACGATTTGCAACGAGAAAAAGCAAATTGCGCCGCCGGCGAGAAAAAAAAATGGGGGTCTTTTTTTCTTAATAATTACCCGTAATTGAACATCTTTTGGGCATCTTGTCCTATTCGCCATACGTAGTCGAAAACAAAAATTAGGCACCTTTTGCTATTCGCCGTAGGCTCTTACTCTTTTTGAGGCACTTTTTTCTATTCGCCGTAGCCAAAATAAATTAGAAGGTTTTTTACTTACTGTAGTTTTGAGGCGTATATTCGCGCATAGATCGCAACTTTTTCGCCTCCGGCTGCCCTCCGGGAGCCCCCCGGGAGCCCTCCGGGGGCCCTGCGGGGGGCCAGGCGCGCAACAGACGCCGAACCACTAAATAATGCCCTGGTGCGTACGTATTCGATGCGAGTCGACGAGGGAAGAAAGGGCTGAAGTATTATCGCGATCAAAATACAAGGCACGAACCGTAGTGGGGAGGAGGGAGAAGGGCCTCCTTTTAACCCCGGATCTGAGCTACGACTACAGTGCAGGACACCATAATAAGAAACAGAAAATCTGGTCCAGGCTGGGTTTCTTATTTGAGGGAGGGTGCTTTCTACACTAATTTCAAGATGAGGGCTCCCGTATTTCTTATTTTCCTCGAAATATCATCCTGGCTTTCTTATTAGCCTGTTTCTTATTAGGTTTCCTATACTGTATTACTCGTAATACGAAGTAGTATGATATGGAAGGAGAGAGAAAAGAAGAGCGAAAATAATGAATGGAATACGTCAAAAAAAATATATATCTCACTTCTTCTGCCTATCACCGATCACCATCGCCAGTCTACTGTAGTACCGAGCGTGTTTGACAATATTTTTAGTTTTCCATCCCATTTATTATCCTCGCCCTACCTTTCTCTCTCCTTCCTAGTCGTAGCTCAGATTCGGGGCCACAGAGTGGGCTCTTCTCCCTCCTCCCCCACTACGGTTCTTACCTTGCATTTTTGTCGCGAGGAAGATTTCAGCACTTTCTTCCCTCGTCAACTCTCGTCGAATTGTGCTTACCCACGCTATAATATGCGCTCTCGACTCTCGACAGTTGGTGTCATTTGAGAATAAAAATCTCCATAGGGAGACTCGAACCCTCGACTTCCAACCTAACTGGCTTCGTGGCTACCTGTTAGGCCACCGGGGCGACCGGCTAGATTGGAGTACCGTATAACACGGAAGAAAGCACACCCCGGTGATAACATTTTGGCATTTAATAATATTATCACTGGGTGTGCTGTCTAACGTATCCCCGGTGATAAACACCATGCACGAGAGCCCTGCAGCTAGGGTGCGTGGTAACGAGAGGGTGTGACAACGAAGGGGTGTGCTAACGACATTATTGGTTGATAAGAGTTAACAGACCCCGACCATATTCAGGGGGTGTGGTAATGAGAGGGTGTGATAACGGTATATCAATGATTGCTATGGAGTGAGTGTGAACAGATCCCGGCCAGAATGCAGGGTTTATGTTAGCAAGAGGTGTGCTAACGCATTGACAAACTTGGTCTAAAACCAGTTTGTTTTTTATTATCATATATTGCCGGTGATGGTAAGGCAAACGCTTGAAACCCGCGGATAACAGCAAAAACCAGGTACCGGTGCCATTCAGGTACTCATTGATGAAACCCCGGGGTCGCACCGCATGTGCTGCAGGTGCTTCGCCGGTACCGGTACCAGTAGCCGGGGCTTGGCACACGGCAGACGTAGGAGACGTGATAACGTTAGTGCCAGTACCGGTAAGCGCGCTGGTCCCAGAGAAAAACGACACGATCGTTGCCCGAGGCGCGGCAGCAGCAGCTACAGGTGGGGTCAAAGCCGCAGACTCGTTCGGCCCACTGTGAGGGGGCGCAGCAGTTGCCTCCATGCTGGTGTCCATACCGGTGCGGGTTGATTGTGAATTGTGAATGATATCCATCCACCAGGCGGTGTGATAATTGTGGAGTTGTACACTGTTTTCAGGCGTACACACGTAGGGGGTGCGTTATTTAACGCACCCCCGGTGATAAAGTGACGGTAACAAAACGAAAAAATATATCACCCGTTGTGCTTATGTGGAGGGGGGTGTTATCTAAGGGGGGTGTGCTTTATTCCGTGTTATACGGTTCTACACTGGATGTCGACGGGTAGAAAGGGAGGTTTAATGTGAATAACACACACTACGACTTAAAGTTAACACACTTGATGTTTTGCGTAACCTTTCAGCGTTGTGATGCTGCTCTCTCGTCGCCTTTCAACGATCGCTCACGGACGATGTTTCCATTATTTCCATGCCCTCTCCGCCCACCAGACCATACGAACGATAGTCCTGATGTCCTTATTAATACTCGTGCGTATGGTGTGCTCAGGGTGTGCTTGTCGGTTTTATGGCACACATTATTATGTTTTCACTTCTAGCGCTATGGGGACAACAAGCGTTGGAGTACGATGCAATAGGAGCGTGAGGCTACGTCGTACTCTACGTAGGAACTACCTCACAACACAACACCACCACCACCGCGTCCCATTCATCTCGCGCGAACTGGAGCGATGAGCCGTGTCTCTCTGATACCGTTTCGCTTCCTTCCCGTCCCATAGTTTATACGACGTTCCTTCCTCTTTTATCTGATAGTTTTGGCGGGGGTATATAGTGTTTGTCTGCATCAGTTTCATGCCGTCTACGGCTATACCATACGAGTAGTCACTACCACCACCGCGTCCCATTTGTCTCGAGCGAACACTAATAGTAGAGCGATGAGCCGTGTCTTTTTTTTATTGTTCCGCTTTATTCCCATCCCATATTTTTGACGACGTTCCTTCCTCTTATCTATAGATATATATGTATTTTTGGCGGGAATATAGTGGTGGCCTGCATCATTTGCATGCCGTCTCCGGCTACCATACGACGAGTATGTAGTCCTGTAGTTTTTTTTTCCGACGGCGGCGCGGTTTGCATTTTATATTTTTTGAGTGCTTATTTTTTTCCGACGGCGGCACGGTCTGCATGTTATCACTACGAGCTGGCCCGACCAAGTAGCACATATTCGTTCGATCGGCGTTTTCTCGACCGCTTGGAAATGTTAGGACTCCAAAATTGACAGCATTGTTCCTGAGCGTAGAACGCATCTGCAGACATTAATTTTTGGAATCCGAGTTGATGTCGTCGAGAAATCCCATGCCGAGTAAATCCCGTCATGTGCGTAGGTATCTCGATACTAAAGTCTATACGAAAGTCCGAAAATTCTGCAACGCGGATGACGCTGATACTTGGTGTGAACATTCCTCAATGCAAGACGAAACGATCGATATCCTCGCCATGGCCTAATTCGTTGTCTGTCAAGAGATATGGCGTGTTTGTGATATCCTATACAAATTCAAGGCATTACGATGAGCGACACCAAATCCTGATTTCCCACACCAATTTTTCGCTTTTTTGTCTGAAAGTTTTGGCCCGTGATTCGCAACGTTCTCGCCGAAAGACTTCTTCGTGCTCATTTTGATTTTTTCTTTTTTTTTCCAATACTTTTCGGCCAAAACGTGATCCGCTTTTTTCTGAAGGCATGAATATATCCACCGCATGTTGGAAAAAATAAAATGAGCACAAATAAAGGTCTCTGTTATACACTGGAGATGCCCCACACGAATTTTCAGTTCGAAATTCGCAAAACTCAGCTGGGAAAATGCCGGCAAACACAACCTGATCCTTACGCTCAGACCAGCTCGTACGTGACAGCAGTACTCGAACGCGTATTAACTTTTCACCCGGTAGGATCTTTCTGGGGAAAATTCGGGAAGTATTACAGCCACTGATATTGATAGTTTAAGGTAAGCGGGTCAATCGTGGTCCGCAGGTTCGGATAAACAAAAAACAAAAAACACGAAAGCGGCGCAGCCCGCTTTTGGGGCGTTTTGGATCCGGCTTCGGGTCAGCGTTAGAAGTTGGGTTGGGCCTACGCTACGACGAGTAGCGTCTACCGTATATGACACTGTATACCACACCCCCTCGGACGAATTTCAACGCTGATTTGCTCGACGACCGGTCGAGCGCTAACCCCGAGCGACATGTATATGGAACGATCTCGACGAGATGCTCCGAAGGCCGCCTTTTTCGTTGTCTGTACCCACCTGGTTATGGAGAAAATTAGCTTTGAAATTCACCCCCCAGGCCCCAGGGGGTGTACTATACACTGCTGTCGTAAGCGGTACGCCCGTACCTTGCGCCTTGGCCCCACCAGGACGTGCCCCCCAGCCCGCGAACGACAAACAGCCCGATCCCTGGATGATCTTAGGGTCGTTCTTATCGAGCAACGTTTTCCCAAAAATGCCAATATTTGTTTTCGCGCAATTTTTAGGATTTCCATATTTTCCAAAAATAATTTCCAAATATTGAAATGCGAAGCCTTCCAAATATTGTGTTTTTTGTTAAAATTCCAAACTTTCTACAGATGCTCCGAGTACATTGGAGTAAAGTAAAGAGTATTGGAGATAAAATACTTCAGGTACTTCGTGTACTTGGAGTATTTCGGGGTTCGATGCTCCGGGACACTGCTCGTACTCGGAGTATTTCGGGTATGAACACTCTCGATACTGCTTGTACTCGGAGTATTTCGGGGTCCGATACTGCGGATATTTTTTGTACTCCGAGTATTTCGGGCTTCAGTACTGCTCATACTCCAAGTACTCCGAGAATTCAGGCCGCCAGTACTCTACTGTAGTACTCTTAAGTACTCGGAGTACGAAATGTACTCGATACTCGGAGTATACTAGGAGTGTGAAGTACGTTAAGAGCATCTTTGCATCATTTTAAAGACTCGACTTTCATTCCTCCCAGGTTCTGGGGGCATGTGACTGGCGTTTATAGCATTTCAAAATTCACAGATGCTCCCATTACCTGGAAGTATAATTAGAGGGGCAACTGCCAAAATCAGGTATGCCTGATTCATTTGAGCCAAAATCAGGTATATACTAAAGCCAAGTAAAAAACGCACGCCACGAACGGTGTTTTTCAGGACTTTTTGAATGTGAGAAATAATCATACTTTAGAATTTGCGCCTGAACAGCAGAATGGTAGCGAATGTGTGTCCTCCAAACTCTAGATAAATGTTGTACCCTGGTATGTTATTTTCAGTACGGGTATTAATATCTGCCGTATGCTTTCATTGATTTCGTGATCACACTCACTCCTACGGCGTGTATTTCCGTACCAGGTATTCTTGTATCAGGTACGTATGCATATAGCCGTAGCCACATTGATAGCATACGAACAAAACATCGAGTACTTTGTAAATTTCAGACTGAACTGCTCGCTTTCCGTACCGTGTCAGCAAACAGCAGTACCTAATACCTGGTATATTACAACAGGTCTATTGTGCTGTATGCGCGCGTACGATACGTTCTGTAGTCGTTGTGGCGGGTCGTATGTACGCAGTCCCCCGAATGTTGTTGTTGGGTCGGTGTGGATGACGTCACTGGTTTTGTAGAGAGACGCGGCAGAGATGGCGCGGACACCCCGGGTGCCTTCATTGTGTGCCTGATCGTGGAAGACCCCTTCAATGTGGAACGATTCCTAATCAGTGTCGATGTTTATAATGCTGTGCCTAACACAGACGTTCAGGATAGATTCGGGCAATTGTCAATTGACGTGATGGCTTTGGTTGGCTGTTCTTTTTCACTGTGTGCCCGCGGACTGTCATTCCGGCAGCACTTCAGACAGCAGCTGCGTGCTCCATNACCCATATAACGGGTACGTGGCACTTCCAACTCAATTCCGTTTCGTTCTCGTGTAACACACGAGAGTCCCGGAAAGAGAACGGGGAATGACAAAAACAAAATGAATACGTACGTATGTGAGGCGGGCCAATAAGAGGTGTCTTAGCGTGTGATTTGTACTTGGTTTTAGTGTAGTACCTGTTTTTAGCACCAAAGTGACCAGGTGTACCTGATTTTGGCTAAAGCCCTAATTAGAGCATTTTAGAGAAAAATTACTTCAGATAATTTGTGTACTCGCAGTATTTCGGTGTTCAATACTCTCGATACTCGGAGTACTCTGAGTAATTTTGATGTTTTTACTCCGAGTACTGCTTGTACTCGAGTATAAGTACTGCTCATACTCCCAGTACTCGGAGTATTTGGGCATTCTGCTCATACTCCAAGTACTCCGAGTATTTAGGCCACCAGTACTCTCATACTCTCAGTACTCGGAGTACGAAAATTACTCGATACTCCGAGTAGAGTATAGCATCTGTGAAACATTGGAATGCGAAGCTTCCAAATATTTTGCCCTTTGTTGAACTTCCAAACTTTCCAAATAAATCCTGTTTTGCCTGCTTTTTTACTGTTTGTTTTCGAAAAAAATATTGGTCATTTTGGAAAAAAGTTGCTCGATAAGAACGACCCGTACCAGACGATCAGTCAATAGTTCTATATCATATACGTGCTACGTACAGCACACAAGAACACGTATATTATACGAGTAGTCCTTATTATCAATACGAGTACGAATAGTTTTTTTTTTCTGACGGCGGCACTGCTGCATGTTATCCTTTTCAACGTCACTACGTACAGCACACTATTAATAATACGTAACATGCACGAGTACACGTCATAGCCATTAGTTTTTTTTCCGACGGCGGCACGCCCTTCATTGTATCCTGTTCCGCGTTGAACGTAAATACGTGTATATGATACAGCACAAACGAATAGGCAACACGTCAACACGTGCGACTATTATAGCCACTAGTTTTTTTTATCCGACGGCGGCGGCACTGTTTTTCATCATTTTCAACGCCACTACTACTACGTACAGCGTACAGCACACGAATACGGAACACCATACGAATAATCCTTAGTTTTTATCCGACGGCGGCATTTTCTTTCGAATAGCCACACGATCAGCATTTCCATCCTTCACAACGTCACTGCGTACAGCACGGTCCTCAGTTGTTTTCCGACGCCGGCACGGTCTGCTGCATCTTGTCATCTTCAACGCCACTACGTACGTACAGCACACAGGATTACGCACGAGAACGTCGTAGTGCGCCATGGTTTTTTCTGACGACGGCGCTGGTGTACATCCGGTGAGCACAATTCCACGAGAGTTGACGAGGGAAATGAGTGCTGAAATCTCCTCGCGATAAAAATGAAAGGCAAGAGACGTAGTGGGGGAGGAGGGAGAAGAGCCTACTTTGTGATCCCGGATCTGAGGTACGAGTATTAATAGGAACGAGAGAGAAATGAAGGGCGAACATATTATATGGGATGGGGAAAATACACACACACATTTTCAACGTCACGAATACGTAACACGTTCGAGTGCGAGTCCTAGTTTTTTTTTTCCGACGGCGGCACTGTCTGCATTTTTTCCTTTTCAACGCCACTACGCACTACTGCTCTAAGTACAGCAAACAGCACACACGGATACCTACTCCGTACGAGTAGTCCTTAGTTTGTTTTCGACGGCGGCACGGTCTGCTTTAGTCCCTTTGAACGTCACCACGCACACCACACACGAATACGTAACACGCACGATTATTAGTCCTTAATTTGTATCGTAATGGCTCAAGAATGCTGCAGTATTTCATGGAACGTATATAGCAACCTTTGTCCACCGTGCAAAAATCACAAGTATGTGGTGAAAATCGCCGACATCAAAAGTCACCGCCAGGCGCACCGTTATGTCTCCCCGCACACCCGTCAGGGAAACAAATCTCTCACAGTTTGATGAATCAGGCCATAAACCAAACTGCTGTGATACATAGCCCCGCTCGTTTTTCCGCCGGGATATTTAACTGTCACAACCCCAACAACAATACCGACCTGTTGCAACCTGATTCGAGCGTGTGGGTGGATAGTCGATCAATTCTACAATGAGCGTAGTATCTCTGTGTCGTAGTTTTGAGGCCACAGAACTGGTACCTTTTTAGGATGAAGAATCGGCACGGACACTGGGTGTGCTGGATGTCGACGGGTAGAAAGGAAGGTTTAATGTGAAGAACACACACACAATGGGCATGCTACCTCTACTACTGCAATACTACAATTCTCTCTCTAATACGAAAGACTAACCCCATCTGTGGCGAGCACAGCAGCAGATTTTTCGTGACACTGCACTCGAGCACCGTGACTATTTGTAGCTCCTCTTAGCACGTCCCCTCTAATGTTCGAATTCCGAAACCCTTCCACGAACACCACATTCCTACGGAAAGTCACACTTTGTTATGGCTGAGAATTCTGGATTACCCCAAAAGGAACGTAGAAACCTTACCTCCCGTGCAAAACTCACAAGTATGTGGCGAAAACCGCCACCATCTAAAACCGCTGCCAGGCGCACCGTTATATCTTCCCGCACACCCTTCACGGAAACCTCTGGAAGTTTGATGAATCAGGGTAACCAGAACTCTGATAACCCCTCTCGTTTTTTTTTTCGTGGCTCTCTAACTCTCGCACAATTGAGGCCAGTCTGGGAATAAACGTACTTTCTGGGATACATTATACTCCCCCACGTTACGCAAGCGCAGCGGATGGACTTCGAATGAACTCCTTCCTCTCCCTCCCTACCATACGTCGTTAACCCTCGGGAGGTTTCCACGTGCTGAAATTGCGACTCTGAAATTCCTTGCGATGGTACAGGTGCTCCCCACCCGATTCTTCCGGAACACAGCGCAACCTTCTATTAATAGGGGGGCTCTTTCCTTTAGTTGCTATTGCAAACTTTCAAAGCGTTGAGTGATTTTGGTGCTATTAAAACATCGAGCGCTGTGCCCCTGATTGACCATCCACGTCGCGTTCCCGGGACGAAGAGGGTGTGCGTTGGGCCGTTCCGTCAGAGCTAAGGTTTGCCCTGTACTTGAGAGGCAGCGGAACGGTTCTCACACACAACCTGTCGTTGGCCGTGAGAGAAAGCAAGGCAGTTTCACTGCACTGAGCGTAGTGTCTCTGTGTCGTAGTTTTGTGGCCACAGAACTGGTACTCGTACCTTTTTGCTTTTTAGGATGAAGAATCGGCACGGACACTGGGTGTGCTGGATGTCGACGGGTAGAGAGGAAGAACACACACACACGGCAAGAAACAACGGGTGGGGTGGGCTCACGTGTGTTTGAACGCCCACGACGCAATTTTTTTCTCTGCGCCCGGGTACCTGGTACCCTGAACGTCCCAAACGCATGGCATATCCTCTGTTATCTGTTAGCTACTGTCTGGCGCCCCTGAGACAACATTGACCACATTCATACAAGTGTTACCACCGGAACGGGAGCGTTCCGTGCATCCAGTCTATCTCATTCCACCGCTGCCACGATCGTGCTGCGTGAAATCGGCCCATCCTGCGTATTGTACATATATTATGTGGAACTCTTACCCCTGCTGAACTCTTTAGGCCATTCTTATCGGAGCCATAAAATTCCAAAAATTCCAATATTTGTTTTCGCGCAATTTTCTATTTTCCTTTTTTTTTTCTTTTTTTCCCCCCATTTATTGGAACGTGAAGCCTTCCAAACAATTTGCCCTCTAAAGAATTTACAATATTTCCTCTTTTTTCCTTTTTTGTTTTGGAAAACAATATTGGAAATTATGGGGGAAAAGTTGCTCGATAAGAATGGCCCTTACTTACAGTCGATTGCTGATCATTATGCACGATAGTAGGGCCGCGCCAAAAGGTCAAGTAAGTCGCTTCCTTCGCACCGTCGGGAGATTGCAATCGGGTGTTACACCGCGCTCCTGGGTGTATGTTCTGTGTGCTGTCCCCGCCATACCACTGGCACGAGCGTTTCCACCACTTACCGATACCAATGTATTTCCGTCTCCTCTCTTCGTTCCCCCTTGTTCCTGCGGATATGAAAGGAACATTTTAAGAAGAGGTCAGGAGCGTGAAATATATCTACCAAAAGCTTTGACTACGTACTGTTCTGGATTCTGGTATTTCTACCGCGAGAGACGATCAACCCGGTCGACCCCAACCGATTCCTCGCGAACGTATCGTACGGGTCCATACGATGTACGAGGGAATGTGCCACAGCTAGCAGTATCCCGGTCCTACTGAGAACATCATACATATTACGGGGGGCCATAGCAAATACCTACGGGACACACAAAAACCCATACATTTCCCTTTTTTACTATCAATATCTGGTCCTATTTACTTTGGCCCTCCGTAATAGTACACCGAAGCCTTTTCAAGTCTCCGTATTATCGCTGTAGCGCACGGGGGTCCAACGGTGGTGCCACCAGATATCCTCCTATCACTGGTAGTAAACTCTTCCCCTCGTCCCTTTATATCAAGCACTGCCCTCTTCTGCTCTCCGTCATTGCTGTGATGTGAGTCTAACGCGTACGAGCCGGCACTGCTGCTGTCTCGGTTATCGGCGGAAGGAAGGAGACATCTGCCGACCCTCTCTCTGTTCATACCAAGACTGCTGTTCTGAACCTTCCGCAACCTCGGCACTTTCCCGACGAGTCGCGAAGAAGTGGGGAAATCTGCAGACCTTCTGTTCAGGCTGACAGGTCGAGTCGTCGCTGTCGCTATACTGCTGTACTGGTAGGATGAAGCTCCTAAAGTCTCTTTTACCAAGCACTCCCTTCTTCTGGCTTGTCCATGTTGCATGCATACCTGGAACCTGGTACCCGGCACTACTACTGCTGTGCCTACCTCCTGCTGTACCAAAGCACCCCCTCCCCTCGCCCTGCTGCAGCGACACGAAGGGGCAACGCTACCTGCATACGACGTACAAGTATCATGATAAATAATACCAGGTACCTGGTAAGAAATAAAACGACAGCTGCTGTGAGATGAAGGGTTTCGTCGAAAATCGTCTTTGCAAGGTGCGTGGGAGACTTTGATCGCTCGAAGCACCGGTTCTGAGAGAAACGAAATCTGACAGCTGACAGCTACTCGTCTGTGGAACTCAGGGAAGGCCACATATATACGGCGGTGGAAACGGTTGCGATGGAAACGTGTTTGGGTAAAACGGCTGATAAGACAGGCTCCTGTACGTACTATACTATTAGTATGTATATTACATATTATACCCGAGATATATTGTTATGCACCTGGTATATACGTAGGAATACAACGCCCCGATCTTACTGCCATCTTCCTGATCCGAACAGCAGCATAGATTTATATTCAGCAGTATGACCAAGGTCGCACGTATGTGTGACATTTGTTTCCAACATCTCACCGTCACCTCTGAACCGGCCGCCCGCGTGGTGTCCATACGCATACTGAACTACTCGGCTCTCGGTGACCGAGCCTTCAGCCTCCGGCTTCTCCTGCTATCCGGCTCCGACTGCCTGCTTCATATTTTGCTCGTGCGGTGGTATGGGTCACCTCGTCACCGCCGTCGTCGAGATGGGCATGAGCTTTCTCTGTCCTGGCATCTTGACCAACAGATTGAGAGCGATCCTTCGCCCTCCAGAGAGAGGTCGACAAAGTCGATCGATTCTACAGCAGTGGGCGCGCTGTCTCCGCTGCAGTACTATCTAACTATCTCTGCAATACCAAAGACTGACTTTGTATGCGGCGACCACAGCAGCAGCTGTTTTGTGACACCGCACTCGAGCACTGAGACTATATTAGCTCCTCTTGTCACGTCCCCTCTAATCATCGATATCCGAAACGCCTCCACGAACACCACGTTCCTACAAAAAGTAACCTTTTTTTTTCCGACGGCGGCACGGTTTGAATTTTTTCCTTTTCAACTATTAATTATATACGTTCAGCACACACAAATAAGTAACACGTACGTACGAGTATGTAGACCTATTTGAAACTCGAGCTTATGCCTTATGTCCTTCCAAAGGGAAGAGTCAGGCCATTGAATATTTGGCACTATAGAGCCACATTAAACGCAACGTCTAAAACTCAGCATATGCCATTTTTTTTTTAAACGGTGGATCTTTTACGAAGGACACTGACATAATTTTCCAGGATTTATTCTTCTTTTGGGCTTTCCACTTTCAGCAGCACGCGTTCGTGATGAGGGACTTTTTTGTGTTGTGTGCTCGGNTGTATATTACATATTATACCCGAGATATATTGTTATGTACCTGGTATATACGTAGGAATACAACGCCCCGATCTTACTGCCATCTTCCTGATCCGAACAGCAGCATAGATTTATATTCAGCAGTATGACCAAGGTCGCACGTATGTGTGACATTTGTTTCCAACATCTCACCGTCACCTCTGAACCGGCCGCCCGCGTGGTGTCCATACGCATACTGAACTACTCGGCTCTCGGTGACCGAGCCTTCAGCCTCCGGCTTCTCCTGCTATCCGGCTCCGACTGCCTGCTTCATATTTTGCTCGTGCGGTGGTATGGGTCACCTCGTCACCGCCGTCGTCGAGATGGGCATGAGCTTTCTCTGTCCTGGCATCTTGACCAACAGATTGAGAGCGATCCTTCGCCCTCCAGAGAGAGGTCGACAAAGTCGATCGATTCTACAGCAGTGGGCGCGCTGTCTCCGCTGCAGTACTATCTAACTATCTCTGCAATACCAAAGACTGACTTTGTATGCGGCGACCACAGCAGCAGCTGTTTTGTGACACCGCACTCGAGCACTGAGACTATATTAGCTCCTCTTGTCGCGTCCCCTCTAATCATCGATATCCGAAACGCCTCCACGAACACCACGTTCCTACAAAAAGTAACTTTTTTTTCCGACGGCGGCACGGTTTGAATTTTTTCCTTTTCAACTATTAATTATATACGTTCAGCACACACAAATAAGTAACACGTACGTACGAGTATGTATGATGTATATGAACTTTCGCTTTCCCCTGTTCTATTTCTTTATTTTGTCTATGTTCAGGGGCGTAAAAAAAAAAGAGAAAACGTCACCACACACGTAGGAAGGTCAGAATGAAAAACAAACCGGATCGCTGCGATCACAGGACGAAATGAGCGAAAACCAATTTTTTTTTCGTTTTTTGTTCCTTTTTTTAACTTGGTTTTAGAGACCCCCCCCCCTTTTTTTTTCGCTGGTGAGGGGGGGGGGGGGGGGGGGTAATAAAAAAAAAACTTGACTTATTGTTTTCTGGGATCACAACGGTCCGGTTTCTTCCCTCCAATATAGGGGGGGGGTGTCGATAACATTTTTTTTCGTGCGCCCTTGCTATGTTCTTTCTTTTGCTCTTTCTTCCCTCTCTCGCCCTTTCTCTGCCTTTCCCTGTGTCCCTATTCTGCTGTTTTCGCTTGGCTTTCAATTATTTTGCGTTTTTGATTTTTTCGTACGCGTTTGGTACGCGTGCGTGCGTACGTATATAGCTTTTCGGTATTTCTTCTCGCGATCTGCGACTCGATGTGACCTATTGTTGTTGGTCCCACATTAACTCATGTTTGAAATCGTGTGGTCACAGGACAGGCTCAAAAAAACTGTACGCGTAGCAGAAGAACACCTCAGGGGAAAAAAACGTAGTGTGTGCAGTGATGTGAACCGATAACCGAAACTCGGGTTTTTCGGTCGGTATTTCTCGGTTTTTCCCGACCTAAAACCGACTTTTTTTCGGTTTTTCGGTTATAAAAAAAAAACGAAACCGAAAAACCGACTCGGTTTTTTTCGGTCGGTTTTTTTTCCCCGTCCCCTAAGTAAAAAACGCCTGCATATCTAAATGGAAACCCCGTTTTGTATGAACATGGATCATGGATACGCACACCAATTGACGCACACAGCACATAGCACACAGCCCGCACCAGCAGCAACAACAAACAGTTGCACAGGGCACAGGGTACAGCGGTACAGCAATGCGTCGCGAGACTGCGAAGGATAACCATGTCCGGTTCAGGCGACAGTACTGACTGACCTTGAGCCGGAGGCAGAGGCGGATACTCACAGCCCCCCCTTCAGCAACCTAGAGTTCTTGATGGTGTTATTAATAGCTGTACTCTGCAAAATGTATCTATCATCTATCATTATACATCATACATAGTATCTAGACTGCACATCAGCAAGTGCCCTCGTATAATACTATCCTACTATCTTTTTATCGTAGCAACTGCTGTACCTGTAGCTATTGTCGGCTGCAGATTGTAAATATGCATGTCGGCCTGTATGTACCGTGTGTGGCGCAGCAGATCATCTCGTCACATTATGCCAACACATGTGCACCGAACCCTTGGAAATGTGGACCAATTGGCTAGTTTAGTCGGGAAACCGACAGAAAAACCGACCGAAAACGTTCGGTTTCGGTTTCGTTTTTATTTCGGTTTAAAATAAAAAACCGACCGAAACCGACCGACTTTTCGGTGAGTGTGTGTGTTGTCTTCACATTGAACTCGTTCTTTCTACCCAACTACATCAGTACACCCAGTGTCTGTTTTGATTCCCTAATCCGACGTAGAGATACAAATTCTGTGGTCACAGTCAAATCAAATATTCATAATAGGACCAACGCCCAAACGGGTAGGGTGGATCGTAAATGATCCGAGTCTGGCGGGAAGGCTTCTTGGCCTGGGTTTTTGTTAGTGGATGAGCTGCGGCAAGTTCCACACTACCCGGAGAGTTTACTCTTCGGGTGGCTATCCCCACCGCACCGGGCCCCTTCGGGGGTCAGGTCGGGTCAACATGCTCAAGTTTCCGGAGTAGTAGACAGCAAGGGCTGATACTTCCGAGGGGGCATGGAGTGAATTGACACACGACACGAAGTGAGACGTGGAAGTGTGGAGGGCGTAAGCTTTATTTTTACCCATCCGCCGGAGGATAAAAAAATAATAATAATAATAATAATAATAATAATAATAATAATAATAATACGAAAATCAGTCGGATACACATCGCACCTGAAACACAAACACAGCAGACGTATAGGCGTATCAGTATGCACCAGATGCATGCTTGTGCTTCGCAACTTTGCATGACCTCGTTTGATTTTATTTGATCGTGTGTTTCATTTTGTTTAATTCCGTTTTTTGTTTTTTGTTTTGTTTATCCTTGTATGCGGCCCCTTTGGATTAGACTGCAACTGCTTGCACATGTTATGTGCATGTGCACATGTGGTCCATACGTACGTACGCTGTGTTTGTGTTTCAGTTATTAATATGAATACTATTAATATTATAATATAATGGTGTGATATCGTAGCGGATTTTTCGGTATTATTATTAGTATCGTTCGGTAACGATACGATATTGATACCGTACCGAAACTATTTCGGTAACGTTAAACGATAACACTTGGATAACCCGTAAAAAAAATCCAAAAGCCCTGCCAAGGGGTCAGGGGACACAGCGTCATAGAGCAATAGAAGAGGGAGCGAGCACGCGCACCCCACCACAAACGCTGGCAGCACGCAGCGAGCACACTGCCACCACGACAAACCATGGCCAATGCTCCAGAGGAGACAGCAGTGTGTGTGTTCTTCACACTAAACCTTCCTTTCTACTTATCGACATCCAGCACACTCAGTGTCCGTGCCGATTCTTCATCCTAAAAAGGTACCAGTTCTGTGGTCACAAAACTACGACACAGAGATACTACGCTCAGTGCAGTAAGCAGATCAGACAATGCAATGCCATATACGACAGGCAGTGGACAACCCCATGGCCGAAGAAGTTGCTGAAAGAGGCCGCGACCGCGACGAAGTGGAGACTGCTGCTGTCGAGGGTCGTTAGTGGTTAATAAGCAACCCCAAAAAGGGTTGTTTTCCTTGGTGCTTTTTTTGTTTGTTGTTTTGCTTTTTGCAAATTAGGTGTGTATTTGGTTTGCGTGGCGGAAAGTAGTTCATATTGAATGAACCCCATACACATATATGTAAACATAAGTGCATCTCAGTACGAGCATGCCACTACTACAACTCGTATCATACGATGCTTTTTTACACCAAAACGCATGCACTTATTTTGTAAAGATTTTTTAATGGGTTTAGTCGTCCAAAAAAATCGTACAGCTAAAATAAGCAAATAAGCACCGCTTTGTTGCTTCGATTATGCTTTTACAAAAAGTAAGAATTTGAGACTGAGATTTGGGGGCGGGGCAATTAAAATGCGACCTATTTGTACTGAAAATAGTGTGGAACACACTTATTAATAGTCTTACATAGGAATTCCAATTTGGCCAAATGAGAGATTCTCAACATATGTCGCGTACTGCTGCTGCTGTATTATTAGTCAACTATAAGTCAGTTGGTTGGTCGGCCTCCGGGAAATCCACCCACCTCGCAGCCCTATTAATAGCAAGAACCATTAATACTCTCTACACAAATAGGGTTATTGATCAGGTACTACTCCGAATCTTGATAATATTACGGGGGAACGTACTGTATATAGTAATCAGGACCTCATTTAGTAGGGCTGGGCACTGGCACAGCAGTATGTACTGGCAGTAGTAGTCTACTACCAGTAGTAATATACTGATTGACCCGGCCAGTATATCTGCCAGTAGGTGTGTTCTTACGCACGTCCATGAAACATGCCAAATTATAATACGGAAACCCACCAAATGCGTTTCGGGAGGAGAGAAGAGGAATGAAAGACAGTCAGTATACTGCTGCAATCCAGTATACTGATTATATTTGACGACGGTGTAATCGCTACTGACTGGGTCCAGTGCCCAACCCTTGGTGTGTAACCATATCGTAGGGGACTACGACTAATTGTTTTTTGTGTCCATCTTTGGTTCTGATTTCTACGATATGCCCCCCCCGGAACTTTAGTCAAGAGACCAATAGATGAATTGACAAGACGGTAGACGGCCACTCGGCGGTCTTCAAGAGCGGTCCCCAGATTACATACACCTGGTACATATGATGCAGTACGATGAATACATATTTACAAAATTAAACAAACAACAGCTGTGAGATGGAGGATTAGGATTTCGTCTAAACTCATCTTCGCAAGTGTGATACTATATGTACTCTTACTCGTTTTTTATGTCACTCATACTCCTCGAAGCCACTGCTGCGGCGATCAGAGATCAGACCTCACCGTGCCGTGTGCCCTGGTGATACCATTTTATGTGTCATGTCTTCGAGTTGGTTGGGCTCGGCGAGAAGTTACGGCGCTGCACTGCTGCGGTGTGTGCCGTGTGTCGAGATCTAGCCAGGGTCCCGAGTGGGCATTTCTTTCGAGCACGAACCAACGAATGACAAGAACCAACGAGTCAGCGAGCCAACAAGTCCAACAAGCAAATGAACGGACGAGGTAACGCTCAGTACCAACCGGACAGACAGAACCGACGATTTTTTTTAATCGACGAACGACGAACCGACGAGCCCAATAAACCACCCTCAAACAAGCCGACACGGGCGTGGCACCCATAGACCTTGGTTGTTTGTTTGGGCTGGCTTGTTAACGGGCGGGCGGGGCGGGTGGATGGGTGGGTAGGTTGGCGGGCGGGGGACGCACGGCCGAAGTGCGGAGACGCACCGCGGCACGCATCTCACGCACTGTCTGCGTTGGCCTCATCGTGCTTTTCGTGGATGATGCCGCCCAGCTCCTTGAGGCGGCTTGCGATTCGCTGCCACGGCGGTCTGCTTCGCGGGATCGAGAGGGCCTCCGCATCAATAGTGAGCGTGTTGTGGCTATATGTGCGAAGCCTCTAATAGTATGCATTTGTATTATATAATTAAACGTCAATTCAGGCTGCGTGTTCCGTGTGTTTTATGTGTGGGTCATTTTTGAAACATTGCGCCGTCTTCATTTCTGTGTTGTTTATTGTCGGCTTTCGGTTCGACTTTATTGATGTGTATCTGGTTTTTGAGCAGTACGGCGGTTCCTTCGGGTGTACAGCCTATATATATACTATTATGTACACGAAGTTGTGTGCGTGTGTATTGTATCGACGCAGAAAACTTTAGTTTTAGGTATGGCGTTTCGTGTCCATTTTACGAATAATAAGTTGGACAGCTTGTGTATATAGGTTGTACGGAGCATGGTGGTATTTGCGTGATGCGGTTGGTTGGCTCGTGTGTCACTGCACGGGCGTGGCTTGCCTTACTTTGGTCCACGGTGGCTGGGGCTGGATTGGATTAGGCTCACTCTACTGCTGTATGCAAGTCCTGCAGCCGCCCGCGGACAGCATCGGAAGCTACTGGTGCATTGCTTCTCTATTCATTACTGCCGTAAAATAAATACATACTTCGTACATGCAGTACAAGACACGTAATAAGAAACAAGCTAATAAGTACAAGACACCTAATAAAAAACAAGCTGATAAGAAAGCCAGGCTGAGATTTGGAGGACAATAAGAAATTCGGGAGTCGTTCTCTTGAAATTAGTGTAGAAAGCGCCCTTTCTCGAATAAGAAATCCAGCCTGGACCATATTTTCTGTTTCTTATCAGGTGGCCTGTACTGTGTATCGTCTCCTAAAAGAAATAAAATAATGTATGTTCACTACTTTTAAGTCGTTTATTCATTTTTCTCACTCACCCATTCGTACCCTCTTACTAATGTTTTACCAAGAAATCAATGTGGGTTGTAATACGAGGTATATTGATACGAGGTTATACTCGGTAGTGGGAGGTTATTACGAGGGGGCTGCTTCAATCGACGGTTTGGCCTCTAAGGCTCCGCGATGTTTGGGCTCATGCGTAGTGATTATAATCAAATCTGACCCCCGTAGTAAGCAGCGGAAGACCGTCACATGGCCATGTGTTTTTCTTCGAGGACCTACTGCTTGCGCTAGCGGTGGATTGGCATATCATACGGGGACACACCGGAGGTCGCAAATCAAGAGTTTTTTTTTTACCGCGTTGGCTGACTATTTACGGGGCCGATAGTAAATAGGGGCCGAATGTTGTTGGCAAAAATAGGTAAAACATATACTATCAGTACGAAGTACCAGGTAGGTTTTTCTGTCTAACGTAGGTCCCTTGGTCCCCCGTAATACAAGTCGCCGACCAGTTTATAGTCGGCATTAGTTGGCTAAGTAGCGCAGTTTGTTGCGTGCGGTAATTTTTCGGAGTGCTGTGTCTTCGACCCGCTCTGGACGAAAATATAAGGATCGTTTTAAGCATTAACATGAAGACGAAGCAGTCCTTATACTTCTGACCAGAGTGGTACAGTCTCTGACTGGCGCGTTTTGTGTCTCGGGTTATCATTTTTGGTGTCCGTCACAGCAGCAGTAGCAGTATCAAATGCTATATTCAACAAAATCAGTTGGTTGACGTACTTCAGGCACACCCAACAATATTTAATAACTACGATCACGGGGGGGCATACCTAGTAAGTAGGACCTGCGGCACACGCAAAAAAAAACATATACGTATTTCCCTATTATTTTTCCAACAATATTTGCTTTTATTCACTGCTCGTATGTATGGTCCCGCGTACATAGTAACTATTAGTAGCCGTCGAGTCCAACCAGCTCACAAGCTGTCCAGAAATATAAGGGCAGTTTTTGTACAAAAAATAGATCCAAACGGTCCTTTTATCGGGGGAACATACTCGTAGTGGTAGTATTTTACCGGGTACCAGATTTACTACCCACGAAAAAAAAAAAAAAGTCAGTTAGTTCCCGCTGATGCAGGCCAAGTAATGAATTACTACAGACAAATGTGTTCAGTTAGTTCCCACTGATGTAGGCCAAGTGATTAATTACTACAGACAAATGTGTTGCAGCTCTTTTGCCTCCTCACCTTAGTATTACAGGGGGGCGCATAGTAAATAGGACGAAATAGTGCCCGTAAAAGTTGGTAAATATATAGGATTTTGTGTGTACCGTAGGTCCTGTTTACTATAATAGTCCCCCGTAATAGTGTGGTGTTTTTTTATGGTATGAAATGCATACCGTAGGCTGCACTCGTGTCCTGGGTACGTAATAAGAACTCGTAGAAAGGTAACAAGAGCGCTCGTAAAGGTATGGCTGGGTGAAATGATTCACGGCAGTGATTCATTAAGCTTCTACTGACTGCTGTGGTAATGAATTACTTGAGCTACGTACAGCAGTAGTGGGAACTACGTCCGAGATTTTTTTTTTTTCTTCCTATTAATAATAAACTAAGAAACTTCCTACTACGGAGGGCCATAGAAAATAGGGGACCTACGGCACACACGAAAACCTGCATATTTACCTAATTTTACTAACGATATTCGGTCCTGTTTACTATGGTCCTCCGTAACAGGAGATTGTAATTTGCAGCTTTTCTCGCCTGTGCGTCCGCTGGGGTTATCAACATATGCCCGCCCTTTAAGGACCGCAATTCCGTTTTAGGGGCAGTTGGGGGGCAAATTACTCGAAATTAGACCCAGATGTACATTTTCTTGGAAGTGTTTTACTATCACGCGGGACCATAGTAAACACTAGTAAATAGGACCTACGGTACACACATAAAAACCTATATATTTACCTCTTTTTGCCAACAATATGTGGTCCTATTTAGTATGGTCCTCCGTAATACCAAAAGTTAACCTTGCTGCCAGTGGTTTCGTCTCAAGCTTCTATCGTATCGTTGAGCTATGTACGGCATTTGTTTTTTCCGGGGTCCATAGTAATCATAACCCTCAATGGACAAAAAAGCACGTATCCCCCTCTATGTGTACACACACGATATGCGGTCATTATTACTATGTTCGTTCCGATAGTTACCGGTAGTGTAGAACAGCTATCGTTAACGATCGTGCCTGACTGGGTATTTACCCTTGCCACCCCCCCTGGCTGCACCCAATACCGTAGGCTATTGTGGATTCCCGCGATGTCGGCGATCCCTGGGTTTTCGGTGATTTCTATCGGCCTTTTTACATTGCCGCCAGTATGGACTAGAAGCAAAGCTACGCTGCACGCAGATTTAAGGACCGTTGGGTGTTGATGTTTTAACGCCAACGGTCCTTACGTTTCCGCCGAAGGTGGTGTGCAACAGTAGACACAGCATGTGCTGCTGTAGATATACTACGACTACTCATTATGTGTGTTGGTCTTGACATTAAACCCGTTCTTTCTACGATACTCAACCACATCAGTACACCCAGTGTCTGTCCTGATTGTGTTGTGGCATATACCTGGTGCATCATATGTACGTGTTGCAGTTTAGAGCGATCCCTTTCGAACGTAAAGGTCTCGAGGCTGGAGAAGGGTTAGGATCGGTCTCAGCCGCCACGCCCCCGCGTCAGGGCACCCTCTTTGTACTATTATAAAGGGGGCATACATCTTAGAAAATAGGATTTACGGTACACACAAAAACCTACCGGTATACATTTTCCCCTTTTCACCTACAATATTTGGCCCTAATTACTATTTACTATGTATGATCCCCAGTATCATGAATACCGTAACATTTCAACTACGCTACAGGAGTAGCAGTTACTGCTGTAGCTTCGAACCTCTTGCGCAATACCAGCAGCAGCCAGTACAGCAGTATGGGCCCGCCAACAACAAACATCCAGCGCGACCAAGGCTCACTACTGCTGTAGAACCATATTGTGACACACCATCCTCGAACAACCTTGAGCATAGCCTAGTATATAGGATTTAGTGTGGTGCCCGGCGCCGAGAATGCTTCTTGTTTTTTTGTTCAAATTTTTTTTACGAACATAGCCTATTATGTACCAGGTAGGATTTAGTGTCGCGCTCGGCGCTGAGAACGATTTTTGTTTTTTGATCCAAATTTCTTGACGAGCGTCCTCCAAAAAGTGAGAAATGTGTTTTTACGGTATTGGGTGATTTCTTGTTCGTGGGCCAGTACTACTGTACCAGCTTCAACTTCTCCGCGCGATGACGTGGTGTCTGATGTTTTGTGGTGCCTTTCGAAATGGCTGTACGAGTAATACCATGTGAATATCATATCACAAATCATGCATACGTACTACATTTTTATTGGGTGTCGCATCTCCTCTGGGAGAAGCACGACACTTTCATTCTTTTATTTTGTCATGCTTTTGTTTGGTTGCTTGATTGTTGATTTGCTTCAGTATGTTTACTTTTATTATTTTTCCTTTTCGCTTTTTTTCTTTTTTCTCTTTTTCTCTCGCATCACCTGGATTGCTAGCAGGGTAGGTCTTGCCTGTCGTATATGGCATTGCATTGTCTGCCCTGCTCACTCCACTGAGCGTAGTATCTCTGTGTCGTAGTTTTGTGACCACAGAACTGGTACCTTTTTAGGATGCAGAATCGGCACGGACACTGGGTGTGCTGGATGTCGACGGGTAGAAAGGAAGGTTTAATGTGAAGAACACACACACTGTTGTAGTACTCGGTAATAGGAAATTATTAATAGACACTTAGACTACGTATTGTCTATTGTCCAGAGGGTGTAATTTGTACACAACCACCATGAAATTGTGTTACACCTACAGCAGTAGTGATCCCTCTCGTATAGTGCCGGTATGGTATGTGCCAGCCAACAACACCGGCACTATAACGGCAACCGGCACTACTTCGCACACTGCGACACTGGTGAATCCCATCGGTGCCAAGCGATTCCACAGGCGCTATAGCGGGCACCCGGCACTATAGAGGGACCATTACTGCTGTACTCCTGCCTGTAGTATATATGTATGTACGACGTACGTGTTATATATCATACGTACCAGGTATCTCTTGGGTATCTTGTAAATAATTTCTTCAGCAAAACCGACCGACTCGCCTGCCCAGTATTTTTCGCGCATGATTTCTTCAGCGAAATCGACCGACTCGCCTGCCCAGTCTTGTCCGCGTATAAGCGTGTGGAGGGATTTTATTAGGTGGGCTGCTTTTTTTTTTATACATCCTGGCAAATAGTAAATTAAAAGTTAAGTGCCTGGTATGGTACGTAATGGTGAAACGATTTAATTGATCGGTACTCGACGACTTTGCGTGCTGTGTGTGTTCTTCACATTAAACCGTCCTTTCTATATACCCGTCGACATCCAGCACACCCAGTGTCCGTGCCGATTCTTCATCCTAGAAAGGTACCAGTTATGTGGTCACAAAACTACGACACAGAGATACTACACTCAGTGCAGTAAGCAGAGCAGACAATGCAATACCAAATGCGACAGGCAAGGCCTACCCTGCTAGCAACCCAGGTGCATGAAAGAGAAAAAAAGAGAAACAAAAAGAAGAGAAAAAGCGAAAAGGATATCATGAAGAATACAAAATAAACATAATAAAGCAAATCAACAAACAACCAAACAAGAGCTGAGGGTTGAGAGAGTAAAATGCACATATAACTCGCTCACGTTCTCGTATAGGGATGTAAGTACAGATATATATTATATATATTTCGTATTTTGTTTCTCTCCCGTTCAGCTTTTCTCACTTCCTCTCGCGTATATATTGTGTTTTTTCCCCTGTCTCTCTCCTACTTGTGCGTTGTTGTTCTTCTCTCTCTTTCTGCGTGTCTTTGTTCGTTTTCTCTTGTCTCATTTATTTTGTCTGTTTCCCCACCTTTATTTCTTCCTTTATCTTCTCTTCGTTGACCCCCCCCGCCCCCCTCCCCCCTGTTATGGTCATACGACTATGGCCATGCATAAAAATGAAATACCCCCCCGTGCTCCGTCCCGGCATTGTAGGGATGCGAGGGTCTATGGCCATATGACTACGGCCGTGCACGACATGAGTACACCCCCCCCCCCCCCCCCCCNCACGGGGCAGCTTACTCATCCAAGCGTTTTTTCTCATTTGATTATCATTCGAACCATTGAAACATTCAAACCACCTCTTCCTCTATATTTGCGAGCCTTTGAAGCCTTATCTGATCGTCGGACACATAAAAACGTCATAAGTTTGAACTTGGTTCCCTAAAAAGGAATTCCACAGAGAAATCCAGCATGAAATTGTCGAACAAATCACAAAAAAGGCCGCAAAAATGTTTTTCGCCTTCGGTGAAAACAGACCCAAATGTTTTTCGCCCACGCCGAAAACAGACCCCAAAAAAAAAAAAAACGCCTTCGGCGAATTTGGCACCGCACATTTTTTGAGATGCGGGGACCAAAAACGGATGTGCGGCAAGCCGCACATCTACTCCTTTCCGTGGTGCGCTGCGCCGATTTATCAGCAAAATGGTGCAACTGCGCAACATTTCACCGCCAATTTTTAACCCTGCTGCCAAGGGCGCACCAAAAAAGTTATCCCGCACAACACACTACCCCCCCCCCCCCCCCCCCCCCCCCCCCCGGGCCGACACGTTGCTGCCTCGGACGATAATCGCAGGCGGGGACATCGGTGGCGGTGGGCGGCTTTCTCTTGGCTCGCGCCGCCCACAACAACCGGAAAAACAAGTCGCTGTCGGTCCACGCCAGGCGCTGCGACCAGACCGACGACTACTTCGGCGAGACTGTCGCGGATCCCTACCGATGGATGGAAAGTGAGTGAAACACATACTCGTACATGGGCAAAAAAAAAAAAGATGAAAACCAAAACTATTACGGGCAAGGACCATAGTAAACACTAGTAAATGGGACCTACGGCACACACAAAAAACCCAGATATTTCCCTTTATTTTGCCAACAAAATGTATTTGGTTCTATTAGGGCCTACGGTACACACAAAAACCCAAATATTTCATTTTTTTTACTATTAACCCCTTCAGAACTGAAAAAAATGTCCCACACTAATTCCAAGTAGTTTGTCCCCAAATTCGTGGGACCATTTCTTAAGGGGTTAACCCATTCAGAACTGAAAAAATGTCCCACACTAATTCCAAGTAGTTTGTCCCCAAATTCGTGGGACCAGTTCTTGAGGGGTTGATAATATAACAATGTTTGGTCCTATCTGCCATGGTCCCCCATAATAAAAGGCAAAAATAGCATAAACACAAAACGAATACTTAACGAACCGAGCCACAAACGAACAAACAGGCAAAAGAAAGGAATGCTACGAGTACATACCCGTTTGGTCGAAGGTGCCGGTTGGCAGCCCTAACTGTTGTAGCGCTTTGATGGGCAGGCATCCAGGATTTTCCCCTCCCCCTACCCGGCCCTCTACTACAGTAGGAACTCCTTTGGGACCCCCTTTTTAAGGGATAGCGACCGGAACATTAACATTGATTAGCTTCGGTGTTTCATCATCCGTCGGACCAGTTTTAAGTTTCAAGGGAATAGCGCCCGGAACATCGATAAGCTTCAGGGCTTTATCAACCATTATATATAGGAGCAGCGTGAGCGCCCAGCATCAGGGCGGTGTAGGATAATGCTGTGCCCCGTGTTGCCGTAACGCCTCCTTGGCTTGTAACTCCGACAACACACTTCTACCGTCCCCCGACCGAGCAATGCAGGCCGTTGCTGTGACACAACTGAGGTGTGTGTGGTGAGCTTACCCTCTAGTTTCCCCCCCACCCGCCGAACGATCGAAAACGATCAAATTAATGATGCTTTGATTGACTGATGAATTGATTAATTGGTTGGTTGGTTGGTTGGTTGGTTGATTGATTGCTTGATTTGATCGATCGATTGATTGATTGATCGACTGATTGATCGATTTATTGGTTTATTGGTTGATGAACTGACATGTTTTTCTTGTTCACCCTGCTTTTTTTTGTTGCATCTCGTTTTTGGATTCATACCTGGCCTTGGTGTGGTCACCCTGGCAGAGACGGACGACAAGGAGACCAAGAACTGGGTGGACGGCCAGACCAAGGTTTGTCGCATTGTGCTGCTGTGTTGCACTCCGTGCATATTTCTAATGATGTGATGCGATATGATACTTTTACGGGGGACCTATTGTAAATAGGGACCTACGGCAGACACAAATACCTACCTGGTACCTGGTATATACTTTCCTATGATATTTGTATCAACAATATTTGATCCTAATTACCACGGTCCTCTGTACTACAGTAGGTATGATGTGACAAGATTAAGGTCAGATGGGCTACGATCTGGTATGGGGAGCGCCTATTTGTATCCTATATATGGTGTCTCTATTGGGAGTAGGAACGGTTTGCTCCGCCTCGAAAGGGATGCGTGTGGTCGACGGTCAAATGGGTACGAAGGCAAGCAACAAATGAGCACCCCCCCCC
>MEHQ01001096.1:0-28675 GCA_008828725.1 Saccharina japonica
CTCAACCTCACCTTGCACCCCTCTTACGTACAGTCCATAGTAAACAGGACCTACGGTAAACACAAAAGCCTATATATTTACCTATTTTTACTAACAATATATGGTCCTATTTACTATAGTCCATCGTCATAGATGATCTAGATATTTCAAGGAAGATCTGTAGATGATCTGTATGATCTATACAGCTCATGTAGCTGGGCGAGAGCCAGCCGTAATCATCTGCATGATCTAGGACATTTTTGCCTGGGTTGGATCTGTACCATACAGATCCGGCACGAATTTCACAACGGCAAGTTAGGAACTAGATTATCTACATGGTATATCTGCAGATGATCTATCTGTAGATGAAGTATCTGTAAATGACCTATATGTTGATGATCTATCTGTAGATGATATATCTGTAGATGATATATACGTAGTTAATCTACCTGTAGATGATCTATCTGTAGATGGTCTATCTGTCGATGATATATATGTAGTTCATCTATCTGTAGATGATCTATCTGGAGATGATCTATCTGGAGATCGTCTATCTGTAGATCATCTATCGGTAGATTATCCATCTGTAGATGGCCTATGTGTAGATGATATATCTGCCCGGTGATCTATCTGTAGATGGTATATATGTAGATGATCTACCTATAGATGATCTGTATGATCTGTAGATTATCTATCCGTCCGACGTGTGAAATCTTAACCTTGGCTCTCGTCCGGTGGCAGTACTGACCTTGGACGCTTGAAGGAACAAATGTTTCCCTCGCCATTACCGCCGCCGCCGTCGCCGCCGCCGCTGCCACCGCTAGTGCCTTGGCCTTCTCCTCCCGTTTGGTTGATGCTCGCGACAGCCAGAGCGTCCAGGCACTGCCGTTGTTAGCACACGCGCACGTATTATAAACATAGTATTGTTCCACACGCTGATGCCGGTACATGTGGCTGTTGTTGTTGTCGTCGTTGTGGTTGTCGTTGTTGTCGTTGTTGTTGTTGTTGTTGTTGTTGTTGTTGTTGTTGTTGTTGTTGTTGTTGTTGTGGTTGTTGTTGTTGTTGTTGTTGTTGTTGTTGTTGTTGTTGTTGTTGTTGTTGCTGTTGTTGTTGTTGTTGTTGTTGCTGTTGTTGTTGTAATTTGTGTTGGTATTGTTGATGATACTACTGGTGTTGTTGCTGCTGGATGCCAGTACACCGACTACCTTGCACGCCGATATACTACAAGACGGGCTGTTGCTGTTTCGCGTTGTGGCTGGTACTACAGAGAGTAGTGTGCCAATGCACGCCGTTGAGCACGATGCTGTTGACACACGACGATGTTATTGTGTAACACAACCAATAACAGCAACAACAACAACGCCCCCAACACAACCCCAGCGCCAAAACCAACATCAACATCAACACCAACACTACCACAACCACGACCACCAACATCACTAACATCAACAACACCTACACCTACACCTACACCAATACGAACACCAACACTAACACTGCCACCACCACCACCACCATCAACTCCACCAACACCAACACCAACATCACAACCACTAACGCAACGCCAACACCAGCACCAGCACTCCCAACACCAACAATATCAACACCAACACTAACAATACCAACCCCCCAACCTTAACTTAAAACTCAAATTCGAACTCAAAATCGAATCTTCAACCTCAAATTCAACTTCAACTTCAACGTGAACTTCAACCACAGCATCCGCGCCGCTCACCTGATCCAGCACGTCCAAACCCGCCCGGTTCTTCGCAGCCCCGGACGACAAGGGCCTGTCGCGCGGCACACCCTTCTCCCCCGTCACCGGATCCTCCCCGCCCCTGCCCCCCCTCCCACCTCCGCCCCCCCACTTCGAACTCCCAAAGCCGCCGCCCCTCCCGCCTCTCGAAGACCACCGCCCCCCGACACCCCTGCCGCCGGAGCCGCCCCGGGCTTTGCTCCGGTTGCTGCCTTTGCGCTTGAAGCGGCTGCTGCCTCGGCTCTTGAGGTCCATCCGGACGAAATTGTCGCTCACCTTGAACAGCGAGTGCGGGGAGGGGAGCGAGGGGGGGGGGGGCGTAGGAGATATCTTCGCTTACCACTACCGTCGCCATCATCGTGACCGCTGCCGTTAACGATACACCGTTACCGTTGCCAGCGTACCTCGACCCTCTTCGCAGGCTTGCTCTTGCTCTTGCCCTTGCCGGCCGCGCCTAGCCTCTGCCCCCCCCTCCCCCCGTCCACGCCTCCCGCCGCGGAGCCCACACGACCAACATTAGCCTTGGCCTTGCTGGCTGGTTCCCCTCCACCAGCCGAAGCCGCCAGCGAACCGGCCGGTCGCTTTCGCTCGCGCGTTGTGGTGGTGGTCGTACCACCGTCGTCACTAGAGTCGCCGCCGCCGCCGTCTCCGTCATGGTCGACATAGTCGCTACCGTCGCTATCACTGACACGGGTACCTGGCTCCGACGGCATCCTTCGCTGTTGTCGAACCTCGTGCTGCTGCTGCTGCTGCTGCTGCTGCTGTGGATCCCGTTCAGTGAATTCTCGGGCTGCCGCCGCGGCAGCAGAAGAGGGGGCGCGGTTCAGTCGTCCACGGTCGGAGGCAACCCCGTCCAAGTCAGCCTCGGCGTTACTGGTCTTGCTGCTGCTGACGCCGCTGCTGACGCCGCTGCAAGCCCCGCCACCGGCGCCGCTTAGGGCGCCCCGCTGTATGCTCGACGGAGTGCTCCGCGAACACTTCGACGTTACCGCGGCACCGGTGGCACTCGTCCCTCGGCGGCCGCGCGTACCGTCATGGGGCGTGCATCCGATTGGGCCTTCAGCGGCGCGTGAGTTCCGGGAGATGCCTCTCCGGCCCCCGCCCGCTCCGTGGTCAGCCGAGTCGGGGGCAGACGCGCTCGCAGCTCTTCTCGCTCTACTCCGAGAAAATGCGGGTGCCCGCTCCTCCTCGTCGTCCACGTCCTCGCCCTCCTCCTCCTCCTCCTCCTCCTCCTCCTCCATCGCCTCCTGTCCCTTCTCCTGCTCCTCTTCAATAATGTCCTCTTCCTCCTCCTCCTCCTCCTCCTCTTCCCCTTGCCCCCCATCCTCTACTTTCACCTCCCCCGTCTCAACCTCCTCTGCCATCGTCTCCATCTCCTCCTCGTCTTCAATCTCCTTCCGCTCCTTCTCCTTCTCCTTCTCCTCCTCCCGCGCCCTCTCGACAGCGCGCGACGCCCGCATGTGCCAGTCTCCCCCCACCCCGCCCTTCTCCTTCGCCTTCACATTCCGCAGACCGGCCGACGGCGCCACCATCCCTGGTCCGCAGATCCCACCAGCAGCTTCCTCTCCCGCCGCCCCCGCCGCCCCCACCCCCACCTGCGAAGCTGACATATGGACACCAGGGCCGGAGGAACGGCGGAAAGAAGCACCACTGCTCGCAGATTTCGGTGCTCTGAAGCTACCGCTACCGCTACCGCTACTGCCGCCGCCGCCGCCGCCGCTGCTGCCGCTGACGCTACTGCTGCCGCCCCCACCGCCGACAGTGTTGACTATGCTCGCCGATAGCATGGAAGCGTCGATTCCGTTGCGCCGCCGCTCAGCCTCTTCCACTGCAGCCACCACCGCCGCCGCCGCCGTATCTCCCGCCGCTGTCCCCGCCCCCGCCCCCGCCGCTGCTGCCGCTGCCAGCGGGCGGCCGCGAGATCCCCGTGTTAGACCGCAGGGCTCCGACATTATTTGTATCATGGCGACGGCCAGACCGGCGTCGTCTGCCGCGGTCGACATCGACGACGGCAGAGACGACGAAGTCGCTGAGCCGCCTGCTCCCCCCAGCCGCGTCGCCATCACAACACGCTTGCCTCCTCCACCACCGCCGCCGCCGCCGCAGCCCGAACCAGACAGCGCCCTACCAGTGTCGGTGGCCAACGAAGCCGCGGCGGCGGAACCTTCGCCCGTCACGGAAGATAGCGCCCCCTTCGTCCTTGCCGCCGCCCCCCCTAGGCGGCCGGCCGACAGGCCCGAGGAGGCGTTTTTTGTGACTCTCGATGAACCCCTCGATGGAAAGGAGAAGGGAGCTGGCGCGGCGCCTCCGCTTCTTCGCGCCGAGGCGCGTGCAGCCGCGTGGCCCCTGCGAGTCGTCTGGCGCTCGGGAGAGAGATCTGATCCCGCGCTCGTGCTGTTTAGTTGCTGTTGCTGCTGTGATGTCGGCGACGGGGGCGGCGAAGGCGCCCCTTCCTCCCCCGCGGTTCGATTCTCGCTGCATCGGCGGCGAAGGGCGCCATTGCCAGTCGCATCGCCATCATCCGTGGAAGTATCGGCCGAAACTATGGTTCCCACCGCCCCTTCCCCGTCTTTAGACTTCGCCCCCGCCTTCCCGCTGAGTCCGATAGGCTTCGCAGCCCCTCTATCCTTGCTAGCCACCTCATAACTTCTCTCCAAACCACCTCCACCACCACCACCACCACCACCGTCGTCTCTTTTCCGAGGCTGCACCCCTCGAGGTTTTCCTCCCGGGGCGTCGGCTTTCCTCTCGCAGGAGGCGGCACGGGACAAGGAGTCCGGGGTCACCGCCGCGGACTTCGCCTTAGCTCCCGACTTTGTCGTGGCTCCTGACCTCAACGCCGCCCCTGACTTCGTCGTGGCCCCGGTGGCGCCCATTGCCCTCGCCCGTCGGGACACAGACACGCCCGCCGCCGCAGAGCGACCCTCGAGGCCGCCCTTGCCCCCCGCTCCCGGGCGGCTGTCGCCGGCACGGCGGTGCCCGTCGGCGGCCGCCAGAACGGCGTTGACCTTGCGTCCGCCGCGGCCGTCGCCGAGCGAGCCGCCGCCGCCACCACCGCCGGTGCCGCCACCGCCGCCGAGCGAACCCTTGCCGCCGCCGCCGCCGCCACCGCCGCCGCTGCCGGCCCGCGACTGGACCTTGGGCCGGAGTAGCTCCATGATCGCGTGGTGCTTGGAGAGCGGGTTGTTTGCTGGCGAGCTCTTCGCGGTGGTGGTGCCGCCACCGCTGCTACCGCCGCCGCCGTCTCCGGGAAGAGGAGGGTCACCGCTCTTGCCGTTGCGACGGGAGCTTTGGGTGGCGGCGGATGTGGGGGCGGCCGCGGCGGCGGCGGCAGTTTCGGCGTTCCTTCGCTCGGAGGCGATTTGACGCGGGCCTCCGACGATGACCACGTTCTGAGTCGACTGTCGTCTAACCAGCGACTGTGTCCGGCGGGCGGGCGGGAGGGAGGGGGGGAGGGAGGTGTCGGTCGTTGGCGGGGGGGGGGCGGGAGCGGGCGGAGGGAGCGAGGAGGAGCGAGTATCAGTCAAACATTGCGGAACGTACTGAGAGAGAGAAGGGTGGAGCTTCGGGTGTTGTTGTTGCTGCTGCGGCGGCGGCGGCGGCGACAGCGGCATCTCTGCTGGGGCGGCAGCTGTTTTCTCGGCCGCGGCTGCAACTGCGGCTGCGGCTGCCGCTGTTGCTGCTGCTACTACTGCGCCCGTAAATCATCAGCGTGGGGAAAGGTGCAGCGCCTTCAGCAAGAGTTGAAAACAACGAAAATGAAAAGGACTGACACGACGAACGGACTATATCGTGATGATATGAACATGCCGCATCAAAACTTAACCTTGCCTGCCCGCTGAGGGCTGGAGGAACGGCTCGTGACGTACGCACCGCGTCATATATTGCATCTGGGGTACACATAATATGATACTGCCTGAGCGTGTGAGTCTTGGTGGCATTCTGTCTACGAACTGCCGGTACGAGTACTCGTAGTCAAAAACTGCAGCAAGGATCGAGGATGATAAGACCATCAAACAGGAAACCAAGGCATCACCAGGAACTCCTTTTGACAACGACAGGCTTCATGTACTCGCATGTCGTGTGCCCCGTAGGTGGGTGGAAACGTCTTGACTTTACATGGATTGCTTTTTTTTAAATGGCGTTGTATCGTAGGCTTTGGTGAATGTGCCAAACAGGGGCCGATATCATCGTATCGTCTACTCATGACAGCTCTTACGATACCTGCTATGCCAGGTACCAGCACGACTACGTACGTCGTATATACAGGTACAGTCGTAGCAGTCAGTACTCTCGATACACAAGCCCTTGTCGGGACAGAGTGTTCATGGTGTGGGTTTGCGTTTTCGTGCGAAGTGGGTGCGACCATCATGTAAACTGGTCGATGGCTGATGTCCAGGGAGAGGCCACACGCCACACGTTCTCGCTGGTACCAGGATGACTACGCAAGCGTAACGAGATGCACAGCGGTAGCACTGCTGCTGCAGTCCTACGTACGTCGTACGAAGTCAACAAGGCTCTGCTGATACATCGTATACTCGACGTACGGAACACTCGTACACTCGTTACCATATCATACGATACATACTGACTGCAGTATACACTCGTACATGCTGTTACTAATAGCAAATACCTGGACGCTCGGCTTGTTGTGAAAATGAGGATTGCGACCGAAACAGCGGCACGTACGTCGAACTTCAAACTCTCGCAGTTCAAGAATCAGGCGTTCACAAGACCAAGAGGACGTCAGGTTGACCGAAAGTTCAATGGATGGACACCCGCCTTGGTGAAGCTGTCCCCAGTGGCCAGGTTCAGCGCCAGATAGGCCCGGTGCACGAGCCTTCCTCTCGCAGATTCGTCGATTTCGAGGGCCTCGAAATCGCCCTGGTCAGGAAGGCGACCGTTTCTGCTTCGGAACGCCCTCTGCCATTCCTTCAGCTGCACCCGCAAGTGATTGCAGTAGCTCTCGCTTGTTGCCGACATCTGACACGCGCGTGGCTGCCTCTTGCATGGGCGAGAGACACTAGCGACAGGGCCTATGTAGAGGCTTCACAGCCCAACGGAGAGCAAAAACGACCATTTTTCAGATTTCAAAAATGAAATTCTCCCCTAATACGCGTTGCTTCGCAGGACCTAAGAAACCCTCGATTGAATGTTGATTGTGTTCTGAACTTGATTTTCACACTCAACACCCACCTCCTCTCTGCTGCTCCCACACGCCGACGGCCATGTCTACTCAAAAGTCGGTGGGGATCTTCCTGCAGGTGCGAACCTGCTGTGAGGGCTTCTGTTAGATGCACAGAAAGCCGAGTATCCCTTGGATCGCATTGGGGTCTTCTGTTGCCCAAAGCTTGAGGTTCGAATTTTGCCAAAAATTATCTTCGTTCGTATGAATCGAATGGGCGTCCTTCGCACAGCAGTGCCACTAGGCCCGCGGCACTCCCTGGCGCAGAGCGCATGGTGCGTGCCCTGCTGCGTTTCGGTGCGTTCGTTGTTTCTGGGGGCTCGCCCGGGTACGTGATGACCCCGTGTGGACAGTCGGCACCGAGATTGAAACATGTGTCGCAAGTCGCAAGGACGCCGCCATAAGTAACGAGAGCCCAGACTTTTGGGCGTGCACCCACCCCCCCCAAACTACTTCGAATTGGAGTTGGATAGATTTTTGCAAAAGTTTGTACATGATGACACCTGTGGTACGTACGCAGCGGAGCGTAACACACCGCAGTATCGCGGTACTGCTGCTGCTGCTGTACTGGCTGCTGTAAACCATAAGCGCAGCAGCAGTACAGCAGTAAATAGCAGGGAGGGGTACTGTCCAGTGTTTTGTTTCGTGCGTATCGTGCAACCCTCCAGCTCTCCTTGCTCCTTGCACTGGATGTATATGAATCCGGACACTGCTACGTACGTACGAGTACTATTCACACTGCTCTTTATATATATTAATACCAGGTACGAGTCAAGGATCACCCTACCGTTTGAACATGATCCCCCTCTAATCCCAAGTACTTTGTCCCCCAAAAAGCATTGATGATGCGGGAGTAGCCCGCGTCCGCCGCGTTCCGAGTTCCTTCGTGTGGCCCGTGGTGGCGCTACTTTGAATTTGATGCAGTCAGCCATATGAGCTCTGCGTACCAAAGAGGGCACAGGAGCACAGCAGCAGCAGCAGCTGCAGCTGCACGTATTAGTAGTGCCCACCAGTAGTACCAAATGCCGAGGCTGTGCGATAAAAATTATTTTGTCGTTACCCCACCCTATATATCATAGCGGCATGATAGGTTCAGAGGTACGTTTGCTCTTCCTTTTACATGAAGGTTCTGCTGCCCGGCTTCGCCTCTCCTCGTCTCTTAGCACCGCCGATATAGCCGGTATGACAGAGGCAGCAGTCGAGACGTCGAGATTCTCGCGTCTTGTAATATCAATACCCTGGTAATAGCTTTGTAGTAATAGTGGACTCAACCTCTCAAGATAAAGCGTCGGGTCTCAGCCATAGATGTCAGGAGACAGGACTTTCAACCCTTGACAGACAGCAGATTTGCCTTGACATGACGTGACTTGACACCAAACTACTAGGTTTTAGTGTGGAACACCTCGGCCCTACACCCTTGACAGCGCATGTTTTGCCTTGCTTGACATGTCTCCCGACATCTTTGGTCTCAGCAGGGCGCGTTTTGTTTTTTGTTTTTTGTTTTTGTTTTTTTTCGTTTTGTGTTTCATCATTTCCATATAGCCGGCTGGAGCCGAAGCCACCGTCATCTCTCTCTCTCAAATCAAAGTTACCTTATATCCTTGTATGCGTAGACCACACCAGGTGTACGAGCTATTTTGTACACAACAGGCATAGATTTTCCAACTTGAACTTCAAGAAGTCGGTGCTCGTCCCTCGTCCCCCACCCCCCACCCCCGGTTTCGCACGCTGGTTACATACATATAATACGTAAAACGAAAAAAACAAAAAAAAACTCGTATTAATAGTGGTTTGCTGTGTGCTGTTGCTGCTGCTTGGTCCACCCCCGCATGATGGTAGTCTACAGAGCTGTGTAGGGTGTAGGACATATTTAAGAGGCCCCTTCGGACAAAAATATATGAGCAAATGGAAACAAATCCGTTTTTTTTTTTAGTTGCAATACTATTTCTGGTATAATTTCCACATTTTCGTGACTCCCTGTCATACGGAAAACGGCATTTCTCCAGTTCTAATGCTCAGATTTGTCCAACCATGTACCTGAACCTCTCCTCCCCCCTCCCCCCCTCTTATATTTTTTGTTTTAATTTTATGAGTAGTTTCAGAGAGCCTAGATCATGTTCAACATTTGTGTCTCAGGAGTAGAGGTGGGCACCGGGAGGCGAAAATAAAAAACGAAAACCGGATAACGAGGCGTTATTATCAAAACAAAAAACCGGATAAGACCGTTTTTTTCAGCCGGTTTTAACCGGTTTTCCGAAAACCGGTTAAAACCGGATGGTAACGTGAAACGCCTCCAAATCATTGAACAGGACGGCATGTTTGGGTGAAAAACGTGCTGTTTATATGTGGATTCCGAGCCACAACCACAGCGCACGGGGTGACGTGATTTCAAGGTATAAAACATTGTTGTGAAGAAGACATTGCCGGTGCACAGGTACTATATACCTACCGGTTACTATTAATAGGGCGTTTATACCTACCGGTTACTATTAATAGGGCGTTTATACCTACCGGTTACTATTAATAGGGCGTTCTTCGCGTCCTGTCTTTTTTTCCCATGCATATATATGCCTTGCAGATCAGCGTATTCGGAGGGCTTTCCTGCGCGCGGTCTGACTACACTAAAATCAAGTCAAAATATCCACACTAATTTCAAGATAAAAAAAATCCACACTAATTTCAAGATATTTTGTTTTCAGACTAAAATCAGTTTTCTTCAAAGAGTCCAAAACAAGTGAAAATATACTACGATATACAGATAGATGTCGTACGTTCAAGTTGAGTTTGTATACCTTGGTATGATATATACGTTTCGATACATGACAACTATTATAACACGTCAGCAGAGCATCATCAGCTGTTTAGAACATGGTTGATGTACACACTTACACGTATGCATGATATTATACCGTAACCAGGTAAACACTACTACTTACTGCTGTGTGTATCCTATTATTACTACTGGTGATGGTTTTATTCGGAAGATAATCAGTGAAGAATGTGTCCGGTGCTACCGGTTTAAACCGGTTTTTATCCGGTTTTTTCCGGTTTTATCCGGTTTTATCCGGTTTTATCCGGTTTTTTCGGTTTTATCCGGTTTTTTCGGTTTTATCCGGTTTTCGGTTATAACCGGTTCAAACCGGCGAAAAAAAACGCGTTTTTTTTTTTCAAAAACCGACTACTCGTACACGCCTTCTGGGTTTCCAAAAAAAAATAATTACCGGTGCCACCTCTCTCAGGAGGCATATCGATCAGACGCCTTGTTCGTCACCAAAAGTACCTCTTACTTGAAAACGACTCGCCATACCCCTGGTACCCAAGACGAATTTGAAAAATGTCAGTTTGTCCGGCTGCTGATACTGTTTTAACTCAGATTTTCGACGAGGACGCCGATCACTAGTAGGGGAACGTACCTGGGCCTCTAGTTCGACCGCCCGTAGCCTCCTACGTGGCCACAGCAGAGTGTAGATACCAAACAGGAGCTCCGAAACGATCAAAATCTTGCTGCGGAGCGCTTTCGTTTCGTGCTGCAAACACAGCAATCCTTGCCCTCCCTTACAGGTACAAGGGTTACAATACCTCCTAGAGACTATAACAAACAAGTTATACGTTTGACGGGCGAATATCTGAGCATTAGAACCGGAGCTATGCCGTTTTCCGTAAGGAGTACTGATATGGTGTTATGATACCATAAATAGTATTGCTGCTGTTAAAAAAAATGAAAAATGTAAATTTTTCATCACTCAAGTACTCTTGTTTCATCATGACCGAAGGGGCCCCTTAAACAATGTCGAGCCAAAACGTTTCCAAACTCCCATTTTTTATACTGCTGTTGCTGTTGCCGCCGCTGCTGCTGCTTCTGCGATGCAAAATTGCACTGGTCGATCCAAACGCGCCACGGGCTTGAACAATCTTTGGCCATGGCCACTCTATCTCAAGTTTTTGTATACCTGTATTCACGTAAAAAGGTAAAAATACACCACCTCACACAAGCAGTAGCAGCTGTGGATCGAGAATATCGTTAAAAGTAATATTTGCAAGCTGAGCGAGAGTTGAATGTGTAAATAGACGTGATGCCACGATCGCACGTGCTACATCTAACACAGGATACAGGGTGTACCGGTATTGCACGTATTATAGGGGGCTTCGCATCAATGCGATTATTTGCTTGCTGACGACCCAATATACTACGCCGAAGAATGAATGAAAAATAAAAGTGGGTGAGCGATAGAAAGCGTTCGTTAAAGCGCTAACGTATCTAATAAAGTCGGGACTGCCGAGAACAATTTCAGCTCGACTCTATCTTGTTATCCCAAAAACCTTGAAAACCTTAACTCAAAAACTAAAAACGGGAAACGCGGCGGATTTTTTTTTTGCGTTCTCGTCATCTGCTTCATAACGACGTCTGCTTGGTCGTTTTAAAGGGGAGGGAATGAGGGGGGGGGGTGTACTTCATTTTCATGCATGGCCGTAGTCGTATGACCATAGGCCCTCGCATCCCTACAATGCCGGGACGGAGCATGTCGGGTTTTCACCAACCAGGTAGGCATTTCTTGGGGGTTAGATATTCACAGAGTGGCAATCCGAGCAATCCGAGCAAAACTCGGACCTCCGGGCGGTCGAGAGTTCAGGCACTAAAGCAGTACATTCTCAGCCCAATTTTAAGTTTTCGGGTGGTGGTTTCTGCGGTGTGCTCCAGGAACAAACTTCTAAGGGACGAAACGCTGGGTTTATACCAGGCCTGATACTTTGTCAGGCGCCTGTCCCCTGTCCCCTATTGGGGTTTCCATGTTTTCGCAGAGCCGTGCTCTATATGTTGTGCCTGTAAGTGCGCGCGTGTGTGCGCACGTTAGCGTTTTTATCATGTTGTCTCCGGCGCCTGTCCCCTGTCCCCTGTCTTCTGTTGGGTTTTCCTTGTTTTCACAGGAGGCCTTCGGGTCTTTCGCCCTCCTGCTGATGGTATTTCCCTTCAATAGCTTCCTGGGGGATACGTGGTCCGCCTGGATTCAGCACTTCTTCTCCGTGATGATCGTGAGTCGGTCGCTAACGGCTAAACGTTCTCGAGAGAGTGCGGGATGTAACGGTTGGAACGTTCTCGAGAACGTTCGGCGTGTAACGGTTGGAAAAATTTGGATAATTTTATCGGTGTACGCACATACATATGAATAGTTGGTCAAAATTTTCCGAGAAAATTTTCGAGAAATTTCTCGACGTAACGGTTGGAACGTTCTCGGAGAAAAGTACCGATGTAACGGTTGCGGGCGGCTGGAATATCCTGTATATCTCAACTCAACTGCTGTTGTCGTACTTGTGAAGAGCCGCTGTGCGTTTGTTCGATGGTCGCCTCGGCATGCAGCACCTTTCGTGTAGTCGGGGTCGGGGGGAAAGGTGCGGGGGGGGGTGCTGGGGGGGGTTGAATCGTATGGAGAGTACGTGGTGTAGCCACGAGGGCGGGAGACGGCGGGCGCCCGGACGCAAATAGTCGTCGGCAAGATTGGTTTCCTTCGGAGGGTGGATCGAGGTCGAGCTTTCGGTCGCAGATAGTCCCGGAAATCGACCCACAGATCAGCGCGCACCCACACCCCACCCAGTCAGACAGACAAGACTGTCAAGCACAAACAGACAGGCGGACACGCAGGCAGATAGACAGACAGGTGTCAACAGGTAGCAGCAGCGGTGGCGGCGGTAGTGACAGCGTTAGAAAGAGACAGCGGCCGCGAGACATACAAGCGGAAAGCTTGGTATACACGCAGTGCGATGATGCCGTATATAGCACGCGCGCTTGTTTGCCCCGCGGCTCATCCTTGGCCCGTCCCCTTCCATCGCTCCCTCCCTCCCTCCCTCCCTCCCTCCCTCCCTCCCTCCCTCCCTCCCTCCCTCCCTCCCTCCCTCCCTCCCTCCCTCCCTCCCTCCCTCCCTCCCTCCCTCCCTCCCTCCCTCCCTCCCTCCCTCCCTCCCTCCCTCCCTCCCTCCCTCCCTCCCTCCCTCCCTCCCTCCCTCCCTCCCTCCCTCCCTCCCTCCCTCCCTCCCTCCCTCCCTCCCTCCCTCCCTCCCTCCCTCCCTCCCTCCCTCCCTCCCTCCCTCCCTCCCTCCCTCCCTCCCTCCCTCCCTCCCTCCCTCCCTCCCTCCCTCCCCCCCCCCCCCTCCCTCCCTCACTCCCTCACCCCCTCCCTCTCTCCAACCTGGGTAAATTTCTCGTAAATTTCTGCGCTACGACAACGGTCGGCGATCAGACGGATTACACGAACGGAGGCGCCCAGGTCAACCCGGCCATGTCGGTCGGCACGTACTTCTACGGCTGGAACGACGCAACATCCATGGTGCGCACACCTTCTCTTTTTTTTCTTCTTTTTTTCTGTTTTTGTTAATATTAGTGCGGTCTGATGTGTACAGTACAGGACACCTAATAAGAAATAGGAACGCTGGCCCAGGCTGGATTTCTTATTTGAGTAGAGGGTGATTTCCACACTACTTTCAAGATGACGACTCTCGAATTTCTTATTTTCTTCGGAATACCAGCCTGGATTTCTTATTAGCCTGTTTCTGATTAGGTGTCCCGTATTATAGCATGAACCTTCAACGTTGTTTGTATATCATGCCATTTTTTTTTTTTATAGTTCGCCAGCTGTGAGTTCGACCAATATCGGTCAATCCTCAGCTCTGCAAACCCTGCGTGTGCTTCCACTGCGGGCGGAAACATAAAGACCATTTGGTTTTCACATTATCCCCTATTAATAAATGGCCCTTATATTATTTCCGTCCAGAGGGGTACAAAAAAAAATGATTAAAAAAAGAGGGTTACGCGTTTTTGGCATGTGTTTTTTTTTTACGTTTGTACTTGAGCTCGCACTCATACTTCGTATATATATATATTTATTAACAAAAAAAAAAACAGCTGTGAGATCCACGTGTTCGTCGAGACTTATCTCCGCAAGCTGTGTGTGATACTTCGATCATATCCGATCATATTATTGGCTTTTTTTATTCGGGTGGGCTGGCGAAATTATGATCGGTCCATCATCCGTCATTTATAAGGAGAAAAAAAAACCCCGACAGCTGTGAGATCAAGGATTAGGATTTCGTCGAAACTCATCTTCGCAAGCTGCGTGGGATACCAACTACAGGTTTTGAGGGGAACAACATCTGACACCTGTGGAGGTCATATATGTCCGCGCGGAATGACGCGTACACTCATTTAACCCTTTTAGAACTGCAGTCCCGTTTTGGGGACAAACCACTCTAATTCTAAGTGATTTGTTCCCCAAACGGGACTCCAGTCCTATACGTAAGGGTTAAGTTTTTATTTTATTTTATTTCATTTTATTTTTTGCTGGCTTGGGCTGGTCACATTATGATTGGTTAATCTATATATAAATACCTTCACCTCCGCGCGCGTACTGGCGCGTTCGGGCGTTCACAACTTAAGAAGGCGTTTTTGTCCCACCCCACCGCTTGCTTAACCCCTTAACCCTTTTAGGACTGGAGTCCCGTTTTGGGGACAAATCACTTAGAATTAGAGTGGTTTGTCCCCAAAACGGGACTGCAGTTCTAAAAGGGTTAAGAACTGGTCCCACGCATTTGGGGACAAAATACTTGGAATTAGTGTGGGATTTTTTTTTTGTCAGTTGTGAATGGGTGAAGAACTTGTCCCACGTCTTGGGGGACAAAGTACTTGGAATTAGTGAGGGATTGTTTTTGGGGGGTTATGAATGGGTTAAAACAATGTACCGCTATTTTCCTCGACATGTTTATGTTTATGTACGTTGCTACACCAATGCAGGTGGTCCGCATCGTGGGGCAGATGGTCGGCGGGTTCTACGCCTTTCCGATCATGGCAAAGCTCCTCCCCAGCTACGCCGTGTCGACCATGGGCGGCCCCACCCTGGCCGCGGATGCGTCTACGGGGCAAGGCATGGCGTGGGAGTTCGGCTCCACGTTTGCCTTGATCCTGATCGTCTACATCGCCGCGACTCAGGTGCCCGATACTTTTTAGTTGTGCGTACCGGCATTTTTTTTTTTTTTTTACTTTTGGTTTTGGAGCATACTTGGTGCGTTTAAATAGTACCTGGTAGTCGGTTTGATACCTTTTGGTGTTGCATTTTTTGTTTTTGGAGCATATTGGTGCGTTTATATAGTAGCCGGTATGATACCTTTTGGTAGTTTGTTCGTCCTTTTTTTGTAAAAGATACTACGTACTGCTACTGCTGTCTGTGTTTGTTGCTGTATTTTGTATGCTTTTCATTGCGAGCGAATGCGAGTTTCGAATTTTGGCGTTTGTTTTTTTCAGGGACCCGTTTCGAGCTGGTTGAAGCCGATTTTCTTTTGGGGTTTTTTTCTGAAGCTTTACGTACGTACGAGTAGCTAAACTTTTTTTTGCTTCTTGTGGTGCATCCATAGTCTGTGACCATTTTTTTTTTTTCGTTTCAATAAGATAAATAATCAGGACGGACTCTGGGTGTACTGATACCGTTGGGTAGAAAGAACGGTCTAATGTGAAGACAACACACACATATATATTTGTGTAGCCGATACATATATGCAGTAAAGCAGGATAGCTACGTATTGTTTTTACTCGTCCTTTTTGTTCTTCGGTACTTTTAATACTTCATGCTGCTGTATTTGTTGCTTTTCTTGTATTTTGTTTTTCCACATCCTTTTTGTTTGTAACCCTTCGGTAGCTCTACGATCCCTTTTTACATGTTTTTTCAAGGCGTGGCTTAGACAGGGGGGGGGACTCGGAGCAGGGATCCCCGCTCTCCTCCCCGCTTCCTGCGATGTAGGGCACATGATACGTAGTCATATCTGGTAAAATTGCTGTGGAGGGATATATTTTAGTTAACGTACATGATGGCAGTAGACCTTTTCCGTCTTCGTGGTTGGGTGCTTTTTGTCTCCCCCCGTCCCCCTCAATCTGCCTGGTTGGTGAAAGCCCAACGTGTTCCGTCCCGGCATTGTAGGGATGCGAGGGTCTATGGTCATACGACCACGGCCATGCACAACTTGAGTACCCCCCCCCCACGCCGCCCGCCCGTCCGCCCGCTCCTGTGAACGCCTCCAATCTTTCAGGATCAGATGACGTGGCGTGTGCGATTCTTCTTATTTGTGTAGGTGGCTGGGATGGTCGCTCAAGATGCGACGCCTCCCAACGCCAGAAGGAGGCGACACAGGGCTCGGCCGCGCTCCCCCCACCAAGACCACCACAGACCCCCGAGCCTCACACACAAAAGCGGATATTGTTAGCGTATAGGATGCCAGCTCACCACTTCATATGCGACATCGAGCAGCCAGACACCCGAATGCACGGAGAAAAGATTTTCGCAAAGAACGCCGCTTGGTGCCTACAAAATCATGCCTGTCGGTGAGAAAAACCCGACATGCGTTCGTCCACGGCATCTGGAGGGAGATGCGCAAGGGCGGCGAGGAGGGCGACTACGCGCGCATGCGAGAAAATGAAGTACAGCCCCCACACACAGCACGCTTACCCGCCCTCCCCCCCAGCGCTACCCCCCCGGCGGGTCCCCCCCCTCCCCCCCCCCTCCACCCTCCCCCTTTCTGTTTTTCGCCGCCGGGCATACTGATGTGGTACTATTCTGGTTGCTGTCAGATTGGACTTCCGGCGCAGCGCCCGGTGATCGCGACGGGTATCCGTGCGCTGATCCACCTCAGCGCCGTTAAGGGCGGAAAGACAGGCCCCGCCATGAACCCCATGATCGCCACGGCTTGGGTAAGGGGCAACCACGAAAAATCGCTCTTTTTTGTTTGTAAAAAGAACCGCTGTATCAGGAGATGCCCGGTAGATCGTACCGGTAGATGGATGGATTTGGTTGACTGATGTTAGTCATTTGATTGGTTGGCTTGTTGGTTGGGTTGAGTGGTTTGGAGTGGCTGTTTTTTTTTTGTTGATTGGTCGTGGGTAGATTGATTGGTTTTGTAAAAAAAATTGCTGTATTTGGAGATGCCTGGTAGATCGTACTGGTAGATGGATGGATTGGTTGATTGATTTGATTGATTTGATTGATTTGATTGGTTGGTTGGGTTGAGTGGTTTCGAGTGGCTGTTTTTTTTTGTTTTTTTTTATTGGTCGTATATAGGTGGATTGATTGGCGTACACCCTTATTAATAGTAACAAGGGAAGAATATTAACATGTTTTTGGATAGTACACTTGTAGTTTTCACGTACCGACTGTTTTTTTTTGTGTCGGTTTCATACGAATAGTGGGCCAAATGGCTCTGCCCGCCCGCATATCTTGACCCGACCCTAAATACCGTTTTACGAAACTCGAAAACGCCTTGTTTCAGCGTGGGAACTCCCCCCTCCCCCCCGCGTTGTGCTGCGCTTAGGGGGTGTACGATGACAGGACGATAACGATGATGGGATGGGTCAGAAGCCCGAAAAACTACCGTTTTCTGTGCATGCCCTTTCACTAACAAGCACTGAAACGCCTCGGTTCGGCGTGTGAACTCCCTGTACCCCCCCCCCCCCCCCCCCCCCCCCCCCCCCCCCCCCGTTATAATAGGCGGTGTACGACAAGTCGGTGACGATGGACCAGCAGTGGGTCTTGGTCTACTGGGTCGCGCCGTGCGCTGCTGCCGTGGCGGGCACCCTGGTGTGGAAGGCGCTGGAGCCCAAGCCCAAGGCTAAGACTGACTGATGGAACTCCTGGAGAAGGCTAGAGAGGGGGGGGGGGGGGGAAACGCGCGGGGGAGGGGGGGGTCGTGGGATGGAAGCACGCTCGGGGTCGGGGGGTGGGGGGGGGCGTACTCATGTCGTGCATGGCCGTACTCGTATGACCATACGACGTAGACCCTCGCATCTCTCCTAAAATGCCGGGACGGAGCACGTCGGGGTTTCACCGACCGGGGGAAGGGGGGTCGGGTGTACTCATGTCGTGCATGGCGCCGTAGTCGTATGACCATAGACCTTGGCATCCCTACAATGGCGGGACGGAGCACGTTGGGTTTTCACCAACCGGGGGGCTGGGGGGTAGGGAAGGGGAGGAGGGGGGGGGGGGGCCCGTGATATCGGAGCGACACGTATGGGGGTGGCGTGCGTCGAGCCCCATCACGTCTCCCAGTTTTTTTTGCCGTCGATACTCTGCTCATTGCGGACACCGACGGGGTGGGGGGGGCGAGGTTGCTATCGGCCTTAGTGGTCCGCTCTTTGTTTGCAAAGTCCTTGATATTGCGGTAGTAGTCGTCCCTCCGGTGGATGTGTGTGTGTGTGCGGTCAGAAGTCGATGGTTGCTGTCGGGTCTCCGAGTTCCGCAGAGCCTAGCACACCGCCTGCTGCTGCTGCTGCTGTTGCTTCTGGTGTACAGTAGCTTTTGTCGATACCATTGCACGGTTTCGATCGCCGGAATTTTTTGCGTGGCGGGGGGGGGGGGGGGGGGCCCCCCCCCCCCCCCCCCCCCCCTGGGCGCCATCGTGTCGTTGAAGATGCACCGCACATGCATATCTCCCACCCCCCCTTCCCCCCACCTGCATTGCCGCCGTTACGATCAGTTTTGATTCGATTTCCATGCTACGTCATTTCCCTCCCCCAGTTTTTGCCTTATAACTACAATGCGTGCGAAAAAAACCGTGAAAAAAATGGTGGCTCGTGTAGGAGGTGGGTGGGTGTGCAACGCTTTGCACAGACCTGGGTTTTTGTTGTGTTTTATGGCGGTGGTCGACTGAGCGGGGGGGGGGGGGGGGGGGGGCGGGGGGCTGAGTCCTGAGGAGGTATCATAAGCGCCATGATGCAGCAATATTACCGCTGTATAACACTAAATTTACATGGCTACAGATATCGCTGCAGCACTAGATACTACTTGGAGTGTAGAAAGCGGCGTTTAGGGGGTGGGGGGGGGGGGGGGGGGGGGGGGTACATGTTTTTTTCTGGTCGAAAATCAAGACGATAGCGGTGTTCGGCGATGCTGGCGCGGTAATGCCTTGCAGTTTTACGAAGCACTTTGTTGGGAATATAGATACGTCACCCACACACCCACAACCAGCATGCTTACGCTTGAGCTTAGGGGAAACCGGCGGGGGTACATCGAGCACCGGTGACATCGTCCCGGACAGCGGAGGCTCAAGACGGGAGAGCCGCGCACCAACGAGGCAAACTCCCGATGCTACATATCATACTGCGTGTTCTACGAAGAAAACAAGGCATTAACAAACCCCAGGCTGGGATTGAAGGGAAAAGAAGAAACTCGGGAGTCGATGCATGTGCTGAAGTTTGTGTAGAACGCACGCATTCTAAAATACGAGGAAATCCAGCCTTGCCCATTTTTCCCTGCTTCTTATTTTAGATAAAGAGGCGTCCTGCCGCCTGTACTACTGAACTGCACGCGTATGTAGACGGGACGTATCAGTAGTCACCTCGAACGCGAAAGGCATGATGAGTACTCATATTGTATTGCTCTTCATCTCCACCATCAGAGAAAGTTAGTTTTTTTTTTCATCAAAGCACCGCGCGACGGCATTGTCATCATTAAATTAGCACCGACTGCCGCAGGGGTTGCTGCCGCTGTTTTTTCCGTCCCCTGCCGCGCGGGAAGAGTCGCCATGCGTCCGTCTAGACTCACTGGAAAAACCGCCGGCCCGGGACTCGATCCACCGGCTGACCCACTGACCGATCCGTAGACTGATCTACAGACCGATCCGTGGACTGTTCCATCGGCCGATCCGCGGACTGATCCACCGACCGATCCGTGGACTGATCCACCGACAGATCGATTTCACCCACCGATTGGTCCACAGACCGACCGACCATTCGCATCACCGACCGATCGACCAACCGACGCACTGACTTAATCCAACGACCGATCCGCCAGCTGATCCAGGGGCCGATCCGCCAACGGACCGATCCACTGACCGATCGAACGACCAATCCGCCGACCGACCCACCGATCGTTCCCCCGATCGGTCCTTCAACCGGAACCGAAAAATCTTCGTCGTCGCCGTCACGCTCGCCGCTCTTTTTCACCCTCCTCGTCTGTCCGCGCGGAGACGCCCCCCCTCCTCAAAGAATCCGACAGCCGCGCGTGGAGGGAAGCCATGCGCTGCAGCGCCTGCGAGGATGCATCGTCAGCACCGGCAGTCTCGGGCGAATCGACCGGTCGCGTTGCCTCGCCCCCTCCACAGTAGCCCGTCGCCGCCGCTGCCGCCTTTCCCTCTGCGCTGCTGGCTGTGGCTGCTGCCCCGGCCGTGCCGACGCCCCCGTGCACAGCAACCTCGTGCGCCGCCCAACTCCCACCCTCTGGCCGTGCGCGAGCGCTCGTCGCCACGGCATCTACAATAACGGTGCGTTCCTTCGATGGACCCCACGCGGACATGGTCGCGCTTGCCGGCCTATCCCCTCCTTCTCGCCACCTTAGCGGCGGAACCGCGTCAAGGCAGTGGTTAGCGCGCGAGCGAGCCGCGGTCAGAGGCCGTCGCCCCTCCCCCTGCACCACGCGACCCTCCGTCTCCTGCAGGCGGCTCAGGAGGCGGTCACGCTCGAGGCCGGCCAGCTGCAGCTGTCCCTTCACCGCCATCGCGTCCGCCCTCGCCCTGGCCAGCGCCGCCGCCGACCGCGCCTCCGACGCCCGGAGCCCCGCCGCCCTCTTCTCCAGCGTCTGCACGCGGCCGGAAAGCGCGGACGTTCCCTCCCGCAGCCGCGCTAAGTCCTCGTCGCGGGAAGTAGTGTCCTCCTCCGATCGGCCCCCAAAAGGCAGCCCATTCCCGCCTGCTCTACTACGAAAAGCATCCATGGTGATGGAACCCCCTGCGAAAGAGGCAGCCACCAGCCCGCCCCGCCCGTTTGCCGACCCGAAGCCCGCTGATCTCGACTGTCCAATCATATCGAAATCGTCACCGGCGGTAGCCGAGGACACCGCAAGGCCGACCGCGTGGGCGACGCCTTCCATCGCGGCAGAAACGCACGGCGGTAATGTAGGTGGCGGCGTCGTCATCGTCATACCCTCGGCAGCGCCGGCCGCAGCAGCAGTAGCAGCATCGGCGGCGGCGGCCGCGGCGGCTGTGGTGGAAGTTTGGTCAAAGGAGCGCGCAGAGCGCGCATTTGATCGGCGGTCGCCGTCAGCATCTAGCTCTCTCGAGCCTAGGCTTAACATCCAAGCGATCACGCAGACGCTGCGATCGGCACCCCGTGACGGCCACACCTGTTGACCCGGGACAGCGTTCGTCCCGACCGCGACGCCTGACCCTGCGGGCCTTAGGTTCTCTTTAGCGCCGAAAGCGCTCGTTTCTGATTCGGATTCACACGCGGAGGCCGGGGAGGAGGCGCAAAGGGGCGAGAAACAAGCCACGAAGACCTGGGAAGCTGCTCCAGCTTCGGGACCAAGAGCGGTGTCGACGGCGCCATCCCTCACGCAGACAGTATTTCCGGTCGAAGCTGCTTGTGACGCCGCTCTCCCGATCGCCTCAGCCCACCGCCGGCTCATCTTCCCGCGATCCCCGTTCCTCCCCAAGCCGCTACGCCCCCGGCGCTTCTCGCTCGCGCCGGCCACCCAGACGCGCGGGTCCGGCGAAAACATTAAACTTCTGCCGCCACCACCGCCACCACCACCGCCGACACCGGCGTCCACGCGCGGACGCGGCGGCGGCGGCGGCACTGTCGCGTACCTCCCACCGTGGCCATTACCCTGGCGGGGCGTGAGAAGCACGGCACTGACGCACGTCGGGACCGCTGCCGCCGCTCGCTCGGCGACCACCTCCGCGACGGCGGCGTGGTCGCCCCCCGCCGCACCCAGCCCGGACAGTAGGTGCCGGAGCGCCTCCGTCTGCCGCTCCGCGCGAGCCGTGGCCTCGGCCCCCGACTCCGCCCGCGCTTCCGACGCCTGCGCGGCGGCGGCCAGCGCTCTCGTACCGGCGATCGCGCGATCCCGGCGCTCTCGCGCTTCTGCCGACGCGGCCGCGGCGGCAGCCGCGGCCGTCTCCTTGTGCCCCGCCCGGGCCATCCGATCGGCTTCCATTTTCCGGGCGCACATCAGGCTGTGCCGCTTCTCGTGCAGCGTCGAGATCGCCGTGGACAGGCACGCGGTGAGGACCGAGGCTAACCTCTCGTCTCCTTTCGTGAACCCGCTTTCTCTCGACCTGCGCCGGAGCGACAGGACCAGGGGCGCGGCGACGGGATCGCAACCGAAGTGCGGGACGGGAACGCGCAGCTTTAGGTTTCGCGCGCGATCTTCCTCGACGCCGCGGCGCTCGCCGGCGCGAAGCGGTTCCCGGAGCGATTTCCGCGCCCCAGGCGAGGCGTCTCCATCGCTGCCCCGATGTGCCGCCGTCGGAACGGCTGCCTTGCCATGGACTGCTCGCTCTACTCGCGCGAAAAAACAGCGCAGAGATTTTCGGGCCGCGCCTTCGGTCTCAGCAACTAGCTCGCCAATCTCCGCCGCCGCCGCCCCCACTCCCTCCCCTACCCCCTCTCCCTCTCCCCCCCAAAACACGTTGCCGTTTCTCTCGGAAGCCGCACGACGGCAGAGGGCATTCGCGGCACCCGCCACAACGGTAACCGCCTCCTCCGCTTCGACGAGGCGACGCCGGAACCCTTCCGCCTCCGCCCGCGCCCGCGCGAGCTTAGCCGCCGCCGTCGACAGGGCCCGCCCGTGCTCCTCTGCCGCGTCGGCGCGCTGCCGCTCCTGGTGCTCCACCCGCCGCTCCCTCTCTCCCACCAAGGCCGCGACCGCCGCGGAGGCTTCCTGCATGCCGCGCAGGGAGTTCTCCAGCGCGGCTTCGGCTGCGGCGAGCGAGCCGCGGTCTCGGACGCGGGCGATGGCTTGGCGGAGGAGCGCGGCGGCCTGCTCGGCGACGCGCGTCTCGCTCAATGAGAAGGCTGGGCCTGGGCCGCGAGACGCCACGAGGTCCAGCGGTGGCCGGGGGGGGGCGGCGGGGACGCCGCCCTCGCGGTATCCGGCGGAGGCGGCGCCACCGCTAGCGCTGAGGGAAAGCCTTAGCAATGGCGGCGGCGGTGGCGGCGGCGCGCCTGTCGCGGATGCGGTGGACGGGGGTACGGCGGTAGGGGCGGCGGCGGTGGCGGCGGAGGCGTTTTCCGTCCAGGCGCAGGCGTTGAGCTTCTGTCGAAAGAAAGCGGCCACGGCGGAGATTGCGCCCGATTCTGTCACCGCCTGCCCCATCTGGAGAAACGAGAACATCACGGGAGGGTGGAGGGGGGGGGGGGGGGGGTCACCAACCAGGCAGGGTGGAGGGGGGTGTACTTCATTTTCAAGCATGGCCGTAGCCGTATGGGGGGGGGGTCGCGGGGGCGGTGGGGATTGTGGTAGCGCGCTGGGCGGATACGAGACACGCTTCCGCCTTGGTTGACTACGTAGGGGTTCGGGCCAGGGGGCCACCGAAAGCTGAACACGTGCACGTGCAACGGATAACGTTGGTTTATATCAAGTGAGGAGTCGCCGTGATTTGCTGGTAAGCTGTCGTGATTTACTGGTATTATACGTAGCTTTTCCGGACAACGGTTGAGAGAACGACCGCAGGCGCCAGAACCACAGCCGTACCGGCACTGCGGCTGCTGCTGGCCTGCTGCTGAGTTACCGGTGCGAGTTACCGGCTACACAACGGGTTTTCCGTCGGCAGTTTTCGAACATTTACTGGTTACGACGCAGCGGTGTTAAGCAGTATTCCTATTGCATTGCAGCCTGTGAGCCCATCTGGGCGAACAGGGTCTTCGCGCGCCCGAGTGAGTGCTTCCCGCTCGTTCGCCGGCGGCAGCCGCGCTCTGCTGCTGCTGCATACCAGGTATGTACGTAAAGTGCCTGTACGTATATACGAGTAGTGATGGAATGACAGCAGAGCAACGACAGCAAATACGCTTGCGCTGCAGCTGCTATACGTAGTCCAGAGGGTACCTGAGGTACCTGGGGTACAACGTGCAATACCGGGGTACTCGTAGCTCTGTCGATACACATGATACGAGTACGAGAGCCTGAAGGTTCACGTACAAAAGGAAACTTCGTGTGAGACAGAGTACTCGTATCGAACAACCGCACTTTATTTAGAACATCAAAGACTCAGGGCTCAGGGTACAGCAAGTACAGCAGTTCAGGACACCTTACGATAAGAAACAGGAAATCTGGTCCAGGCTGGATTTCTTATTGGAGAGAGGTTGCTTTCTACACTAATTTCAAGATAACGACTCCCGAAGTTCTTATTTTCCTCTGAATGTCAGCCTGGCTTTCTTATTAGTCTGTTTCTTATCAGGTGTCCAGTACGAGTACGAGGCACGAGTGGTATGTACAAATATCCCACCGGCAGCCAAGCCCACAGCCACCATCAATCATCTTGGATAAAGTATAGAGATAGGCTATGATGTCAAGAAGACGCACAAACGGCGGCCCTGCCCAAACCCAGCACACCAACCCGAGCTTGGATCGTACCGAAATCTCCCGACAATGATGCACGAGACACGAGGGAACAGACGAGCAGCCAGCCACCCGTACTGCAAAGCCGCTACGAGCATGTGCGAGCAGGAGATGGCACAGCAGAAGTGCGCCGAGTCGGATCAAACCAACAGAGCAATGAAAAACTACGTACCTCAACCGCCGTGAGCACCAGCCCGTAATTTATTGCTTCGTCAGAGCGGTCCATTGCTGGCTTGAGGTGGAAGCCACGTGGAAAAGCTGAGGCGCATGGCCTCCTTAGGATCCAGCTTGATGGTCTGCGTCCGTGTGGCAGCAGAAGGTATCAAGGCACCGACGTCAAGGCCTGCTGCTGAGTGGCATGCTTCTCTTGGCGTGATGAGCAAGAGAGATGGCAATTCAAACTTGAGAGGCAGATCGCATATTTCTGTAATTTGTTTCGATTTTTTGGGTAAATTGTACCAAAACAACTACGATATAATATCTCACATTATTTTAGTACGATTCGAGATCGATTTGCGTAAACGACTTATCGACAGTTGATTACTACATTGGCCAATGATACGGGCTCATATCATACGCGGCGAGATAAGCTCTGCGATCTGCGATCTACAGATCTACCACAGGTACAGATCTACAGAGTACAGAGAGTACCTCGGATCGTCTGTCAGCTCACCAACTACCAGCAATCGAGGGGTAGTTAGGTGTACCAGCTGAGCGCTACCGGCTCCCTGCATGATGTGTAGACAATTGCTTTCTGCGGTGTGGCCATAGGACTTGACGCTACGAGATACTGCTGTTTGTACAGGGTGACGTACAACAACAAAATGCACACATCGATGTCTGATGACAACATGTGTGCCGGTGTGCCGGTATGAGATCACAGCATTGTACATATCATAGGCAAACAAGGTTCCCTTCCCATTCTCCGAGCGCTTGGGCACAGACAACCTCTACTGCCTTCCTCAGACTGAGCATCCTAATCCTCTGGTCGGACACGGTGGATATTTCGACATTTCGCCCCCGAGCAGACCCTATCTCGTATACATCCGTTTCTTATCGTAAACCACAAGCAAATAAATACCAGATACATTCACAACGAAGACTAGCTACGTCGTACTCGTAACTAGTTTCCGATCACCGATTTCGTCTAATAAGGTGCAGAATTCGGCCCTCCATCGGCTGTAAGCAGATAATGATTTGTCGGGTTTCACAATAACCGCGAGGGGTTCTGGGGAAAGGGGGTTAATATTAAACTACAGTATCTCCTACTTCATCGTATCCACTTGACGTTAGTGTGGGTGACCCCCCCCCCCCGCGCCGCAAGTACGGGGGAAAATGAATTTTTCCATAGGATGGTTAAGGCGTATAACTGGACATGGAAAAATGACTACGCACCGCACCTAAGTGGTGGGGAGAAGGGGTATGCAGTAGTAAAATAAGACAAGGCTGACGAGGGGACTACTTATAAGAGGGATAACGCTACTATTAATAAGCACCGTGGGCGAAACATTCCGTAAGATTGCGAACGATAGAATGGGAACACAGCAGTGATGGAGAAAAAAGAAAATATTAGCGAAGGGCAAGCAGGGCTCAGGGAAAACCGTAGCTGCGAATTGTAGACCGTGTGCACCCATTAGCACCAGTCCACTGCTGTAGAGTGATCGGAGGCGTGTCACGACTGCCGCCGACGAGGGGGGGGAGGGGTGTGTCGGAGTCGGCTGGGGTGACCGAAAAAGGGACACAGCAAGGCGCGTGCATCGGCGCGAAAATGTAGCAAAAACACCGCACGCATAGATGGGAGGTAGTTTCCGGGACAAACAGTCTTGTCATCCAAAATGCCTGTCTGTATGCACTATATCTTCCTGTAGACCTCGCCTCAACGAAGAATTCATATTGCATTGTAGAGTTAATAGGGTTGGGATCTATAATCAGTGGGTTTGTGTTTCGAAACCGAATATCTTGCGCTCCTCAAGCGACGGATAATAGACCACACGTTATGATGACGAAACGGGTACGGGGGGGGGGGTCTTTCATCCGCAGGGCCAAGCGTTATTATTCACACCAGAACAGACCACAAGAAGAGCGCAATTAATCGGATTCTCGGATGCACATCCGTCGGCGATGTGCTGTTTTGTTTTTGAAAGTTTTTGGTGTCAGTGTCCATGGGGGCAACGAGTCAAAAGCAGGGGTGGCCTGTCGGAACGGGTCTGACTACGTACACTAGTCGACACATTGCGTCGCAACTAATCTCGGAGGGCGCCCCCGTCTATATAGAGTACCGCCGGCCCACAAAATAACTGCTCCGAATAAAAAAGGAGCCTGATTGGCACGACCACGGCCATTTTTTTTTTTTCCATCCCATTTATTATCTTTGCACTTCTGTCTTTCTCCCTCCCTAGTCGTAACTCAGATCCGGGGTCACAAAGTAGGCTCCTCTCCCTCCTCCCCCAATACGGTTCTTGCCTTGATTTTTATCGCGCAGAGGGTTCAGCCTTCCCACCGCTCGTCGATTTTCATCGAATTTTGCCAACTCACGCTGTCGCGCTTTCCGCTAGTCAAGATTTTTTTTGGCGAGAAAAAGTCCCTATTATGAGCATGCACTCGGGGGGGCTCGAACTCGCGACCTTGACGCTAACAAGCTTCGTGGTTACCTGCTAGCCCACCGGGGCGACCGGTCTTGCATGGCATTGAATACCCCCCCCCCCCCGCCCACCCCCTCCATACGACTACGGCCATGTGCACGACATGAGTACACCCCCCCGCCCCCCTCCCATATCGAGCAGAAGAAGTGTGTCTACGACTTGACCTAGGTTTGAAAAAGGAGATGACAGTCCGTGACAACGCCTCGTGACATCCTCATTCTACGAATTTTCGGAGGCGGTCGAGATTAGGGTTGAGGTTAAGGGTGGTGTGTAAAAAGTCAAGGAAAAGCCAACCATAACGTTTTGTCAAGGGCTGGGCCATGTTCTATACTATAGCCTTCCCGTGTACCATCCCGCAGGTTTGTGCAGAGAGCGAATTCATCTCGGCTAGAGAATGCCCCAACCGCAGACTTATTCTGCGAGACATCTCCGCCTCATTTTGTAAGAAACCCTAGGTACAGAACCAAGCCAAATATCGACTGCCTGGTGGGGATCGGCCACAGCTCAGCAAAAGCTATGCTCCTTTCCTGCTTGCTCGTTCCGCCGCTCGCCCTTACTCTCCTGGGCCTGTCCGAGTTCAGAACCCGCCGCCTGAAAGTGAACGACGCCTGTTTGCCCCCACTGCAACGCCATAATCAGAGGGGGGCTCCCTCGTTTTGACCACTAAGGTTCTTCTTTGGAACTGTCCCAGTAAGGACGTGGTACTACTTCTTCTGCTGCGTGCAATAGTAGTAGTAGCCCCCCGTACCGATACATGTCACGACAAGTATAAATAAAGCACCCTGGCCGTCAACCACAGATGTATACCACTATGGGCGTAAATAGAGGGACCTTTTGTACATTATTATGAATACCAATCGGTCCTTACATTTAAGCCCAGAGTAGTAGCACGTCTAGAAAATGGCCGGAGAAAACGCGGGATGCTGGACCTTAGGCTATACACGACGACAGAGCATGCCAGGGCATGCGACTCGGACACCAGTCATCCATCGCCAAAATACCGAGTAGCGCTAAGAACAGTCTCCAACAAAATGACCTCGCCCGCTCCATACTGTATCATGATGGCCCGCGCTGTCAGACAATGTTGGGTCAGCCTTTGCTGTGCGGTACTTCTGAAAGGTTGGCCAAAGAAACTTCCTCCAATCGCCGCTGGAGAGGGATGCTGTCGTCCCCATCGAAACCCGTGCTGTTGACCTGTCCCAGACCACGTTGTAACGAGCAAGAAAGCAAAAAAAAAAACGTATCGCGGCCGGGTTTCGTCGATATTATTTTTTTGTTTTTCGGTATCAACAGTATCCAGGGATGATTGATGAGTATACGTAAATGGTATGATATTATTGAAATAAAGAGCTGCGCATTGCCAGATGGAAAATTGAATAATATTATTATTAATAGTTCAAGTATAATTTTATTAAGTTCTACCTGGTAAGTTTTTAGAAAGAAAAATCAATTATCGATATATTTTAAAACAAAATGTGCCTACTCGTACTCGTATACCCGGTGGCTATACGTTCAGTATTCGGTACCAGACATCTGGTATCAGTTGTGCCTTTCATTCAGGCGAGCGCGGCCAAAAGCTAGGGCTGCTCGCGGGCCAAGAGGTCTTGAAAAACTCACTGGTCGGCTCTTGTCGGGTCAGGAGGTTTTCGAAATCTCACGGGAAGGGTCGGGTCAAGTCGGGTCGGGTCGGACCGGGTCGGGTCGGGTCGGGTCGGGTCGGGTCGGGTCGGGGCGGGGCGGGGCGGGGGGGGGG
>MEHQ01001096.1:28693-46821 GCA_008828725.1 Saccharina japonica
GCGGGTCGGGTGGGGTCGGGTCGGGGTCGGGTCGGGTCGGATTAGGTGACCCCACCCGACTCGACCCGTGCGTTTTGACCTGACCCGTGAACAAGCCCTACGAAGAAAAAACGCTCTTCTTGTCACGTGTATGTATTTCTTACGGCGTAGACTACATTGTGAGAGAGAGCAGTGGGTTGTTTGCCCGGGATCCCGGCGTGTTCGAGCTCGTGAGCGAGAGAGGAGCGAGCGCGAAAAGGTTCCGACCAGACCATGGGATTAGTTCGTCACGCCGACATTCCAGTCTTGTTCTGAGCTACGTATGGGGGATGAAACTATACTGCTGTGTACGCAATCATTTTTTATAGGGTCCATGCCCCATGTATTGTGAGTGCGGAAGAAAGAGGAGACCCTGCCGCTATATTCAGGTGGTTAACAATGCCCTTCAGGAAACGTAAAAGGCTCTGTTCATGTCGCGACCCACGGGTACCTATATACGAAAAAATACTTCGTAGATATACGTGATACCAGGGTATGCAATCAGGATGTGAGCGTTTTGCAAGCGCGGTAAATCACTCGCCTCGATCCTCTCTCGCATTCGGTCCAGGGTTTCCTTGAGCATGTCGCCGAACTCCTGCGCCATGTCATCCATTTTGACCTTCATCTGCACGTGATGGGGCAAGGGTATAATACATTAAACGGCAGAAAAACCACGCGGTGCAGGAGGTATGGGGTGGGGGTGATATAAAAAAAAACATGTTTTCGGCCGTGGTGTTGAAAACAGCCGGTGTTGAGGTAGCGTGTCTTTCTCTCGTCGTGGAAAGCGCGAGAGCGTGAGTTAGCAAAATCCGATGATGAAGCTCGACGAGCGCAGTGGGAATCATGCTTAAAACCCTCTGCGCAATAGCAACTGTAGGCACGTGCTCAAAGACGGGAAGCCACCTGTCGCCACGGCTAGTCCAGGGTGACAGGACAGGCTCCAAAAACAAAAGCTCTGGAGTCGAAGAATACCTCGGGGAGAAATACTACACAAAATGAAGAGTACCATTGCAGTACGATATACGTCTAAAATATGTACTTCGTATGTGTATATTGCGCACAAAATATGTACAAGGTGTCGGCGGTATCTGCTCCGACATATACGAAGACTGAAATGGGGGTCTGTTCTGATCTCTTGGGTGGGGACTGCCGTGGTTCCAGAAAATAACGCTACTTTCCCGACGAGCCCGTTCTTGCTGCTGTTGGCGTCCCAAACGGGCGAGTTTGACCCGTCGGGAAAAAAAAAAACAAAAACGCCGGCTGCGCGGGTTGGGTTTTGGTCTAAGTATTCACGCAGCAGGTAGGAGCAGCCGAGCACTTGCGACACACGCTGCCTGGCCACGCTGCTGCGTACACCACGAGCACGTTCCATTCAGATTTCTCGAAGAAAGAAGCGTCTACACGCAAGGAGGAGGAAGGATTATATCGCGCGTGTGACGATGTAATCGTTTATTTTTTTGGTTTTTCTCCTGTGCCCTTGCCTGTGACATTTCCTTCTCCTTCTCGATGATCATGCAGTCCTTATCCTTCACGGCTTGCTCCAGCTCAAGGCGCGATCGTTCCAACTCGTCTTGCAGCGCCTGCCAAATTGATCACAGCAGGCCCCGACCGACGTGGGCCCAATAACCGAAACAGAAACGGTCCTGTCAGATGAGGGACGGTTCTTAACCCTCCAATAACTGCAGCCATTTTGGGGGGGGGGGCATACTACTGTACTTCGAATTAGTGCGGGACATTTTTTTATTCAGTAGTGCAAAGGGTGCCATGTAAGTTCTTTGTGAACGCTTCATGAAAGGGGGATACTATTACGGCCAAGGGCCATAGTTAATAGGACCTATGGTAGACACAAAAAACTATATATTTACCTGTTTTTACCCACAATATTTGGTCCTATTTACTATGGTCCTCCGTAATAGTGAAAATCGTCACCATTCCCTGTAAATAATGTATATAGGGACGGAGATCTTTCCTGCGCTTTTCGGTCACGAAAGAAAGTTTGGGCACGACGACGCCAACAATAATCACTTACCACAGTAATCTGAGCAAACAGCCTTAGAAATATGCTGCTGTGGCACCATCCCTGAACAAACCTTGAACATTATTAGCTGCTACCGTACTTATTATATACCAGGTAGGTATTTAGTGCCGCGCTTGCCGTTGAGCATAAACTTCGGAGTCTAAAGTTCGTACAACGTCTCTCAAAGAGTGATCCTTACGTGTTTAGCGGATTTTAACTTGTTCGTGCGCCTATATTTATTGTTCTCCCCCTTTCGCTAAACTGATTAATTTCCCATTACCAATACCACAAGGTATTAGTCGTATATCGTATAATGTGATATGGCTTTCTGTTTATCGCGCGATTATTTATATCGTGTCGTTCGAATGTGAAAAGTAATGAATGTTTTTAATTAGAGTGGTATGAATGAATTAACAAAAAAAAATGGCGTTGTATCGTAGGCTTTGGTGAATATGCCAAACGGGGGCCGGGTGTCGTAGTATCAGTACAATAACATTATATCCGCAGGGAAATCATGTATGGAAGTATACCGTATTGGGGTGCGCAGCATCGACGATGAAACAGTCATACAATAGGCGGGACATTTCGGCCACAAACCATCGCTGCTATTATATCTACATTTATACGTGCCGGTACGGTGGAATATTCAGTTTACCTGTATTGTGCCTTCCAGCTGGTTGATGCGGTTCAGCAGCTCCTCTTGCATCCCCTTGTATTGCCGCGTCATATCCCGGGTAATGTCCAGCGTCCCTACCACAGAGAAGGTGCGGCATAGCAGTACGGACCAACGAGCAACAGCTCAGAAACAACCCAGTTAGACAAGGAACTAAGCATCGCTTGTTTCAGAACGGCAATCAAGTTTGGTTCGAGATATCATGCCCAGCGGCGACAGCTACGTACATTAAAATGCAGTAGGTTACGCTCAAGGTTGGTGGCCCAGTGAAGTTTTAGCTTTTTGATCAGAGTACGTACGAGTAGGCGTTTCTCGTTGGCGGGCCCACATACTGTACGTATCGCTTACGGGAAAACAACTACCGGCAAGTGGTGTAATTTTACCTACTTGATGGTGAAACGAGCCCGTTATTGCCGAGGTCTACAAGTATAACCTACTGTACCGACAGTAGAACCTGCTGTACTTAAAGTAGAACCTACTGTACCTACAGCAGTAGAACCTCCTGTACTACTGCACCAACAGTAGAAACCTACTGTGCCTGCAGTACAACCTACTGTACCGACAGTAGAAACCTACTGTATCTACAGTAGAACCTACTGTACCGACAGTAGAACCTACTGTAGGGAATTTCTCAACTCGGCGACTCCACACGGGTCGGTGAAACCGTACGCACGGCAGCAGCTATCGAACGCAAACGATAACATCACATACGCATCGATCGTACCGTATAAAGCAACATTGACGACCTACTAATTTGTGCAGCACGCCGTGTAATAGTCCTGTACGATGAAGCCCCCCGCCCAGTGTTCAAGGTGCGGTACGTGCGTCGGGTCGACAAAGCTACTCCTACGGTACTGTAGATCGCGTAGTATGCAGGGAGATAGGGGGGAAACAAATCCTCAAAAAGCACCGGTAGCGATTTGGGGACCAGGTACAACGACCATAACATTTAGAAGCACGGCCTCACTATACAGTAGTGGTCCCTCTATAGCGCCGGTTGGTCCCTGTATAGCGCCGGTTGCCCGCTATAGCGTCGGTGAAATCGATTGGCACAGTTTTCCGTTTCCATACTAAAACCTATAGATTCCCCAATCCGGAGTAGCGCTGGTTGCCGCTATAGCGCCGGTTTTCCCCTATATAGGGGCCATATACCGGCGTTATAGAGGGACCACTACTGCATAGGTAACCGCCTACTTTACAGACTACTAATCTGGCCGGTATTGTATTCCACTTTTTATATTCGTATCAGAGTCCAAGCGGTTCTTATATTCACAAACAAGAGTGGTATCTACGCATGGATAGGGTTGACAATCCGCAGCACGATTACGGGGTGGTATCACGCCACTTCGTACGAGAGGCGCTGTACAAATAAACTCCTCCGTATGGCTCCAATGTTGGCAAAACACTTCACTCACCTATCTGCTCGTCCTTGACCTTGCGCTGCATGTCCTGGACCTGGCCCACCATGTCTCGCTTTTGCTCCAGCGCCCGGCTTGTCTCGTCCGTTCGATCGGCTACGTATAAATACATGCGACGAGGGTTGGGGGCAAGGGTAAAACATGTCAAGAATCGGAAAAATTGGCATGCTGTCACTCCAATGATGGTTCTGAGTTAACTCTGACACCAACTATTAGGGGAGGGGGCGTAGTAAATAGGACCTACGATACAAACAAAATGCTATATATTTACCTATTTTTAATCAAAATATTTGGTCCTATTTACTATGGCCCCCAATAATACTACTACTGTCTTGTACGTCAACATTTGGGGGGCGAACTGCTACTGCTAAGAGCTAGAGTATTAACGTTTCTCGCAGTACACAGATGGCCCCCCGGCGAGGGTGAACTGGTCCATGGGCTGTCCAACTACTACGGTACGAAGATAATTGCGGGTCGAGATAATCCACGGATGGATACGATTGTGCGATGGATCGCCAACATGTGTATCATTGTGCCCACGGCGCTATTACTGTCTGTACGTAGTGTATATATATCCTTGGTCCCCCCACGCAAAAATTACCTACGCCGACCTTCCCACGATCTATTTATAGTATGTACTCTTCAAAAGGCTTCGCGGCCGGTCGTTGGCAGGGAAAGTAAAGGGTGGTGACCATGAACAATGAGGGCCAGGCAGACCATGCGGGAAAGTACGGCTCTTTCATCTCAGGCAACGGGGCTCTGCGGTCGTCTGTGCTATATACGTATAGTAGTGCCCCGTTGTATCGGTATCATAGACTACGTACGGGCAGGCTGCGGCTGCGCTTCTGCCAGAGGTATACTGTATACGAGTATAGGTACATGGTACCTGTCATGCAACGATTCCTTTTGACGTCTCCTGTAACATACGTATGACGCTATCGTCTTCGTGTCCGGTTGGCCTGGTGCGCCCGTAAAGTTGCGCCAAAAGATGACAAGAGTGATGACTGATTGTGTACCTTACCGACACAGACAGGCAGGTTCAGGTTGCTACCAGAAAAACTAGGCATCGGCGGCGGCGGAAACACCATCACATCGTCGTCATCCTTCTCACCGAGTTGTATCTGCAAGGACTGCAGCGCGGCTTGAAACATGTGTGCCTTGTCGGCATCTGACAAAGGTGCTCCATCTTCTGCGCCGTCGCCTGCTTGCCCGAGGGTTCACGGGTTGTCACGCGTAAAGGGGGCAAACGTTGCAAATTCATACACCTGGTCGTATTGCTTCTATGAACGAGGGCGATCCGCAGTCTGCAAATGGCTGCAATGCGGCAATGGGTGTTGTTGTCGTTGTTGTTGTTGTTGTTGTTGTTGTTGTTGTTGTTGTTGTTGTTGTTGTTGTTGTTGTTGTTGTTGTTGTTGTTGTTGTTGTTGTCGTCGTCGTCGTTGTTGTTGCTGTTGTTGTTGTCCATCCCATTCATTATATTCGCGCCCTTCGTCGCCCTGCCCCCTCCTACATGTAGTACTCCTAACTTAGATTCGGGGCCACATTGCAGGCTCTTTTCCCCCCTCTCCATTACGGTACGTGCCTTGCGTTGTCATAGCGAGACGGGCTCAGCACTACTTTCCTGTTGCTTCCGTCGTCGACCCGGGTCGAATTGTGCCTACCTACCTACGCCTAAGATGGCGCTCTCGGCAGTAGTCGAGACACTAGTTTTGGTGTCATTGAGAATGAAGAATTCCATACGGAGACTCGGAACCCTGATCTCAGCTCTACATCAGCAGTAGTAGTAGTAGTCTTCGAGGTTAACCACTAGATCGCCGGGGCGACCGGCCTACGTACACAGTAGCGTGTGTGCCTTCAGCTCGCTCGTTGGAGAGAGACGATTGCCCGAAGCGCGGGGGGGCTTTCTACATATCATGCGTCAGTGTACGTACGTACGGCTTTGCATATCCACAAGGACGGCCCCGTATGTATGTTGAGCACAATCAATTTTGATTTTTGTTTGTAGATCACAAGCCAAACGTCGACATATTCGAAGTACAGGGGATGCGTGATACGTACGATTAACGTAAGCCAGAGATATCTACAGCAGCACGTCGTAAAGCATTACGAGTAGTATACCTCGGTACGGGTATACAACAGCCAGTCTACAGAGTAGAAGGCAGCTCCGTACGCCGTATATGCACATATTAATAGTGAACGTACTACTGTAAACAACGAAACACCGACTGCAAGCGAGAACTCCTGCAAAATTGACAGCCGCGCGATTGCCCACCGGCAGCTAATCTGCCTAGCGTACACGGCAGCATGGCTCACCTGCTTTGCCCTTCTTGTCGCCCTTCTTCCCTCCCTTCTTCTTCGGCCCCATGCTACTATCATGCGAATCCTGCCCGAACTGCTACGTGCTCGTAGTCGTATGGCAAGTGCGTTGTCGCGCGTTCTGCCGTTTCAAATCGACCCCGTATCCCGTCTACAATATTCCATATTCATATTATGGAACTCCCACTTTGAGGGCTTTGAACTTTGAGGATGTGTTGGCATCCACAGGCAGTGTTGGGTTGGCAGAAGCAGAGGCTAACAACACCCAGCAGAGAGGCTAGCTGTTCGGGTGCGAGCGAGCGGCGACGTTTCATCATGCTGAGCCAAATCAAGGAATACTTCGAGGACCGAGGTGCGAAACTGCTCTGGAACTTGCCTGCCTATTTCCTATTTCAAACATAGGGTGTATCCAGGGGGAAGGACCCTGCCCTCTGAGTCTGTATGTATACTCGTAGCGCCAGAGAGGTACGAGTACTCCTGCTGTACTTATCGCGCAGCACCTCGATTGCAATTAATCATGTCATGCCGGAAGCAGCTTCATACTGCACCTGTGTACCTTCAGCAGAGAGTATAACCCTGTTCAAACGCTCGAGCAGACCTATAAGCTGTACTCCCAGGGAGTGGTAAGTGATGGTGGGATGCGGTGCTCTGGAGGGCGGGCGGAGGGCGGAGGACGGGTTCCTATCAGTGTTCCGCGCCGAAATGCAAACGACCCCTCCTGATCTCCTGGTGCTTCTGCTTTCTGCTGTGCCGTGTGGCAAGTGGCAACCGCTTCATATCATAGGTTTCGTGTTACGAAGAACATGAATCGATCCAACTTTGATGTCAAAATGTCGTACCGGTATGACACCAGCAGTACCGTATCATAGAATTCACACTTGGCAACACTGCTGTCTGTCTGTAGTCTGTAGTCTGTACCGCCATGCCCCGTACATACGTACATACTGTTCTTGTATACGATGAGTACTCGAACAGCAGCAGCAGCAGTGTCAGCAGCAGCACAAGTATAATGAAATGCGCACTTGGTCGACTCGAGGATCGAGGAAAGCACTTTGCTGTTTCACCTGTGGGCAGGTGGGAGGTGTTACGGCGGTGTTACCCTTTTGCCAATTACCTGGGTACTCGAGTATTACCCGGCTTGCTACTCATATTCCTAATACCTGTCACGGGTACGAGTAGCACTTCATACTCGCCAAGTACTTGGGCCCCGAGTGCCCGGGTACCCGGTGCCCGGTTGTTACAAGGGTACCCGGCTGTTAGACGGGTCCCAGGCGGGTACCCGGCTGTTAAACGGGTCCCAGGCGGGTGCCCGGCTGTTAAACGTGTACCCGGTACCCGCCCAAAATAACCGTAAATACTCGCGAGTACTCGGGTATTTTTCCCCAAAGTTGGCGGAAACCCATTGATCACGGGTACTCGTCGAAACACCTCTACCTGGCAGTACTCGTCTCACCGTACACATACAGCATATTGCAACTTACAAGGAGTGCAACGGCCATAGCTCGATGGCACAGAGCAGCTATGATACGACGTACCAGGTACAGGATAATCAAGGTACGGTGGTGGTATTTCTGTTCGCACAAGCACAGCACAGGGAACAGCAGCAGGTATCAACCAGAGTCTATCCAAGGTTTGTTGGCTTATTGTATGTCGTGGTTTTCGTATGTAGCGAGTTGGCATGCACCAGCCGTATAAGTGCACGTACGTGCTGGGCTGTTCGGATCTGCGCGTGTTTTTGCACCATCTTTACCCTTGCTCGCTCCCACCCGGACCTGATCCCACCCGGATCTGATCCCATTTGGCACCCTGCACCCACCCACAAGGTGCAGAAATATAATCAGCCCTCCGCAGGAGCCGCCGGAGGCCCACCTGGCATCTCGATCCCGTGTGGTACCCATGTAGGCCATACATATCTAGAACAACTCCTGCTATACATATAACCGTATTGAATGTACGTGCAAATTCGAATAGCCTGGCACGTACGTGCAAGTTCTCCGCCGCTGGTTGGCATGGCATGGCATGGCATGGCATGGCATTGTCTAATATCCTTACGAGTACTCTCGTACGATGTATTTTACTCGTATACATGAGTTCTGCATTTGTGACGTATGTATGTTCCGTGTCTTGTAGTTTGTGACCCACGGAGCTTTACTCTCTCTAGGATGAAGAGTGAAGAGTCGGCACACACACTGGGAGTGCTGGGTATCGATGATGTCGACGGGTAGACAGATAGGACGACACACGCACAAATCAAACGAGCGATGACCGAACAAAGAACAAAGGGCGTGTACATTGGGTGCGATAACCAGCACATCGCCGTTACGGTGTGATATTGCCAGCAGCCAGCAGGCAGCAGGCAGCACGGCGGTTGTTTTGCGGGCCGGAGCGGGCGTTGGCCCCCTTTCTTCTATCAATAGTAAAATGGTACACGTACATATGGTACGAGCATCGAACATATAGCCCGTGTGCCAAGTATTATATACAAAGATGGTAACTGACCGCAGTGTATCAACTGACCGTACCCCGCAAATGGGCGACCCGCCGATCTGACGGCAACTGGCGGCTGAATCCGGGGACACGGGCGAAACGTCCCCGCTTTACAAAACTTGTCGTGTTTTCGCTTTTTCCTCAAAGAAAAGAAACACATACACAAATATGACATGTAGGGGAAAAAAATTACATCGTAACACCATGCCTATGACTACAGTAGACACAGCCACTATCAGCCGCCATGTATGCCGTGTATACCTGGTGTTACGAACCCGTGGGGTTTCCAGATATATATATGGAGGCTTTATTGGTAGGTAGGGGATAGGGGATGCGGTCAGCTGACGGCCAAAACAGCTGACCGCACGCACGTCCGTCGGCGACTGACCGCGTACGCCGCCAGTTCCCATCTTTGATTATGTATTTAAGAAAAATAACAACAATAACAACAGCTGTGAGATCGAGAATTTCGTCGAAACTCATTTTTGTTATTAGTAGCTGAGTGTGATACTTCGATATATACCTTGATGGGCATTTGAGAATTCGGGACATTTTTCCACGCCGCGACATTAACATGTTGAAACCCTAAATGATTCACACCTTGGACTAATCATGGATTCCCACAGCTCATGATCTAGATGTTTCAGGGCAGATAGATGTATGGTCTGTATGATCTCTATGATCTCTATGATCTCTATGATCTCTATGATCTCTATGATCTCTATGATCTGGATGATCTGCGTGATCTGTATGATCTGTATGATCTAGCTCATGTAGCCTACATACATGTATGATCTGTATGATCTAGCTCATGTAGTCTAGAACACGTTCCGTGGGTTGGATCCGTACGATATACAGATCCTGCACAACTGTTAGCGGCGCTTTAGGATCTAGATGACATACAGTAGATGGTGATGTATCTGTAGATGATCTATCTGTAGATGATCTGTAGAGGGTTTGTAGATGATCTGTCCGTCCGACGTGTGGAATAGTTGGATGCGGTTGAATGTGAACACATTCCCGACTCTGAAGTTGTGCAGATATATACCAGGTACATATGATGCAACTTACCGCAAGCAAGATGACGCGCATTTCGCAAGATTTCACGATTAGGTTTCCCGTCTGTTGCACTAAATATAAAACCACTATAAAAGTACCGAGGCGATCTTGAAGCGGAGACCTGAAGCGGAGATTTGAGGGCGATTTGTTTAGGGCGACTTTTTTCAGGATCCCGGAGAGCATCACACCAGCCACAGCCCCTACCCAACTAAAACGCCACACCATGCCATACAGCAGTACCATCGGTCTGTGTCTTTCGGGCTTCACTACTGCTGCTGCGCCCACGTCGTCTAGACAACGGATCAACAAAAATTCTCCCTCCCTCCCTCCCTCCTTCCCCTCATCCCCTTATTTTACGCCTTTGTTTTCCGCTACGTTACACCGTACGCCAATTTTGTGTTTTGGTACGGGGACAGGGGTGACGACGGCTGACTTCCCGAAGGCGTTTATCGCTCACGAGTTCTTGAGCGTGGCGTTTCTGGCGTTGACATGGGCCGCGTGCTATCAGATACAGCCTTCCCAGGTGACCCATCCGAGCTGTTTGGAATTTTGATACTACTGCTGTAGATGGATTGATGGATACATAACAAATCCAGACATGATTCTTTATTTTCCGGTTCGGGAGTACAATCTGGTCGAAACAATAACACAAACTACCCTGCGTTTCTCATTTTAGTGTTTCGTACCGGAATTAGAGGTAGTTATTTATTTTCCGAGTTCGGGCACCCGAAATAGATTGATAGATCGATAGACAGATGTATAATAGATGGATTGATACATAGATGGGTGGGTTGATGGATAGATGGATAGATGGGTAGCCTAGATAGATGGGGATTGATGGATGGATGGATGCATACTCTACTTCTGTAGCATATACATAGATAAGCGTGGATAGATGATAGATACGAATATAAAGATAATTTGAGAAGATAGGTAGATAGATCAAATACATGTATATATAGGTGTGTACGTAGTTTAGATAGACAGGTGCATAGATGGAGATGGAGCAAATACCTACATACATATAGAAACAGAGGTAAAACCGCCAAACTATAACCGCCATGTCCCTCCCACCCCCCTGGACCAACTCGTGCCTTTGCTCGTTCGCTTCCCGCGTTTCGCGTCTTCTTCTACCCCCCCCCCCCCGCGCGGACCGGCCAACCAATCAACCATGCGATAAACGGGAAATTTCTCGGAAAAATCGCACGCGACAGAGCCCGCTGTTCGCGCCGGTGAACAAGACCCTCCAGCAGAGCAACAACTTCGTGGTGGTGAAAATGCGCCAGTCTTACGAGACTGTCATCGCGAAGGCGGAGAGGCGGATGGGGCAGGAGTGGTGAGTCGGGGTGGTCCAAAGCGAAAAGAGGTAGCTTCGAAGTATCATTTTTCTAAAGTCTTGGCTGAGATGTCGACCGATTCTTGAAAGGGTTTCAGTCTAGGATTTAATGTGGAAAAGTGCACAACCTCGTGCGAGAGCGATGTACTGTAGATCGCCCCAAAAGTACTGCGAGTCGATTATGATGCCCCCGACAGACAGACAGACAGACAGATCGGCGTTTCATCCCGACGTTTTCAACCGGCGCCGTAATCGGTGAATCGTTAGAGAAGTATTGCAGTACGCGACATGTGTTCCGTAAAACTTGGGGGGTTCAGAATCTCAGCCTGAGTTTTTGTTTTTAATTTGGAGGGTTTGCAGCGAGGAACGCTCCTCTATATCCGACGTAATACCTGGTAGCCTTTATTTCACCCCTTAAGAACTGGTCGCACGCATTTGGGGAAGAACTGCTTGGAAATGGTGTTGGGTAAGTTTTTCAGTTCTCTGTGGGATAAGAGCCCATGCTCGACGTTGACATCACAACAAAGCCGCAAGCTTTAGCCAAAATAGGAGATTATTAACTGCTGTGGCGTATTGTGACCATGTTCTGGGGGCGCGCAAAGCGTGAGAACCCCATTCCCCCCCTCTCCTCCGCCCCGCCCGGCCATTCTTGCTCCACGCACGCTGCTGGTTGTATTTCTTTTCTTTTTTCCTTCGTTTTTTCCCGCTATTTTTCTTCGTTTTCTTTTTTTTTCTTCGTTTTTTCGTTTTTGTTTCGTTTTTGTTTTTGTTTCGTTTTTTATTTCGTTTTTTCTGTTGTCTGTTATTTTATTAGTGTATTCCTTATGTGTGTTTTGCTCTTCTTTCACCCCCCCCCCCCCCCCCCCCCCCCCCCCCCCGGGGGGGGGGCGGTGGCCACGAGCTGTAAAACACGCCTCTCACTGCGTGAGCTCGACAACCAGGGTACCGTTTTTTTTTTTTTCCTTCTCCCCCCCCCCCCCTATCCCCCCCCGGGTTTGGGGTGGTTGCCCCCGCGGCTTAAAAAAACCACCCCCCCCCGGGGGGGGGGCGGTGGCCACGAGCTGTAAAACACGCCTCTCACTGCGTGAGCTCGACAACCAGGGTACCGTTTTTTTTTTTTTCCTTCTCCCCCCCCCCCCCTTTCTTTGTGGGGGGTGTGGGGGGGGGGGGGGGAGAAACTTTGTTCCGCACAAGGGGAATGGTCGTATCACGTAGTGTTGATATGGTAAGGCGTCCGCGAGGCAGTTACATAATAAAACCCATTGCTGTCTCCGGAAGTGGTCACACCAGAAATTAAATTAACTCATTGAAGCTGTCGTCCATATGCAAGTCCGCCTCAGAGGCGGTTCTTAGCAGGATGCAGCTCACCCTCCATGCGACTCGCCCAATACCTCACGGCGCTTCGCGCTTGGTGCAAACAATGTCTGCCTGGTTGGTGAAAACCCAACGCGCTCCGTCCCGGCATTGTAGGGATGCGAGGGTCTATGGTCATATGACTACGGCCGTGCACAACATGAGTACACCCCCCCCCCCCCCCCCCCCCCCTGACAGGTTTTCGAAGCGAGGCATCGACACGGGCAGGATGGTGGTAGCGCTCGCGGAGTCGACCGTCTTCCGCAAGCTTGCCAAGCCGGTCACCATCCCCGCCAAGCTCTGGCTCACCTGGAAATTCGTGCAGGTCACCAGCGGCAACGATGACAACGATGGCGATGGCAACGGCGCCGCGGGCAACAGCGGGGGTAACGCCAAGGGTAAGGGTACCGTCCTCCGCGAGTCCGGGAGTGATAGCGGTGGAGGCGGTGGCAGCGGCAGGGGGAGAGGGAGCAAGACCACGATCGTGACCGATCGGGAGCGGGAAGGGGTTCGCCTCGGAAGCAGCAGCTCGTCACAAGGGAGGCGTGCCGGAGGAGGGGGTGGGGGTGGGGGTTGGGGGTGGGGGAGGCGTTCCGGAGGCAGGAGGAGGACGGCGATTTGCCCGCCGGGAGGGGTTGGAGGGGGCCCGGGGTGTTTCATCCCCGCGTTGGCGGTGGGCGGGGGGGGGGCGGGGTTGTTTGTCCCCCGTCTGGCAACGAAGAGCTCGCGCGTCTTTAAACCCGCGCATGTGTGGTAGGAAGTGGGTTGCGTCGCCTGTCTGGCGTGTGGGTGGGGGTGGGTAGGTGGGTCGGTGAAGGGTACCGCACGCCTACGTTTTTTGTTTTTTTTTTTCCGTTATTTCATTCGAACAGACGCTGTTTTTTGTTTGTTTTATTTTTGAGGTTTTGGGCGGGGACCACAGGCGGGGCGAGGGAGTGACGCCTCCGCTGCAGTTGGTGCGCGTGGGCAGGGTGCCCTCCCCTACGAACAGAAGAAGAGTATAGCTATTAATAGCTATCATAGCCTCAGAACAGAAATCCGAAGTGAAAAAAGACAAGAGGCACGATTTTTTAGTGACATGACTTCAACCTCTTTTTTTTTTACGGCCGCCGCACACGCGCTTTTGGGGAAAATAAAACTACTTGGAATTAGTGCAGGGCCATCTTTACAGTAGTCAAAAAGGGGTTAACGTTTCATGCTGGCGCGGCAAGGGAGTTGGTAGTGGCTGTAGGGGGTGCGCCGCAAGCACTGGTACCTTTTTGTTTGTTTTATCTTGTTTCGGTAACACCTTTTACGGCTCTCTGGGGGTCTTGCTTATGAAGAAGGCATTTTTTCTGCTTTTACCTTTTTCAGATTCAGGTTCCCTAGGGTTTTGCGTATGATTTTGTTTTTTGTTTTTTTGCCTTTTTTCGGATTTAAGGGGAGCGCCTACCTAGTTTCTTTAAGTACGGCCTTGCCTGTCTGGCTTTCTCTCGCTTCGCCTTTCGCGGAAGCGTCTGTTCCGGATTTTTGTGCTAGGCCACCGCACGTGCAGTAGTACCTGACCGCTCGGTCAGGCACGGTCTCGAGCAGCAGCAGCAGCAGCAGCAGCACGGGATGAGATTAGCGTTACCGTGTCCTTCGAAGGTGAAAACTACTGGATGTCTTGGAATCAATATGAATCGATTTAAAGAAAATGGCGTTATATCGTACCTGGTAGGCTTTTTTTTTTAGAATGTGCGAAACGGGGGCCGGAAAAAAAAGTGCGTATGTACGTAGCTCGCGCCAACAGAATAGCAACCAGAAAAGCTTTGGCCTAATCTGCGGGGCAACCCGTAGCATTTCAACCATTCCATTGTCTGATTCTGTATGAGCACGAGCGGCAGCAGCAGCAGCAGCATTGAGTGCATTTGGGTGCATGAACGAATTTCCATATATTTTTGGTTGCGACTTCCGTCGTTGGCCTTGTGCGTGGCGTTGGCTGTAGCACCAACATAACTGTAATTCGTAGACCACTTTCGAAAAGCCGAGCTATGCTATGCTTTGATTTTTTATTTTATTTTTTCGGTGGAAGGGGGGCAGGGGCGGAGGGAAGGGGGCGTTTCTTCTTGAAATGTCTTTTTACGCCAGACAGAGTCTTTGTTTTTGGTAGTATTAAAAGCACGACCTATTTAGCCCCTTCAACACTAACTTTATCAACATTTTGGAGACATACTCGTACACAGCATATACCTGGAAATAGTTTTGCACGCCTCGGGCAGATAGATGATCTACAGATAGATGATCTACAGATATTTATCATCTACAGATGTATGATCTACAGATATTTATGATCTACAGATAGATCATCTACAGATCCTAACCTGCCGTTGAGCGCGTTGTGCAGGACTTGTATCGTGCAGATCCACAACCCACGACACATACATGTCTTGCGTAGATCATGCAGGCTTGTATAGCTCCCACCCGTCAACGTGAGCTACTGTTAATACCACTGTAGATCATACAGATCATACAGATCGTACAGGTCATACAGATCATACAGATCATACAGATCATACAGACCAGTAATATACCTGCCCTGAAAGAACTAGATCATCAAGCGAGGAATCGATGCTCTATCGGAGGTGTGGTTATATAACACGGGCGTAACAAGCCGGTTGGCGAAGATGGGAGCGCCCCCCCACCCCCCTTCCCCAAGGCGCGATGGAACGCCGGGGGTTTCCATGTTTTCGCCTCGGGCGGCACCGCTGTACACACAGGAGAAGCAGCCGCAAAAATATGCACCTGGTGTACGAAGCAGCCGCAGAAACAGAGCAGCTGGGATTTCTAGCCGGAAGATTTAGCAGCAAAGCTGCACTTTTTTTAGCCCAGCGGCAGTCAGCAAACGCAAAGGCAAAGGCAAAAGCGAACGGTAGGTTTATCATCATCAGAAGACGATGATGCCGTTGTTGTATGTTTCGCCTTGTTTTTTTTTTGGTGTGGTTGATGCCTGGGGGCGTTCGTACGAACAGCATGCATGCGTCTCTCATGAAAGGCTCGGAAAGACTGGTCTGACAGATGCTACTAATAAGGTAGAGAGAGGTGCACAATTTTCTTTGCTGAGGTTCTTCACTCAAAGCAAGTCAAAATATAACATTTTAGACAAAAAGGGACAATCCCATGTACAAAACTTGGTTTTTTTTTTTCTCGCACAAAATAAAACAGCATGATTTCGAGGATTTTGGGTTATAACCCCCATTCAGAACTGAAAAACGTATCCCACACTAATTCCAAGTAGTTTGTCCCCAAAATACGTGGGACCCGTTCTTAAGGGGTTGTGGACCGCCCCCCCGCCGTTACGAAAACATATTTTACCCACCCAAAAAAAGTGCCACCCCGATCGTAGCACGCGCGTCCACGCCCGATTTGTCCGACCGAGTACCTGAACCAAACCCCCCCTCCCCTCTTAGCCGAACAGGCGCCTGAACCGAACCTCTCCCCTCCTCTTATGCCTATGTACAGGGGAGATGAGCATGTCTATATGACACCCTGCGACCAGGCCGGCGGGGCAAAGAAAAAACGCAACTCAAGGCTATAACGTAATTGAAAAAACTGCTACTTATTTGGTAGCTTACTTACCTCGGACAGATCGTGGATCTACTACTCCTGTAGATTAATCTAGATCCTAACCGGCCGTTAGGAATTGTTGTGCAGGATCTGTAGAGCAGTAAGACAGATCCAATGCAGGAAACGTGTTCTGGATCATGCAGGTTGTACGGCTCCCACCAGGTGACATGACGAGCTATAAGTCATACAGGTCATACAGATCATACAGATCATACAGGTCATACACATCATATATATATCACACAGAGCATACAGATCGTACAGATCATACGGATAATACAGACCACATATATTATAGATCATACAGAGCATACAGACCGTACAGATCGAACAGATCAGGAATATATCCGCCTTGAATTATCTAGATAAGCAACTGGGAATTGGGGATCTGTCCGCCCTGAAAGATGTAGGTCATCAAGTGGACATCGATTTTCAACTTCGAGGTGTGACACAATCTGGAAAAAAACGGTTAATACGAAAGGCCGTCAATTTCGCCCGCCGTGGTCTTCGGCGCGATTATCGCGGGCAGCTCTCGCCCTCCTCCCCCTCTACTCCTCCTCCTCCTCCTCCTCCTCCGGTTCGAACACATTCGGGCTTTTCGACATGGCATTGAAAATGCAACATACTACAGTCGTAGTGGTGTCCCTCCATAGTGCCGGTAAGTATACCGCCACCCAACAATAACGGCACTCATATAGCGGCAACCGGCACTACCACGCGCACTGCCTCTGGCACTGGTTAATCCCGCCTGTCTGTGCCAAGCGATTCCACAGGCACTATAGCGGGCAGCCGGCACGAGTCAACCGGCATTATATAGAGGGACCACTATCGTGTACTACTGCTGCCGCTGCTGCAGCCATCGCTACCGCTACCGTACCCACTACAGCAATCCCTGCCGCCGCCGCCGCCACCGCTACAAACAGGGCAGCGGCGGAGGGGGGAGGGGGGGGTACTCATGTCATACATGGCCGTAGTTGTATGACCATAGGCCCTCGCATCCCTACAATGCCGGGACGGAGCATGTCGGGTTTTCACCGACCATATCGACAGACATTGCTTGTTGCACCAAGCACGAGCAGCGGGGCGCCCTGTGACGGTGTTTGACGAGTGTCGCACGAAGGGCAAGCTTCTCATCCTACTACAAAACAGGCCGGTGGGGGAAATCATTACAACTCGGAAAATACACTTTTTTAATTAGGTAACAATCACTATAACGCGGGACATTTTTAATTAGTTAACAATCATTATAACGCGGGACAGTTTTTATTAGTTACTGATAACCCGCTATGGCTACGTACTATTAATAGTGCATTGTACATACACCTGAATCTAATTATAATACCAAGTACTTTGTCCACAAAACGGTAGTGCAGTGCTAACACTGCCTGACACTCCTTAAGGCCTAAACGGGGCGGCAGGCTGTCGTCATCTTCGCCGCGGCGGCCGGTGGCGCGGGCATTGCGAGCATTTTGAGCATCTCGCTCTCCTCCTTGTCGGCGGCCGCTTTGAGCTCGTGCCGCTGCCTTCTTTCCTCGTCTTGAGCCTCGATCTGAGCCTGTTTGCCGCGCGGCACCGACACCGGCAACCGTACCGGCACGCATGTAGAGGAGGAATGAAGGAGAGGGTGCGGGGTAGTCATCAAGGTGAGAGCAGGACTAGAGCAGGACTAGGGCAGGGCTACAGTTGGTCAGGGATTGGAGCAGGGGTACAATAGCGCAAGGTGAGAGCAGAACGAGAGCAGGACTACGGCAGAACTACAGAATAGCAGGACTAGAGCATGGCTAGAGCATGGCTAGAACATGGCCATATATCAGACGAGAAGAGAGAGGCAATAACAGGACGAGCGCATGGCGACACCAAGACTAG